>JBBMOI010000002.1:35122500-35147500 GCA_038088405.1 Porites divaricata | reverse complement strand
CAGTCTGTTTGGTACCGCCCCGAGCAAACCAGGATCTAATGACCCATTTCGTCCATAAGAATTTACCCAGGCGTGTGAGTAGTTGTCTTGCGGAAATAAAGAGATTCTCTAGAACAAAAGGTGTGCAATTAATCACAGAAAGTAAGGGCCGAAGGGGGTGGAAAAATATGGTTAATTGCTGTTTATATACCAGCAATAGACCTAAAGGTCAAAGAATGAATCGGCAAAAAAAACACATAGCGAACTGTCTCCTGTTCCAAAGTATGCGAGGGCTCGCCTTGAAATATAACGTAAAAGTTTAGAAACACACAACTTTAAGAGCCCTCAACTTCAGTTTCTTGATCCATTAGTTGCTGATTCGAATCAGTATTAAACCACAACGGAAACCGCATTAAGGTAAAATAAAACATTTATTATGTCTCGTTGCCGAGCGCGATCAAGTTACATGTACTTTTGAGTATAGCAGGAAAGATTAATGCTTTGAAATTAAAAATAATTTTGTGCTTTACACCTCTACTAAATGTTTGTTCTTTGTTCTCAAATTTGCATGTCGCCCCTAACTAAGACGCCTTGTGCGATCTAAGTCACGTGACTACAATTGTGATGATCTCTACCAAAGTTTCCTGCAGTTCAGTCAAGGGGTTTGACGTAGTTTATATTTCCCTATCCTGTTTTGAAAGAACTCATGACTTTTATAGTGACCAACAAACTTAAGTCATAATCCTCTATCGCTGACCAATATTAGAGATATCAGCGTGGAGGCAAATATTTTAAATAGGGCAATAAAGCTCTGACCGAACGCCCATCTTCCTTTGTAACAAGCAATTGGAAACAGTAAAATTTATCGGTCAAAGCAGCGCCTTAGCTCGAAAGAAGCAGAATTAAAATAAGGTTACGAAAATGCTCTAAATGGGTTAAAATTGCTTGAGCTTTTTTTGGCAACTTTTGAAGAAGGCCGGGGCAAAAAAGGAACTTTGCTTTCGTCATCAGTGTTCAGAAATATACATTCTTTATGCAAATATTGAACGTTCGAGATATGTGATATTGATATTAGAGCCAGATTCTTTGTTTACATTGTTTTGGATTATTTGACGGTTAATAATTAATTGATTTCAATGACTTTTCGTTATAAAAGCTATTGCTTTGCACAATCTGAGACTGACTTTGTCGCGAACTGACTGTGAGAAGAGTACCGGGTCAGTCTTAAGGCTAGCTGTGCCCTTGGAAAACAGGTAATTTCATTTGTTTGATTTAAAGAGAAATTAACACACTTCAGTGTGTTAAGCATCCTTTGAGCTAACCATCAATTTTAAGTCATGGACGGTCTGTTGAATTCAATAATGACACTAATAACTTTAAATGGTTGGCTGGTGCTTGAGAGCAGCTGTACAAAATTCTTTCCTCAGTAATAAAACGCAGTGCGGTGCATCGCCGGCCGTCATTAATCTCTAGACCGTTGCTTCGAGAGGCAATTATAACCACTGCGCTGTAAAAGTATCAACAAGGCTGATGTTAAAGTGGAATTAAGGGTAACTAAATCGTAAAATAGCTATATTTATTTTGTCAGGTAAACTCTTTATCAAAGTGTTCTTTAAAGATCAAACGAATAGTAGGCTTTCAACAACTGAATGCTCTATTTACACCGGTAATTAGCCCCCCTGGGGCTAACGACAAAGACTCACCGTTTTATCTTAATCTTGCAGATTTCAAGTTCTTCAAAGCAAGCTTTGTCTCCCAATCAAGTTAAAGCCTACGGCATCTAAGAAGTTTCTTAGCATCGATACGACGATAATATATCCACTTTTGAAGAGTTAAAAAGAAAATTTCGACCCACATGAAGCCGGATTTGATATCAGGGCACCAACATGTTGTGTTGGATACTTCTCAACCACTTTCTTACTCGGCTCTGCAGAGCGGCCTACTGAAAGCTTCAAGTTTGATGGATTTACGAAACCAAACTATGAATAAATCACGAAATCAGTCAAAGAGTGGTCGATTTCCGACGTCTTTCAGACGATTTTCAGAAACTTTTAAAGCAAAAAGCTTCCCTAAATTAAGTACGACCACTAAGGACATCAGAAATGGCAGTATTTCGAGTGATAGCGGCGAAGGCTCTCTTTCAGATGGACAGTCAGCCACAATAGAGACAGTAAAAAGTGAACAGTCACACCGGACACAAGGAGAAAGGAAAGAAAGTCTGAGTGGTGAAGAAGATCAAGAGAAGACCGTCAAGAAAAAACCGAAACACTTAACATTTAGAAAACAGCGAAGACGTAGCTCACCGGTCACGTCACCAACAAGGCAAACTTTTGCCCATGAGTTTCAGAAACTTGGCGAACAAGCACCTGCACCGAACGCAAACGTCACATATCGACCGCGTTGGTCCTCATTGCCTGACGCGTTATTTGGAGGTGCTAATCGGATTGAAACCACGAATATCCTGGACTCGCGAGATTTTGGTGTAGGCTGTTTCGAAGAGGATGAAGAGGTGGATCAATACGGGAGTGATGTCAGCGATGTACGCAAATGCTTAAACTTGGCATGTTCCCAGCCAAAGCAAGCCAAGTCTTCCGTGTTACTCATTTCCGACCACAACAAGAACGAACTAGAACTCATAGAACTGAACAAACTGCTCGACAATAAAACACTCAAAACGTCAGCGGCTATTCCTGACGAAGAAGGAATGACGATTCTTCACCGTGCGGTTCAGAGCGGTTTCGTAAACCTAACAAAGTTCCTAGTGAACAGTGGCGTGTCAACTGAAATGCGTGATCTCGAGCAAAGGACCCCACTTTGGTTAGCATTAGAGAAAGACAATTATGAGTGCGCCGAGGTACTTGTTAGGCTCGGAGCAAATGTGAACTGTACAAAGAAAGGTGGCAGGACGATTTTGCACCAAATGGCCCACGAAGGAAACTATAAGGCAGTACAATTTCTTTTGAAACACGGCTCTGACTTAAATCTGGAGGATGACAAAGGATGGCCTGCATTGCATTACGCCTTGAAAAGGAAAGATTTAAAATGCGCTGCTCTTCTGATGACGCATGGTATCAACATTCATCGCTATACAGAGAAACGAATACAAGAATACTCCATGTCTATGGAGATAATAAACATTGCTAAGGTCCGATTGGATGTTACAAAGAAAATCAATAATGATTTAGGACCAGAAGTAACTGTTATTTAAGGGGACTATTACTTCTTCACAGTTAACGCACACTGACTTGGGCGTGCTATTTGTTCAACACGGCTAATGCCATACTATACATTGAGAGTGTCATTCACTAATATAATGTAAAATAATTGCTTCGTCACCAAATTATGAGTAAGGGTTCCGTGACAAATTCAAAGGCTTCCTTTGAACTTATATTGGCCCACATTATAAAATCACTGAACATCACCGATAGATCGGACAACCAAGGTGAATGATGAATTTGCAAGGACAGAATTTTGGCTATGAGAAAACTATTGAAATATGTTAATCTCGTGAAAGCCCTCATTATTCATTGGTGCAGTTTAGAGTTGCCAATAATAGGATTGTTTTGGATTCAGTAATTAACTTAGGAGAAGAAGATTAAAGATTTGTAGCGTGGTTCCGACAGCTCGAACTATAAATCCATAGATGAAAGATATTTTTATTTACAGATAATACATGTATGTCAAGAAAACGAGAACATAAACGCTACAGAATTGGGAAGATAAAAAAGTTTAGAATAAAATTTATGTAGCCATACAGTTACACCTATTCAAATAAACATGCAACCTTTTAAATATAACTACTTGAATCCTTTGTCTATGCCTAGACTGGAACAAGAGGTTTTCTGGAATATCTTTGGGAGATACTTTCATGCGAAATATTCATTCAAGTGTTTCGGAGAGAGGTGATGCATCAGTTATAGGAGAATTTTATCAGAACGTTTTCCTGCAACTGAGGCAATTCCATATCAAATGACTGTTGATTTCTCACTTCGATGACCCAGTATGTTATACTGTAAATGATAATAATCATTTTTTTTTTCAGGAAGTGTGCTCATGTTGCGATTTTTGCAGACATTGAGCACCACTGACACTTTAAAGCTGGGCCAAATAAACCTATTAAAGTCTTAATAATTAAGATCATGAAGCTATTGCAAAAAGTATAAAGAACATTTACTTAGTAAACACTTTCTCGTGAGTCCAATTGCATCCAATCTGCTAACGTCATCAGGCAATATCCCCATTGGCAAAGAAGACATTGCGCTCCAACTTGCGTTTCAGTTCGAGTCCTGAAAAGGAAGGCAAATGATGCTGTAACACGTGGCATATCGGAAACGAGGTTTGGATGACGCTATATATTCACCCACGACACTGCGTGCATGATTTTATCTTGGTGATCAATATATTCGACTGGAAGTTACGTGGAAAAGAACGCTACTTTCACTAACTCAAAAGTAAAAGCGCTCGTTTAATTTCGTCGCTCACGGCTGGATTTTGTTTTTGTTTTTTTATACGTTAACTGACAAATTCAAGTTCACGTAGGAGCGCACGTCACCTTCTCCGGGCTTAGATTGTGGACGCCCGTTAATAAGGTATTTAAACTTGACAAATGTTTTGTTCCAACAGGAAGTAAAAAAAAAAAAAAAAAAAAAAAAAAAAAATAGCACATGTGAAAGCCACCAGATACAGCTATTTCGAGAAAGGTTGTCGGAAAAAATGTGCTCGCGACAATCCCGAAAGGTAATATGGGATATGATCGACACACTGTTCCTGATGACTGTAGCTGTCGAACCTACTTTTGTTGTTTTCCTTTAGCACTCGCAAACACATCTTCATGGCCTTTCGTGCCAATTCTTTCAAATTTCTTTGAAGAACAGTAAACTCAAAACCACGCGCAATGCCTTTCGGGATTGTCGCGTGCACTTTTTCTGACAACCTTTCTCGAAATGGCTGTATACACACAAAGAAAGTCCAAAAACGTCATTACCGTATTTATTCGAATAAGCGCCCAACCTCGAATTAGCGCCCATCCTAAAGGCAGAAAAATTTAAAAAGCTCCCACTTCACCCCCTCCCACTCCCAATCAAACTCAAATAAGCGCCCACCCCACCCCACCCACTTGAATGACAATGAGATTGAACTTGAAATTGAATAAGTACTATTATTATTCATTCAAAATTTTTTCCGCGATTCTGATTGGCTAAAGGCACACGTTTAATTCACCATAACCAGTTACTGATGACCAAATTTGGAAGAATTTTGACTTTAACGAGGAAATGACGTCAAAAATGCAGCGTTTTCGCAGGTTAAGGCACCGTTAACCGAGAAGACCTGGGGACGAGGTTGAGTTGTTTTGATTGTGAACTTGAAAAATGGCGGACATTTCACTCGTTTCAAGAGTAAGAACTAGGCGGAAAAGTAGATTAAAACATGGCAAGAACAGCAAGAAGACAACTCGAAGGGCGACATCTGCTATTTGAAGAATATTTGCTGGGCTGGACAAACCTAAACGTACACTTTCGAAGATGAAGTGAACATCGATGGATCGATGGAGGTAAGCATGTTTTAGGTACGTTTTCAAACTAGGAATTATTTTGAATGAATAATAAAACAGTTATTGAATTCGGCTTTCGTATCTTATGAAGAATTATGGAGATCGAGGAGGGTGTTATCGGTCGAGGCCGTAGGCCGAGGCGGATAACACTCTCCGAGATCTCCATAATTCTTCATAAGATACTCAGCCTCATTCATTAACTGTTAAATAAGAGACTTCCCCGAAGACGGAGTTTTCTTCAGAGCATTTTACAGATTTCAACCTTGCTATGTTATCCTTACCAAACCATAGGTATTTTGAAACTGATCAGTAAAGCAATTAAAACGCGTTTTCAGTATTTGAATACTATATTCCTGTATTTCAATCCTATTTGACATAAGACTTTAAATTTTCGCCCCCGTTTGAAATATATCTTAAGTATAGTTAAATTGTATTTCATCAAAAGGACAACCTCTCATCAATTTACAATGTATTTCGTTTAATAAATATGATTAAAATAGGGTATTTAAAATGTATTTTGGGCATAGAACCACTAACACTGTTACAAACAGAGTTCAAATAGACACTGTATTTGAAATATGTTTTAAGGGCTTAAATGCTGACTGTATTTAACACTTTTAAATAGCCTAAGGGTACTTTAACACTGTTTTGAGTTGACTCTAAAATGTATTTTGAGACGCATCCTCTCACAAACAGAGTTCAAAAAGACTATTTGAAATATGTTTTAAGACATTCAATACTACTTAAACACTGTTTTGAGGTCTATTTGAATTGGCACACAACACTCTGACCATACTTCTTCGCGTTTTGTTTTTAGCATTTACCGTTTTGTTGCAAAATAAACATTCTACACGAGCAAAGTAGCAAAACTCTGATTTGCTTGGATATGTTAATAGACACGAAATTGGGCTACAGGAAGTCATGTTACGTGCAATTAATCACTGAAAGTGATGGATCCAACGTTTTGTCATCAACAACGAGATCGCCCCCAATTTTCTTTCTTTCATCCGAGGGCGTAGGATTTGAGGTTAAAGCAGGTAAATATTAGCCGATCTCCCCTTTCTGAATGTTACTTCCCTGAAGTGATCCCGCCTAACAAGTTTTGACGACTTTCACTGATCAACGCCCCCAACCCCCCCCCCCCCCCCCCAACATGTCTTCATTTTCCACGCAAATTTCATCATTGTTCCCCCCTCTGAATCCTTCCAAAGTTTTTAGCGATCCCCCCTTTTGGGTTCTCAGTTACCACTGATTCCTCTCTCCCCCCCGGGGATAAATTATTACCGGTCCCTAATGCGTTTCGCAATATGCTAATTCTGCAACACGCTAATATGGCCTAACATGTGCTTATAAGGGCCGACCATTTGACTTTTGAGGGGAAGGGGGAATGGTTGATTTCAGAAAAAAAAAATATCCTGAATTCTGATTTTGAGCAGAAAAGTATCTTGCAAGGATATACCTGACATACAATAGCTTCGTATGTCAGGGAAAATCATTCTATCACCAGAGGTTTCTGGGGAAAAAATTCTTACGCAAACCCACGAAATCACCCACACCCGCTCAAAGTCAAATGGCCGGCCCCTAATTACATGTAGAAAATCCTGCTACTGTCTGATATTGCGCTTGCGACACCAATCTTTGATAGTGCATTCTCGGTCTAAGCTAGTACATGTCTACTCGCTACTGCACGACGAGTGCAACACCGCTGGCAGCTGGCTGGCCATCTCCAACGCTGATGAGGGGAACACGTGAAGGGGCGTCCTGGACATTTCTTCTTTCGCCCCCCCTCCCCCCAACCCCTAAAAAAAGCAGAAACTGGCGCCTACGCTGGAACGTTTATGCGTGCGGTCAAAGCACGGAGAGAGACTTGGCGGGGGACGGACCAGGGGTGGGGTAGAAAAAGCTTTGTTCGTTTTACACTGATTCTTCTACAATGAGTTCGAAGATGCACAAGAGCAGATACCTACGCAAGTTCAGTGGCATGATGCAGAACTGACTGTAAAGTGGCACTTAACTGATCGGTTGCTCTCTCTTATGCGCACGTACTGTGTGATAGGGTTATTTATTACTTGAACCACACTGATCACCCACCCAACGCTCCATTTTTGCACACTGTATCGCCGCACAAAAGCAAGCAGAATTTTACCAGCTGACAATGATGCTCGTTCATTTTCAACACTAGAGTAAACTTAGTGAAACAAGACGGTCCAAAAATCTACGCCGCAATCGCTAGTTAAGACCGTGGTAGGACGCCCTTACTTGTGCTTTATACTGGCTTTATACAGCATATTGCAATACAATTGCACAACGCCCTAGAAGTTGGAGGGGGAGGGGAGAGTTGAAGTTACCGAGATGATAAAGGGATTTCTTTGTTGTTTTGAAATTTTTCATCACGGGATTTCTTTGGGGATAGGAAACTTTGGAAAATATGAATATCTATAGACATTTCTGGTAGCCTGATTTAAGTAGGAATTTCAAAGGGTGTTCAAAACAATCTGATTAGTGTAGTACAGCACGCGTACAATGCGCAGTTCAGATTGTCAGATGAGAAAAGGTAAAATTCAGCGCATGGTACGATGAATAAACCAACCATCCACAAACATTTACTTTTCATTTTTTGACGTGCCATATCATTTAATTCTTCACGGAAAAATTTCTGGGCTTGGAAAACTGTTGGGCTAGAAAATTTGGGTGGCTAATTTTTGGTCCTAAGATTTTTAATGGTTTCGAAGTCTGGTAAAACTGCACGGTAAAAAAAAAAAAAAAAAAAAAAAAAATTCAGATTGTCGATTAATTCAATGGCATATCTACAACATGTAAGTTACATGTAGAAATGGAATTTTTTTTTCACAACTCAGAAATAATCGCTGTGTGTCATGTTTACGCCGACGCATTCAAGTCTAAAACCGCCCTTTACGTGACACGTGACATGTCGAGCGCAGTTTCAGTGTGGTAATGAAGTCAAACAAGGACACAAGGTACAAACAAACACATTGTAGACCTGATTATATACTAGACAGGATAGATAGTTGGTGTAGATTTTGAAAACTTCGCTGCTTCGTGATAAGAACTTGACCCACATGTTTATATTAGCGAGGCAGTTCAACTACTGCACCCGAAGGCCAGAGTTCTTTGCGGTTGACAATATGACATGAAACTTTCCACCTAATGTATATGAAGCATCTATGGATCACTGTGGGACTTGAGATTGCCTAAATTAAACGTATTTTGGCGGAAACATTTGTTGGAGGATTGATTAGTGTCGCGCCGAACCTCTTGACTGTCGAGTCGCAGAAAGGTCAAAATTACACTCATTAGTGTTCTGTGAATTTTGCGTTCCCAAAAATTCATTTCATACGTTGCCCAGAGTTTTGAAAGCATGTTTTGAAAGCTTAGAGATTGTTTTTTAACGTGGAATGTCTTTTTCTGTTAGACATCATGTATCGGATGTGATTTTAGGCCTTTGAAATCTGACAATATTTTGCTTATGAGTGAAAGCCTTAAAATGTTGTAAATATTTAAAAATCCATAACATATTCCATTTGCGATCAATTGAAGAACATGACCACTCAGTATGTGTATTAAACCCCTTTTAATACGATAAGAAGCTTTTTGGGTTGAATGATATTTGATTTCGATTGAAATCGTGGTCTTTTCGCAGCCCGGTCTAGGGGCGCGAAAAAGCGGTCTGGCGGAGGCCGTCAATCACCCGAACTTGACGTTCGCCATAACGTATGGCAAGCCAAACATGACAAAAGTGGTATATGAGTTTTAAATCATCTATCGAGTTTCAGTAATCGATGTATGAGATTGGGAAATCACTGTACGAGAATTTGAAATCACCATTCCAGAATGTAATCGATTTGTGAGATCAGGAAATTTCTATACGAGAATGAGAAATCACCATTCGAAAAAGAGCGATGCAGCAACATGAAAGCCAAACATGACAAAAGTGGTATGAGTTCCAACCAACCTTCCGACCTTCTGTAATCAATGTGTGAGAATTTTAATCAACGTTCGAGATTATCGATTAGGTTTTTCTCGAGCTAGCGACTAAGTACCAGTTAGCGGTTCAGGTTCTGCGTTGTGTAGGTACTTCATATCGGTACACTACAAGAACCTATATCTCGGTACACTATAGGAATCATATATGAAGTACCTACCCTGCGTTGGTCAAACAAAATGGCCAAAATGGCTTATCACCAGCCTACAACAGCTGTCCAATCAAATATCAGAGCGATTCACGGAGAAATCCATCTTGGACATCAAAACTCACTATACGCCGACTGAAACCTTTCAATATGCCCATTTCACCTCGTGCCACCCTCCTGGGGTAAAAAGAGGCTTCATTAAAGGCGAGGCAATAAGATTACTTGGAACAAACAAACTGTTTAACAACGACATTTGATGAGTGCCTTGCGAACCTTAAACAACGCCTCGAAGTACGCGGGTATCCTAAACAAGATATAGAAAGGTCATTGAAGTCAACTTTCACCGAAGACAATCGACGGCTTAACTGCAGAATACCCTGCCATTTAGTTGAATATTCTGCGTAGCCGGCTACGCGGACTAAAAGAGAATAAATTAAAAACTCTATCCTTTGCGATTACATTATAAACACGCCAATTATCTGTGTGATTTCATCGATTTTATACAGTCTTCGTTCTAATAACAAGGGAACACAAGTTCGTTGACATTATAAATTAATACTCAATTTATCTGTGTGAATTATTCGATTTTATAAATTCTCGCAACTTCCTTTAAAAATGCGAAGAACAAGTCTTCATTTCGATTGACGTAGCGCCAAATGAATTCCGCGATATATGAGGCATAATGCTCCTTTTTCCTCCCATGCGTTGGCAGATGTACTTTCAATTGCCTCCACTGGCCTTCTATTTTGTTTGTGTCGTAGCCCTCTTCATTTACAAATTCAACTGAATGGTTCACTGTTTTATGTTCGTAACCATATTTCGCTAAGTTTATGTAACCTTTCCAGCAATCACTCACAATTGTAGTTCCTGGCTCGATCCAATCTTGAATGTGGCCGATCAATGTCGCTTCCGTTCGATCCGCAACTGTAACAATGAAGCACTTTCTGGAGTCCATTTCAATTCCTCCAAATACCCACTGTCCCTCCACAACATGTCCCCGGTGATATTTTCTTTTCCCAATCTTCGACTCGTCGATTTCAACAATTTTGCCCGGGCCTCCAAGTTTCTCTCTTTTCTCAAACAGGACTACCTCGCACACTTCTCTACAAAACATGTCCCAATCCACAGCCGTGTGTGATCCGAGCCCTAGTTGCTGCTTTATTTGACACTGCTGTAGTCCTTGACACCACCAGTAAGTAAATTTAATGATCTCCTCGATAGACAAGCTTGACTGCTCGAACCAGGACCCGATTATTTTGATTCCGCGTTCCGCGTACCGCGTAGCCCTTCTTAGACAGCTCTCCATCCCTCCGATCATATCCTACAAAGAGGTAAATCTCTGAAAGACATGCTTGTAAGAGCAAAAATGTAACGGCGAAGGCATTTGATAATGCGGCGCAACCAGAAAAACCACATTGGGAGTCCGTGCAGGTCTGTCTTTGACTTCCTTTCTATATCAAAACTTTCTTACATCGTCCAAACTTAACTGATGTACTTACTCGCTGGCTCGAGAAAAACCTAATCGATAATTTCGAACGTTGATTAAAATTCTCACACATTGATTACAGAAGGTCGGAAGGTTGGTTGGAACTCATACCACTTTTGTCATGTTTGGCTTTCATGTTGCTGCATCGCTCTTTTTCGAATGGTGATTTCTCATTCTCGTATAGAAATTTCCTGATCTCACAAATCGATTACATTCTGGAATGGTGATTTCTCATTCTCGTATAGTGCCTTTTCATTCTCGAATTGTGATTTTCAAATTCTCGTACAGTGATTTCCCAATCTCATACATCGATTACTGAAACTCGATAGATGATTTAAAACTCACACCACTTTTGTCATGTTTGGCTTGCCATACGTAACGTCAAAATATTTATCCAATGAACCTAAAACTATATTTTCATCACTAGAATACCTAAGGGAATCTACAAATATTTTTTTTGGATTTTTCAAAATTTTTCTTTTTCCCAGCTCTCAGTGGTCGATATTTACAGACATCTGCCCTTTAGCTAAAGTACTGAGTTCCTAATAAACGGCTATATCTTCAAACTTTGTCAGTATTATCTACTGTTTTCTACCGTTACAAAGTCGAGCTGGCTAATTAAAGTTAAGCGACTACTTTTCTTGTTACAAGGCTCGACACGATTACTGCCATTCCTTGAGGTCACTTTGCAGAACAATCTATTGACCTCCTTCTTAAGGTCCCCCTTAAAAAAGGCATAAGCCAATGGGTTTACGGTGGAATTTAAAACTAAAATAAGATCCTTATATTTACCTCTGTCGCATTTATCATTCACAATAACTGCGAAAATGCAACGGATATTAAGCCCACAAAATACAAGAAACAAGGAAACGACAATTGTCATCATTATTAACGCAGACTTCTCGCGACGTTTGTTACATCGCAACTGCCTTCCCAAAAAGGTTGCTACTTGGTTTCGCATATAAATAACGCGTAGCATTGATGCAAAACAAAAAATTATCATTAAACACGGAAATAAATAAAATAAGATAAAAGCTAGCAAAAAGAGAGTACGTAAGGCGACAGTTGTGTTAAGACTAAACAACAGAAAAGATTCAGCCAAAATGAAAGCAACAGATACTCCCCACGAAAAGGAACTGAGCAGGATTACACGTCCAGACGTTAAAAAGGTTAAGTATTTAAAAGGTTTTGCAACAGCTAGGTAGCGGTCTAGTACCAAACTGCACATGTTCATCACTGATGCGTCGAGGAACAGCCACTTAATAGCCATCAGGCCTCTGTATAATGAGTAATTGCGGCCAGTCCTTTCTAAGAAAAACATCGAGGGAATCACGTTCGCCCCAACAAAAAAGTCTGCTACTGCGAGAGATACGATAAAGGCGTTGCTTTTGGTTCGAAGATGCCGTCTGCTCCACACAAGGAAGATGATAACTCCATTCCAAGTCATCGCCAGAATGGAAAGAAGCCAGCCGAGAATCCAAAACCAATTTTCCATCTTCATCTTTTAGCCGTTGTTCATCGAATTGGTGAATATATTAAATTGTGAGAATCTTTGTTACTGTAAGTCGCTTTATTGACTGTTGTCCTTCTCATCGGTTCTTCTAGTCGCTTAACACAATGATGATTGAAACATCCATAAGACAATACTGACCATATCGGCCTGAGCAGCGTCAGTTTTACAAAAGATGTTTAAGGCTGAACGTGCCTAATGGGATGAGGAACTGTCAAACTTCCTTTACCCCTGATTAGCATTTAAGCGAGGAAGGCTTATTATATGGAAAAATGTGTTCTGCTGAAGTTAACTGCTATTGGTTCCTCGGTGTATCCGACGTTAGAGGAAAACAGCTTAACAGCTAAGATTAAAAGGTTCCCTACTGGCTTGATTGTTTGCAAATGTATTTCCCCTTGAATTAAACAAGACTACACGCAAATAAAAGAAATTAAAAGTCCCTGTAAACAAAGCTATAATTATTACGAGAAACGTAACAGGAAGATATCAGCGCCCAACAACTTTCCATAATTGCTTCGCTTTTTGTTGATGAAGGGTTGTATTCAAGATGTATGTCACGACATTTGTTTATTTTAAAGGTTATTTCAGTTTTCAGCTGTTTAGGCGGGGAGTATTATTTTTAACTCACTTAAGTACAACAGCTAATGAAATGAAGGCCGGGGATTGCAAACAGCCACAGCAATTTCGTTGAGCCCGAGCTGTGTCGGTTGTTTTACGCAGTCTAAGCATACAAATACATTTCAAACCGTTTTTTTTTTTTAGCGGCGCTGAAGATAATTTGTAAAATACTAGATAACGCCACAATTTTTCCCTTGTACAAAAAAGAGAAGACTTAAAAAAATACTGAAACGAAAACGAAACTCTGAAAAAGAAGGATAAACTAAAAACAATAAACTAACCGGCTAGGGAAAAAATGATCTTATCAAAAAGTTCAAACGCTTAAAACCAAGATTCACATACGATGGGCCTTACAATTTGGGACCTCTCTCGGACACTTTTGTAGTCTTTTGTAGTACTCAATGCATATAGCCGCTGCTGTACTGCTAGCAGAAAAAGGAACCGAATCTAGGGATGGAATCTCAAGGCTCGTTCTCTGTTGGTTCTGGCTCTGGCTGGCCGGCGGTGGGCTTCCTGGAACCAATAACTTACAGATGTATGTAAAGAACAGCTTGAAAAGTTTAAGCCGCAATTAAAAACTGGATGGCCTGGTTGCTGCAAATTGGTCAAAAACGTAGGAGGTTGGACTCTGAAAAATGGCTGCTTTCTTAATATGTCTCAGACTCCTCCTGCTCCTCCTTTAGCTATAATTGTCCTCTTTGGGAAGGGCCAATGTCAACTTCCTTGCGGCCACAGTGGCTTTTGCCTATTTCCTAATCAATTCATGTTCGATACGTACAACAGCTGCATCTCTCGACTAAAGTCTTTTCAACCCTTCCTCACTCCTGTCATGATATTGGGTCTCACTGTCTATCCTTGCGCTCTTAATGATTATGTAGGACACCCTGCCGAACTGTTCTAGGCAAAACAGTAGCCTTGAAGAGATTGGCCAACCATTCTCTGTATAAAAAGAGAACTCCCAATTTCTTCGGTAGGAGTCTTTCAAAAGACCACTGGATCTGATCCTGCAACGCGCACCTTCTTTATGATATTTTGCATCATTTTAATCGCCTTCTCTACCTTCTGATTGGACTAAAAGTCATGATCAGGTGGACAGCTGACCTCATGGTCTCCTGGAAATGCTTAAAATTTTAATCCCATCCGTTGTCATTAAGGGGCTGAACAGGTATCCTATATGTCGAGCAAACTGAGATTTTAGCTTAAACGGCTTTGTGCAACTCAATGTAGTCTGTCATCAAAGTCAACAAGCAGATCTGACAGCTTGGTCCGGTCTTGTGGACTTAACGAATAATCATTGGCGCTTTCTGCTTGCTAATACACACAGTTCAATTAAAATAACAATAATAATAATAATAATAATAATGATGATGATGATGATGATGATGATAATAACAATAATAGTGATACTAATGATAATAGTAATTATAATTATAATAAGATAAAATTACTTATTTTCAATTGGTCATTGGATGCCTGTAAACAGCTTTACAGCTTTTGCACATCTTAGGATACAATTCTGTATTCAAAGATGTCTCGGATGCAATTTTCCTCCATAGTATCAAGTGAAAAAAAACCTTTTATTAGTTCATTTTTTTTATTTTCAAAACAAACCATCTTGCAACTACAGTTCCTCCCCGTAATGACAGCATTCCTGGATACAATATATGGGGGCTTCATCTAGGGTATCCTGCCTGAACCATAGTTTTCAGGACGTTCATTACACTGTCTGCCTCCCGTATTGCTACATGATCAACTTTGCATGGTAACTGAAGCCTTGATGAGTAATTAATACAAAGCTCATTGAAATACTTCAATCAAGGTTTAAATTACAATCTAATTTTGGTTTTGTAAGTTATTTCACACACATGGCAGCTGATATCGCATTCTGCGAGAAGAAGGTTCCAGGTATATACAGCTATTTCAAGAAAGGTTGTCGGAAAAAGTGCACGCGACAATCCCGAAAGGTATTGTGGGTGGTTTTGAGTTCACTGTTCTTCAAAGAAATTTGAAAGAAAGGCACGAGAGGCCATGGACATATGTTTGCGAGTGCTAAAGGAAACCAACAAAAGTAGGTTCGACAGCTACAGTGTCAGGAACAGCGTACTGCTCATATCCCATATTACCTTTAGGGATTGTCGCGTGCACATTTTTTCCGACAACCTTTCTCGAAATAGCTGTATATATGTATGTCCTTCGTGTTGAAAAGACTCCCATAACACCTTTCAAACTGACGAGATGTGGTCAAAAACAAGAGCTCATAACCTGGAGCGTTTGGCTCCCATATTTAGCCCAAGCAATGGCGTTTTCACAGCAGTTTATTTTTAGCATCACTTTGAAGTACTTTCCGCGAAAATGGAGGCAACATCCCGCTTTTGTCCGTATCCACATTACGATAATTATAAAAAGAAAAATTAGATGCAATCAAAACATCAGAGATACTATTTGATAGTCAACAACTGCGGGAAATTCGATGGAAAAATAGACTGGTCTATGAAAACGCCGTTGCATATAGGCACAGCTGAGTTGCTCGTTCCGGGATATGGGCTCCTGTCAAAAATTAGTTTTGTTTGATGAAAATATTGAAAAGTTGAAGGCCTTGCGTTAATGGTGAGTCGCATTTATTCTAAAATGCAGCTAAAGATAGCTTTCTAAATTAATTCAGAAATATATTACATACTATTTTACCGTCGAAATTTAACATCAAGGAAAAAAGATCAGATCTGGTCAAAGTGCTTCCATTCCCAAAATTTACGGAGGTAAAGCTTTAGATCAATATTATTTATAATCATCATGATACAAGCCAACTTACACGTATTAAACCCGACCAATAACACGCGCTTTCTGATGGAAGCCAGATAGGGTCAAATTCTGGTTCGTTCCTTCCGAAGCTGAGCTCTTTGCATTTCCTTTCGTTCACCTGAAATCCGTCATCCCTTGCTTGTATTGCGAGATCGTCTACCACTTGCTGAATACAATAGAGGAACGAATACAGCAACTGGCACCAGCGTGCAAAAAAAAAAAAAAAAAACTCCTTCACCAAGCCGCCCATACACCAAAGTTTTGGAAGATAGTTGATACTAATTCAGAATTCTAGTTACACTTTCTTCATTTCATTCTGTTTGGGGTACGCTAAACATATAACACATCTCGGTTTTCGTTATTCTCAACGACAATCAGGGTGCAGAAATCTGATAGAAAATGCTCTGAACGATTGTTTCAACCTTGTCCAATTAGACCTGGGGTACAACACGTCAATTTTCACTTTGTATTTTATACAAAGCGTGCAATTTTTAAGATACCTTGACATAACAAGCTGCCAAAATGGGGAGAAGATTAGTTTAACACTATCCCTTAATACATGAGAGGGCTGCAGGTTTTAAAAATGGGGAATTGCTTTCAGATAGAAGGAAATTCACTCGTGTCCATAATCAGGAGTCTGCCTGACGTAAGGAACGTAGTTGCCAACTGGTGTGGCTCAATAACTGTAGAACAAGCTCGCGATGTTTTGCAGCCGTGCAAACTGCTGGCGTTTTCGTTTTCACCATGCTGGGGGCCTCCTAACTTGTGGGAAGAATTTGTACAAGATTTAAACACGTAGAGTTTGGGGAGGATCTGTTAGATCACGTTAAACGAGTAAACCTACCGTATTTTTGTATGATGATGAAGTAGAATAAATAGAGACTAATAAATAGAGACTCATGTGTAATAGGTTCTATGAGAAATGGAGCAGTAATGGCTGAGCAAAGAAAGTGTTAATGAAAAAAATATATATGACACCTCTTGTTTTTTTATAAAAAGTCAGTCGCAGCTCGCGTTTATTTTATTAATTTATTTGCAGACCTTAGTCCATGTGTTAGAGATCCCAATGACCCAGCAAATTATACCTGTCAAACTTTATCAGACGACCAAAAGCTTGAGCTTCTAACCGTAAAGGTTAGCTTTCCGCACCGATTCAAGTTTCCGACAACAGCCGGAAGGTGTTTCCGACTATCACGGATGGAGAAGCGGCCGAGGCTGCATTACAGCATTAGAAATGACACAGCTCACTGTATCTGTTGTATATGTTTTTCCAACAATACTGGTCCAAATGAATCGCCATTTATCTCAAAGGGCTTCAAAAACCAGAAGAAAGCAGGTGATGAGCGCCAGCCCTTGACGCCGATACGCGCAGGGAAGAACACCAAATTTCAGAGGAAAAGATGACTAACTTCCTAAAGACACGTCGCCCAGGCAATGACATCAGTGCAAGACTACAAAGACAGGCAGCCGAGCAACAGCATCGCACAATGAAAGGTGTCCTGTCTATTATTGATGTAGTTATTACATTGGGACAGAGGGGCATTCCATTAAGAGGGAATTTCTCCGTCTTTGTTGACTGAAATCCAAATATGATCCAGAACTCAAAGACCATTTGGATCATGCTTCCGGTAATGCTAAGTACACGTCTCCGAAGATTCAGAACGAAATAATCAATTTCTGCGACAGTCTCATTAGAAACCGTGTCCGAGCATCAATCAGACCAAAGTATTGGAGTGTAATGGCCGACGAAAGGCAAGATTGTTCTTCAACTCAACAACTCAGTATATGTATGTGCGCGATATCTCAGCGGTAAAAATGAAGTCTGTGAAGAATTTATTAGATTCGTAAGGCTAGAAAAATTGGATGCCCAGATCATTGCGGATATCTTGTTACACGCACTACAAGAATGGGGCTTTAATATGTTCGGCCTAATTGGCCAAGGATATGATGGAGCAAGCGTCAAGAGTTCAAGTAGGAATGCGGTACAAGCTATAGTTGCAGAGAAGTACCCTAATGCCACGTACACACATATACGTTCACTGCGAGTCCCACGTTTTGAACCTTGCAATCTCGAGTGGTGCACAGCTGTGCACTCCATTCAGAATCTGTTTGATAACGTCAGCAAACTTACGTGGTAAATTTGGCTATGTACTTCTAGCTGTGGATGAAATTTCCGCTTCATCAAAACAGTGGCGATGCTAAACGCGATGCTTCAGCTTATTCACGTCTTCTCTGAATTCATAGTAGCTTTGATAGTATCTCAGTTTGTTCTGTCATTTTTAGCCCAAGTAACAAAGTCCCTACAAGCTAAGACCTGTAACCTTGGCGATGCATACCAAAGCATGACTCACACCAAAGAATGCATTAAATCAGCAAGAGGAGATGAATCCTGGCAGAAGGTGTGGAGTCGAATCAGCCGGGTAGCTGAGTCTATCAACTTCACCTTGATAAAGCGTCGTACAATCACTGTTCAACCCCATCGAGCAAACGCTGCACACAACGATGAGCCATCAGACTACTACAGGATTAATGTGTTCTATCCATTTATATATCACGTTAATGGTAAACTTAAAACGAGATTTTTAAAGGCTTGATAACTGCTATGTAGCGATCCACTACTAAAATACACATGTTCATCATTGATGCACCCTGGAACAGCCACTTAACGAGCTTCAGGCCTTTGTATTAATAATGAGTAATTGTGGCCAGTCCTTTCTAAGAAAAACATCGAAGGAATCACGTTCGCTCCAACAAAAGAGTGTGCTACTGCGAGCGATATGACAAAGGCATTGGTTTTGGTTCGAAGATGCCGTCTACTGCATACAAGGAACATAATAACTCCATTCCAAGTCATCGTCAGAATGGAAACACACCAGCCGAGAATCCAAAACCAAGTTTTCATCTTCAAAACAGCCGAACGTTGTTTAAGTTATTAAGCTTCGATACTGTGACTTATATTAAATGTAAGCTTTAAATATTATCTTTTTTATCGGTTTTTGTAATAAATGGCTTTTCTTTTTATGTAACAGACGATTTGCACCATCCAGAGGATAAGACTGACCACATCGGAGCCTGAACAGCGTCAGCTGTACCGACGATGTTTTGGGTTGAAGAGGAATGTGCCTAACGGGATAACGAACTGTCGAACTTTCCTTTGAGCAACAAACTGAACCCCTGATTAGCATTTAAGCCAGAAAGGCTTATTAAATGGAACAGGTGATTTGTGTTGAAGTTAACTGCTATTTAACCTGCGTGCAGACGATAACTAAACTCTAATTAGTACCGTCTACGAAGCAGCGCAGAGATCCTTGTTCTGGACCCCCAACGGACTCAACGAATTACCGGAAGTTCGTTTCGAATTTCCCTTCAACCTGAATGGAGATCATGACAAAAAAACACAGGCCTTTTTTAACTAGCCAATCGTGGCGCGTACTCAAATCTGAATACACAGCTGGAAGTCCAGAACAATGATTTCGGCGCTGTTTCGCAGACGGAGTTAACCAGAGTTTAATTTCGTCTGCGCGCAGGCTAACTGCTATTAGGTTCTCCGGTGTATCCGACGTTCAGGGTTAAAAGGTTCCCTAATGTCTTGATTGTTTGCAAATATATTTCTCCTAGAATTATACAAGAATACACACAAATAGAAGAAATTGACTCCATATAAACAAAGGTATTATTACGACAAACTTAACCGAAAGACATCATGCGTGCCCAAAAACCTCCTGCTACGCTTTTTGTTGATGAAGGTTTGCATTCAAGATGTAATGCCACGAAATTGGTTCTATTTAAAAATTATTTCAATTTTCAGCTGTTTAGGCCGGGGGTATTATTTTTCATTTACAAAGGTACAACCGTTACGGCTAATGAAATTAAGGTCGGGTTGCAAATTGCGACAGCAAACTCGTTGAGCCCGAGCTGTGTCGGTTGTTCGGTCAAAGCATACATTCAAATACATATAAATATTTTTTTAGCTGCGCTATATTTTTCGTGTTGCCCCGAAAGTAGTTCTGAGAAAATACACTTTTCAACAGCTTAGCATATAAAGGATGCTTTAGTACATCTTTACGCGGGGCCGGCTGTTTTACAAAAACTTTTGCCTTAGACCATGACTCTGAAAGCTTACAACATCGCATCTTTTAAAATACGTTTCAAATTTTACACCACATCTCACTTCTCATCCAACATATCCTACACATATGAGCGATTTTAACCAAATCCTAGGCGCATTTCTCAGAGATGAACGAACAACTGTTATGAAGTAGTTACCTTTAGTTTTGTTTTTAGGATTTGCTATTTTTTACGATTTAAAGTGTTTGTTAGGCATAGTTTTGGTTTTTTAGAGTAGGCTTGTTCGGGGAGTACAGCTGACCCTGATTTTCGCCCACAACCGAGTTCCTGTTTTGTATGATTGGTACTTCTGGCCAGTTTAACTGTTAGCATTTAACTGGTTCTTTGATACTTGTCGGTTGCAGCCGTGTAGGTTTATCTAACTATTGCAAACCTGTTACAACATAGGCGATAAGACATTCTATAGAAGCTCTTCCGGTCAGCTAACTCAAAATAAGTCTACAGTTTAGCTATTTAATTGGCTGCGTTAGCTAATAGAAGTAGAGTAGAGGGAGAGCTGTTGTAAAGGAGCTGTTGAAGATTAAACTACCAACTGAAACAAGCAAGAACAGAGTCTTGGTCCTTCCGCTGCAAAGCTAAGCGAGTTACACAAGTCCTCAACACAACTATTGAAATAATAGACATGAGCCGGATTAAAAATAAAAAATGAGGGGATGGCATCCACCCATTGCATTCGCCCCCATTCCTCCCTCTCTCTTATAGGTTCCAGGGTTAAAAAGCTTTCCACCTTTGCACGACTACCTGTTACAGTGCGGAGCTAGGTCCAACCAGGCCTGCTTTTCTAACAGGCTCCACTTTGTCTCTCCTTAGGGTCACAAAACGGAAAAATGCTTTAATCTCATTTTTTATGTCTCTTTTGAAGAAAGCATAAGCCAAAGGGTTTACTGCAGAGTTTAAAAGTAACATAGGCACGCTATAATTGAAAGCAGTACATTGATCATTCCAAATATTTATGAAAACACATCGAATATAACTTCCGCAGTAGATAGGAAACAAGACCGTAACAATTGCCATCATTATCAATGCAGATTTCTCCCGACGCCTGTAAAAACACAATTTTCTTCCTAAGACGTAAGCCGTTCGGTTTTGCATGTATACAACACGAAACATTGACGCAAAGCAAAAGCCTATCATTACACTTGGAAGAAAGAAAAATAATGCAATAATCAGCCAAATAAGGACGAGCTTGCCTCTCGATGTAAATAAAAGAGAGGATTCTACCAGTATAATACCAATTGTTACTACCCAGGGGAACGAAATGAGCTGGATAACACGTGTGGAAGTCATGAAGGTCAGGTACTTCAAAGGCTTGACAACTGCTATGTAGCGATCCAGTACTAAAATGCACATGTTCATCACTGATGCATCCTGGAACAGCCACCTAACGAGCTTCAGGCCTTTGTCAAGACCTTGTGAGTGACTTTGCACAAGTTCAAAGAAAAAAAGCGAAGGAACCACGTTCATTCCAACACAAAAGTCTGCTACTCCAAGAGATACGACAAAGGCGTTGGTTTTGGTTCGTAAATGTCGTCTGCTGCAAACAAGGAAGATAATAAACCCATTTCCAGCCATGGTTATAATTGAAAGAAACCAGCCGAGTACCCAAAACCAAGTTTCCATCTTCGTACCAACCGTGGATCACAGACTTTATCAATCTCCCCCAGTTTATCTGTTGTTACTTGTAGATGATGTTTCTTAGACTAGTCGAACTTGTCTAATAACCAGTTAGCGGCTAACAGAAACAGGACGTCGAGAAACCGTCAAACTACCGTCTGTCGAGTGAGTAACAAAAGATAGGCTCATTATGTAACTGGTGAGCCAATTGCTGTTCTATTCTAAAAGTTAATTGCTAGTAGGTTCCCCGGTGCATCCTTGTTTCCATGGAAATTTTTTAACTACTAAGCTAAAAGGCTGCCTATTGCCTTGTATTATCTCCTGGATTTTACAAAATTAAAGCCCAATTCAAATAGAAGAAACTAACTCCCTATAGATAAAGCCATAATTATAATTATAATAGCCCTAACCAGAAGACATCCGACAGCACCCAACAACTTTCCATTTACTTATTTGTTGTCTCATTGATGACGGTTTTTGTTCGAGATGTATGGTTGCAGTCAATATCCTAGTGTCCAGCTGTTTCAGTGCAGCGTATTATTCATCATACAAAAAATGAACGGCAAATGTGCTCGCTCATATCGAGCCACGGATTCTATTATCTATTCTGTCTTCGAAGCATATTCAGCTACAATTACTGCAGTAATGTTGTTCGGAAAAAAAATAATATATAATGAATAATAAAAGTGTAGTTTATCTTCGCCAAATAGAAGATTAACGTATTGAAGCTTTTCCCGATCTCCACTATCAAATGCCACGTAAACATTCTTGCACCTGCGTGGCCGTTTATCAATTTTTGTGTCGTTTCGGCTTTTTTGTTTTAATATGTTGAAGTATGCATGTTAAAAGGGTTGTTAGGCTGAAAACTTCTATTAAGATGTTTTAGCGCCAGTTGACGCTGATTTGTCGATCTCTTGGAAAATATCTCCTTTTCATCCAGACGAGACAGGACTAATTCTCTACGGGAAGCCTAAAGTAACCTCAGTGCATAAATTATAGCGCATGTTCCGATAATTTTTTGCATTACGGTGTCTATATGGCCTTAGCGTTGTATCGGGAATTTACCCGGGGGCATCACTGTCGTCCGTCTCCCTTAAGCGAGTGGCCTGTGTACAGACGTCTCCCCTCCCTCAGAAAAAAAATTGGGAGAAGAGACTTCTGTGAATTGCCGTCGTTAATCGTGTTCCCGTTAATTTCCCTGGAAGGTTGGGGAAAGCCTATGATTGGTTGTAATGTTAATTCCATGACGCAAGAAATTTCCGGGTTTGTGATTGGTGAATGAATCTCAGAATAGATTCCCCGGGGAGAACCTCAGCCTTTGTGGACAGCTTACCGCATTTGTATTTGTTTATTTGTATTTCGGTTCTCTGGAATGGGCATGTGAAGTTAAGACCACCGATGTTTGCTGCACCGATTGCGTGTGCGTCTGTTCTCTGCCAGTTGCTATGGTAAATAACGACGGCGATTTACAGACGTCTCTTCTCCCGATTTTTTCTGAGGGAGTGGGGACGTCTGTACACAGGCTACTAAGCGAGGTGCGAATTTCTCGCAGAACTGCCGCCCGTGCTAGTTTCGTAGTCATGTACAAACAGGAGCACCCTGAACAATGGGTCTCCTCCTAATCCATTGAAAACCACTTTTTAAGCTACCCAAAGTACTTTTAGATATCTTAAATTGCATTCTGAGGGGCGCTATAAATATTTGTATCTGTTCGGTCATCCTAGGGAACTTGAATATTTTCGAAATTACGAGGGCTTCAGCATTATTTTCCCGAACATTTTAGATGCAATTAAACGTATTACGAAAGTGAGCATTTTACTGATTCCTCTCCATCATATTTTTTAATCCGAAAATTTTAGGTTAAGCTTCGATAACTATACATGAATGGACAGGTCGCCTATAAATTTTAGCCGTCCTCAAGCAGAAATTTATCTCGCATAATTTATTATATCATTAAAAGCCAAAACATAAATGGTCTTTTTAAGCGCTGATTTCGCGAAAAAAAATATTTATGAGCGGTGAAAATATAATCGGAATATTTCATTTTACAAATTGGGCTGCCTATGGCACGCCCAGTGACAATTTCGGTTTCGGTCTTCTGTGCAGGAAAACGAACACCCGTTTTTACGTTTTACTATCATTTCTAGTTTGTATTAATACAGATAGCAAGTTTCAGACAGGTGCTACACTTTTTTAAACTGCCCTCAAAGTTGAGCTATTTTCGTGTTTTGATGGAAGGCCGATAACACGTGCCAGAAAAAAGATTCTTGCCGTTAAAATGAATAAATAATTCGGAACTGTGATATGGCTAGGACATCTAGAGTGGTGTATCCGTATATTAAAAAGAAAATGGGGCTTCTTGAATGAGTTGCTTGTTTTCTGTAGCGCCGGCAATGTAGGCGATTTTTGCAGTTTCAAAGGCTATGGCGCCGGTGCCAACTGGCCGAAAATTCAAAAATTCGTAAAAAATTATATTTCGCATTTTCGGTCAAACAAAATGCATTTTTGTAACTAATCAGGTAAAGACTTTAATATCCCAGAATATAAGGAATATTAATTTTTTGATCCGAAATCACTGGTCGGTTTTTACGGAGACACGCTCTTAAATATTTTCTTCTATTTAATGCAAAACACGCACGCCACTTTGGAGGTCTAAATTTCGGATAAGGAGAAAGACTCGCGCGAACAAAAATAGGAACTTTGAGGGAATGGCAGCTATTACTGACAAGGTTTGGTGCATTAGTACATTAGTAGAGCTTAGAATTGTTTTCAATCTGGCCCAGAGGTTTTGCTTTTGTTTGTACAGTATCTGTATCTTGCTAAGCTTTATATCATTAAAATAATTTGTGCATGATCTTATTATCTTTTGTTACGCTTCTCCTCAATGCTTAATTCAATCCTGCAAGCTCTCCATGAGCCTAGCCGTTAAGCTAAAGAACACTCGAGGGTCCGCAGCCCCGGGGTCCGGAGTACTACAGTGTCCTTGCTCTTACGACATCCGCCGAATAAAGAGATTGCTTGCAAGCTACTGGAGTTTCCAAAACATGGTAGACAAAAGAAAAATAAAAGTGATGAGCTGAAATTTTCTGTCGCGATGATTAGCCATCAGAAAAAAAAAGTCTTTGTAAAGATTAGTATGTGGTCTGTAATATTTAAATCGACCT
>JBBMOI010000002.1:34907500-35120000 GCA_038088405.1 Porites divaricata | reverse complement strand
CGAAATATGCTGACCAAAAGTTCGCATGGGCTGGCAAAAGAGGCAATCTGCCGGATTAGACTCGCATGAACGAATTGCAGTCAACCCAATATTATCAGTTTATCCGGGTGTGTCTCATAATCCCGATTTCTTCCAAATTGCACCAATACTGCTTGCCAGTTCAAGTGGCTTTCATTGTGTCAAAATATTAAAGAATATATTCCAGTACTTGTTATAGGATCTGATGGGCCACCTAAGCCCAAGAAAAATTAAGAAGTGCCACTGTCAATTTCATCTGCGCCCGAAACTTTTTCTTGATGAAGCTTAATGCTACAAAGTGTAAAGAGCCACGGGTGTGTTTCGTAAAGCGACCCTCAGCTACCCCCTTTACGAATTGATCAAACAGTATTCAAAACAGTTTCGTTCGCACAAGGTTCTACGCAGGGGGGGGGGGGGGGGGGGGGTGTCTCCCAGGAATTCGGTGTACTCAGGACCTTGCGGCTATCTGCGTCGCTCCTTTACGTTCCGTCCTAGAGTACAATGTTGCGTGGCTTGATATAACACCCTTACTGCCCATCTGCCTAGTACAATAGAGCGGGTCCAAATGCGAGCTTTAAGGATAATATACCTTTGGAAGCTTTACAATTTGCTAGACTCGTTAGAGTTGAGGACGGGTGCAGTGGGCTCTGTATGAGCACTATAAACAAAGGCAGGACCTTGTCAACCTTTGATTAAAGGTCATTTACCTAGTTATTTTATTTTTAATTTATTTAATATTCACAGTATTCTTCAGTCGATTTACCAACATCTTTTACTTAAATTGTTCTCCCAGAACACACAGCCTGCATGCGTAGCAGGCGCTTGGAAGTAGTGGGCACAAGAAAGAACGGGAGCGCGCGAGGGAAACACGCGGAGACACCTGTTCTTTCTTGCACCCACTACTTCCAAGCGCCTGCTACGCAGGCTAAGAACATTATAGAAATGGCGTTTCTGGGGGAGCATGCCGCCTTACCCCACCCGTAGCGGCTCGCTCCTTGTCCTTGGACGCTAATACTAGTTTTTTTTGACAAATAAAAAAGGTTTTAAGGTCTGTCTCAGTCCTGATATACTTATTTAGGTATATAGTATTCTTTTTCAAGGTAATTTCAGGCATTTGGTATCAAATGTTTTACAAATCTTTAGCTATATTGGTATCTTATGATAACAAAAGTGGGTATCAGTGGTATCCCACTGTCCCCACCCTCACCCCCTCTATGCGGGCCGGGCCCCAAAACATGGAACGGCGGAGTCCATGCCGTGAAAATAATGATTCACTACCATTACAAATTCCTCGGTGTGATAAGCATTTTGTACAATTTAAGGAGGAAAAACTCATTCAATTGGGGCATTTTTTTTTTCTGGAGAGAAATAGAAAGTTCGTTTATCACAAAGATTTTGGCCGCCGACTGGTTACGTAGCCACGTGACCATGACTTTACGTGACAAATCACGCTATGATTTGATTTTGAAAATGAACGAAACTGCATAACTTCAGCTGGCTGGATAGACTTCTTCCATCAAGAATCTAAAGTAAACGTAAGCGTCTTAATTACCGAGAACAGATAAAACGGTAAATAACTAATTGTTTTTGTTGTGCGTCAAACGTTTTTAAACAGCCTGATTATTACAATAATTTATGCACCGCGGTGAAATTCACTCTGAAATTGCGGAAAGAACTTAAAATTCTACATTGCCTTTCTTGTACATGTTTTGTATCCCGAGGTAGTAATATTTATTTTCATTACTTAGAGAGCTTGGATAAACTTCTGATCTAGAGAATTCTATTAAAAACATTGTTTACTGTTCAGTGCAGGTAATAGGGAACTTAAGATAGAGACGTTTTCGGGGCGACGGCGACCGGACTGGCAGAGCAATCCTGGAACAGAGTTAGCCGTTGCTTCCCTCCAAAATTCGAACATTAAGATCGCAGTGAACTCAGGAGGACGGCGCCGTGGAAGACTACCGAAGAGGAAAATATAGCTTCACATAAAGAACTAAGAGAATTAATGCTTAATTGCCTGCATGCAACAACAACAACTTTATTTCAGTATTCCCACGTTAGTACGTGGTATTACCAACTATTTTAAACAATTTTCAATACATACGTTTTATTTATACGATACTCTAACGCCAAAAGTGAGCTACAAACACATATTTAAATATCGGAGTTTATATTTTTTGTCCGGATACTTTCATTTGACTCGTAGGACAATTTTGTCCATGTAAAGCTCACTTACGGTTTGTTGTTTGCCATATTGGATCAGATTGCATCTTGACTCTGTGACATGAAACATAGAAACATTATAAAGATGTAAGTTTAGATGACAGAGCTTGGAAATCGAGCTTGAAATGTAACTCAAAGAAAACAAGGACAATTTAAGGACGATAATCTGCAAAATTCTGGTTGCTAAATGCAGCAAACCTGATTGAAATGAGAGTTTAATACTTGCGTTCTCGCCACAACGCCAAACAGACCAGTTTCACGTCGCCGACGGGAGCACGACGGCAATGTGGTGAGTGAGAGCATGCGCAGTTTTGCACAAATCATGGCGTCACGTCCGGTTGAAGTTGCCGTCGCCCCGAAAACGTCTCCATCTTAAGTTCCCTAGTTACAAGACGACGGCGCCCGCCAGTTGATCGTGGTAATCAGTAACATGCATGATAAACCCTGTTACTATTTCTCTTTCGATTCAAAAGTACTTAAAGAAGATTAGTTACTTTCTTTTAGAGGCCGGAGACGAATTCAAGTGTCAAAAGAGGCAATTTCATGTAACTTTTAATCTGTACAATCATGACATCTGACACGGCCAGTAATTATGCAAATACGCAAAATGGCAGATTATAATCTACTGTTGGTTGCAATCCCAGAAGATACCCACAAGTCTGAGCCTATAAACCCAAAAAATAAGCTTAAAACTTTACTTTGATATGATTTTTAAACCAGATTTAGGTCGCAACTTTTGAGATATTTTCCCTCAAATCCTCCTTACTTAAGCCTGCAAAATAGGTATTCTTTGAACCACTGTAACTTGAACATGTTTTGATCAAAGATATTTTTATTTAGCCTGTGAACTATCGAAGGTTAACTAAAAAAACTGAATCGAACACATTTTTTGTGCGGGCATTCGTTTGTTTGCAACACGCTTTTCAAAACCCATCAATTTTAGTCTTTGAAACACTCTCCGAGAAGCCGAGACGGACTCAATTCGTTTTTGGCTTGTAGCAGAGCTAAGAATAAGAATTTGAAAACAAAAATAGCGATTTTAGTGTATGCCTACTAAAGCCTCTTCACCGACAAAAAATAAAGGAAAAGTATTT
This sequence comes from Porites divaricata, assembly GCA_038088405.1. Classification (NCBI taxonomy): domain Eukaryota; kingdom Metazoa; phylum Cnidaria; class Anthozoa; order Scleractinia; family Poritidae; genus Porites; species Porites divaricata. The sequence continues at coordinate 35,116,665 of JBBMOI010000002.1, read as the reverse complement.
TTTGTCGCGAAATCGAGTGGACCGCTTTTAGGGAGACTGCCTCTTAATTCTCTCAAAATTTCCTGATTACTTTCTCTGTCGGAATTTCAAGTTCTTGAATTTGATCAATGCCTTTTTATGCAAGACATGGAACAGCCAAAACTGTGCCCTTCTCTTGTTATGAGCAAATATATATGTCCTCTGCATGCATGGTAATCTTAGTGTTAGACGCCGGTTAATTTTTTTGGTAGGTTAGTATCCCTCCAGCGTCTGTCAACGCAGGCTATGTGCATGGATAAGCACGCTCTAAAACAACACTGTAACTAGTCTCGAGCACAAGTAATTACTAGCCTGGCACCTCTCTAAAACCTCTAATTTCTTTAGACCCCGATAACGTCACAGCTCTTTTGTTCTTTTGTTTTAAGGCCAGGATACACAGTTAAATGTGTGCATTCATTGTTTCCCAATGCAACCAATCGTGTCAATCTTCAATCGAATCAGCCAATTCACGTCAATCTTGTTACGGATGCGAGGCACCTCCAAGTAACTGCTAGTCTTTTAAATAAATTAAATAATTAATAACCAATTTTACATTATTTTTAAAATTATAACACAAGTATTTATTCGGTGGAATAAGTTAACTATATCCTTTTTTACTTCCCGAATTAGTGCATCCAGGGTAGCATATTAACAGCGGAGCAAACACACACACAAAAATAACATGAAAAGAGGACTAAAAATTTAGCTCCCAGTCTTTTCGTTGGCTGTGAAGTGAAAGTCCGGTTTAGGTTTAGCTATTTGGTCGTACAAGAAATGGAGATCTTCACTCGTAAATTCTGTGGCCTTTGTTTCAACTTCTTGGCTGTTACCATCCTTATTCATTTTTTTTTTGGCATCCCCTTGTACTGAAGAAGAGTACTTCGAACGATTTCCACCGGGTGGTCCAGTGAAGGATCTCCATCGGTGCAATTGGGAGCTGTTGTCACGGAGCGGCGTGGATTCTACTATTACAAAGGACTAGCTTGTTATTTCTTCCTGTCTTGTTAAACTTTTCAAGTTTATGACTCGGAAAACGTATAGTATTTTTCTTCGTCCTTTTCTGCCAACAGTGTTCCTGTCGCTCATGATTTTCCTTTGATCCTGATGGACTAAATAAATTTACTTTTTAAACAGTCCGTATCTTCCACTCCTTTGATCAGGTGCGAGATGGAATAGATTATAAATTTTTCAATTCGCAATTCACTCACTTGTTTCAACAATTTAGTTTGAAATAGAAATTCTCTTGTAAAAATCATACCAGTTCGTCCCCCCAAAATAATGAATACCTCGTTAAAATCGATGCAATCAGGAGTTCTCAGCAAAGCAAGAATACAGTGTTTGAAAATCGAACTGCACTGGTTATAATAACAAAACACTGAATCTGTTGAAAAGCCTATTACGTAAACGTGCAATTAAGGACAAAATTAGCGGATTGTACTACACCAGATCATCAAAGGCAAAAGAAAAGTAACCTGTAACGACTAATATATAGATTTAGCCAGGGCTAAAATCGTCGTTCTAGTTATTAAATTTATAATTTAAATCAACAGCAAAGCATTAACTTTTAATCCACAAATCAGTTAAATTTAGGGGAGATCCATATGACTTTTAAGGGTGGAGCTGAGTGATTTTAGAGAAAAAATAATTTGCAAACAGTGCAAGAATGAAACAACATCTAAAACTTACAACCCGCAATAAATAGCAATCACCTTGGACCACAGTAGATTAGGCGTGGAAAACAAAATCTTCCCAAGCAAAATGACCTATTTTTTGCCACCTATCCCACCTTTATTTTATAAGTTTAATAGGACAGTCCTGAAATATAAGTTTATACTATAAAGGTCGTTAAGACACGATATTCCTCGGTGGCAGCCAGTTTACACGCAGTATGACTTATCGGTTTTATCTCTCTGTCTAAAGAAAAGACCAATTTGAAAATGAAAACTGGATCAGGCAGGAATTTTTTGTGTAGCTTAATTACTACAAGTTTACTTTTACAAATCTGATGCTGGAAGCACGTAAACCAGCCTTTTTACATCACCTCCGAGTTAAACAGAACTATCAGGCGTTGTTTGTTTATCGTTCAGACCTCGGAGAGAATTTATGTAATTTTTTTGCCCTATTTTCCTTATAATTCTGCAGTTTTTTTTTTTTTTACAGAACAGTCTTACAATTACACACATTCAATATTCAGGACGATCGAAACACACACTTCCCTTCCACAAAAAATTATAAAAATGACAACAACATAAAACTTTTGCATAGAGAGAATTCATTGTTAGACGGGACATTATTAGTCAGGTCATTCTGCTGTTATGCAATTATGCAGGGTATTAAATAACCGGCTTTATTTGAGCAAAAATTTTCGAAAAAACCTTTTAATTTTTAATATAATTTTCAAAAACACCCGTCCGTTTAAGAGAACATTATAGTTCACTTGACCTCTAGACACAAAAATTATGCTCTACTTACTATTAGTAATAGTAAAAAAAAAATGTACTAGAAATATGTGTGAATGGTGTAAATAAAGTGTTGGATGTGCTTAGCCACTTCTGAATTTTAATTGCCAAGGCAAGTTCAAACTTGCAGTGCGAGCTTTCAGGTGTTTGAATGAATACTAGTGAAAAGAGGTCTCAGAATCATTTTCGTTTTCATTTTACCTCTGAACTCCATATTCATTTGATACACGAGGCATTTTGAATACTCCTGAATGCAATGTTCATGTACGACTGAAAATAACAACCGGAAAAGCGATGAGAAGGAAGAGATCTTGACAAACAATCAAGACAAGAAAATACTTTAATTCGATCTGATGAAGCACTGAAGATGACAACCATGTTTATTCACGAAGACATGTATTGAGAGTAAAGTGCCTCGGTTATTATTGTTAGATCTTACTTTTTCAGCTAATACACTGGGCTCTAATAAAAACAGCAACAATAATATAGCACACTTTCCAATTTTTCTTGATTTAAGTACACGCCGTTTTTACGGTTTTCAATAAATAATTTATAGCAAAGAAACATTCTATGTTTCCCGTCTTCCTGTTCATTTTTCTAAAAATTTATTGTCTCTAACCGTTGATATGCCTTTCAATGGGTATCCACACTTTGTTCATAGTAGAGGCCATCTTGATCATGACTTCTAAGGACTAACTCAGTTCTCTTATTAGAAACGTTAACACTTTAACACGATTATGCATTCATATTCTGATCCGGTATAAATCATAAGATAGGGAAATGACTGTCAAATACTTGAACTATTCTGTGCACTAATAATAAGACCTGGTAAAAAGTGCAGTAGTGCTAGTTTTAGAGTTTTAACCGATGGCACGTCGCGGACAAGAAGCTGACAAGAAGGGCTAATGGGACGGCATCCGTGGTGAGTTGCAAGAACAAGAGTTCAAAGTCATTGGGGTAAATTTTGATCAAGGAAAGGAAATTTAGTTCGAGTTAGCGAGGAATGGGAGTTATCCGAATTCGAGATAACCGAATAAAACTGATGACTGAAAAGTGGGATCAGATCCAAGGAAAATGAGTTACCGGGGTTCTACTGCAATTTGTTTCATTCAAGTAATTATCTCAAAGGAGCTGAAGAATTGTACCAATTTTGATATGTAGCGAGCATGGATCATTTGGATCTTTTTTATTATCATTATATTTTTAATTGGATTATATTTTTAATTGGATTGACCTTAACGGAGTGCATTTCTTATTTTAGAAAAACCTAGGTGCAGGGAAGAAAATCCTCCTAACTTTATCGTTGAAAACCCTAAAACACATGAGGCATTTCTTTCCGGTGTTGCTGTTTTGAAGTGTTCATTTGAAAAATGTTTCTCTAGTCAGTGGTATTAATTCTATAAGTTCACCGTATTTATCGGGTGTTTTGGTTTTTTTTTTTTTTTTTTTTTTTTTTTTCATTTAAATAATATCCAATCACGCCAGTTTATTCAGTCAAGTCACATTCACAATCCTGATCCTCTTGATGTGTTTTCCCTGGACAACTAAGGGAAATACATGCATCGTCAATTTTCCCTTTTGTACGATCAAGGAGATGTTGCCACATGAGGAAAGCTTGTTAAGGAAGCTTTCCTCGTGTGAATGAGGCTTACTATCAGGGATAAGACAGAAATTTGCTACACCAGAGTCCCACAGCATCACAAGTTCGTCTTTAGAAGGGCAGGCAAGTGTCCTCGCGCCATGTCTTTAATTTCCAAAAATTCTCGAACACGTTCAGAGGTGTAACGCCCGACGTCCGTTCCATACTCAATGAGCAAAATGGCACACTTGAAATGAGCTTTTCTAAGCGCCGAATGAATCGCTGGAAAACCATCTTGATCTTGTATATTAACCAGAGCACCATATTGAACAAGTGTGTGAATGCTTTCGAGGTCTCCAGCGGCTGCCGCCTTGTGCAACAACGAGCGACCACTGGGACTTATTTGATTAACGTCTATATTCTCTTTTTCAATAACCTCTTTCACTTCCTCCGCTGAATTTTCACCGATTGCGCTCAGAAGCATGACAGAAGGAGAGAAGGAGATCCTTCGGCTTCGCTGCTTCTCTTGTGATGTTTCGTTGTTATTGATATCACCATCATGACGATTTTTTACCTTGTAAATGGTTTGTGACTGTATAGTTCCAAAGAAATGCTTTCGAAGTTTTAAAATGACTCTTACAAGCATTGGAACGGCATCGTTCTCTTTCATTTGAAGTCGCCTATCAAATATGCCCATCTCTCCTTGTTCATCATCTAAGAAATATTTCCCTTGAGGCCTTCTGTGGGTGGATGACGACTCTTTTCGAGCGTTCAGGACATATTTGGAAATGGCTTTCAATTCCTCTCTGAAATCTTCAACTGTTGGGATTCCTGTCTGGCATTCACACTGGTACTGGCATCCACAAATACTATCAGTCATTGAGAGATCACTGGTTTCTACACTTGACGTTGGCGATGTCACTCTTCTTGGCCCAGCAGTGTATTCCCGTTGAGCGATATCTGAGTCTCTCAGAAAGTGTTCGTGGAGAGTCGGGGCGTAGACAGGTCTTGGTAAAGGGGACAGCCTGAAACTACGCATATGGTTTTCGCCGTCCGATGAGGAATCGTTGTCCCTTATATATGTCTGAGCAGGAGAGTGCTTCCCCTTTTTCTCCAATAATGAAATTGGCGACGCCGGATCAACAAACTGCGTCCTATCTTCATACCCGGGAAGACGATGAATAGAATCAGTGCCGAGCTTGCCTTGGTACATTTGTTCGCTGTAAGAACTGACACTTGTAAGAGAAGAATAAGGGCTTTCTGATTCAGATGACTCAATATTTGAAGTGCGATCAAGGTTAATAGGGTTTGAAAGAGGTTTGTTCACTGAATGTGGGTTTGGCGTTGCAGGAAAAAACACGTCATCGCTTATCGCCGACAGCAATGTTTCGGAAAACCTGCTTTCTGTTAAAGTGTCCGTATCCAAGGGAAATTTAGATTGGAAGTCACTACATAATCCTCTGTCATCCAATTTCATTTCAGATCGCATTTCTCTTGTCTGCAATCCATCTTTTCTAGAATTCCTGTGTGGTCTACCATCTGGACTTTGGGCAACTTGCTCAAAACGGGGACGTTTCGGAGAGATTTTCGGCTGTGATTTGTAGCCGGTTGCTTCTCTGCTATCAGTATCACTTATTTTGTAGCCATTGTTATAACCAATAATTCCATAAACACGGTCAGAGAACTGTGAAATATGACTATTGACATACGGAGATGAAGGTTTTGCTTCGTTTACCCCATATGGCACACTGTTCATGTTTACGTTTCCTGACGTAAAGCGATTTCGAGCTACGCTGTGTTTTTCTCCGTTGTGTTCGCTGTGTGCAGATAGTCTTTCATCGTCAAACAGCTTGGAATCGGAACCATAGTCTCTTTGTATCTGTGACATTTGAATCATTTGCATTTTAATGACCTCTTTGCCTTCAGTGTCATCATTAATTTCGTCCTGTAAAAAACCTTGAGTTCCTTTCTCGTAAGGTTTCATTGTGTCTGTTAAACAAACATCACTTTCGTACTTTCCATTCTTGGCGAGTAGTGGATAATCCGTCAATACTCGCTGCTTGCCTGATACCATGTTTATTGAAGATGTGTATATATCGGGATTTGCATTTAATGAGCCTGGATTCCTTTCAGAAGAGATTACATCTTGGATATACATATCAACAAAATTGTAATTCGTTTGGTCACCTTCTGATGACCCAGAGTCAACACAAATTTCGTTAAAAGAAAGGTGCTTGTCTTTTTCTCTATAATAATTGTTAATCTCAGGTGATTGATCATGCGACCTCTGTTTGTTCTCCGTGAGTACATTGTCACAGTACATTGACTTTGAAGAGTCATTACAAATTCCATCAAACGTTACCTCGTCGGAAGAATACATTGACTCTGCTTTTGATTTTTGCAACAAAGGCCTTAACTGCGCAGTACCTGCTCGTTGTTCCTTTAATTCGTCATCTTTAACACCACTTTCAAATCTTTCAGAATTTTCTAGGTATCTATCATCGCGATTAGGGGCTTCTCTTGATGAGTTTGCGCCATTTAGCACTGTGCCCTGAGATGAACCCTCTGCCGTTGCTATGCCAATCGTGAGCCCATACCTGCAGCTTGAAGACAGGGTTGTATTTGGTTCGTTTGATATCATTTTCTCGTCTTCATCATATTCTATGTCGAATGCTCCTGCGATCCTATTTTGCCCCTCAAAAGGTTCATAAGAAATGGAATGCGATCCTCTTGAGTTGAGTAAACAATCCTCTAAATTCATTGTCTCAGAGACATTTCTATACAGTTGAGTACACATTTGCCTTTCACTCGCAACAAATCTACTTTGGCTCAGCGGTGAAGCTCGATTTGCTGATGATACCGGTGTATTAGAAATATTTGATTTGTCACTATCAAAATCATTTACGTCCGGATTATTCGCTATCTGTTTGTCGCCATTCAATGCGCTTTCGCTAATGTACTTACACGCATTGTCATCCATTTCTGACCACGTGAAGGTTTGTTTTTCTGACGGAAACGTGTAGGATTCCTTATCTTTGTATGAACCGACCGGAATGATCAGATACGAGCGTTGTAGCTCCTTTCCTTCATCTTCGGCCGTACCATCAAAACCCTCACCATGATGATCGTCATCGCTAGAAAATGGTTCTGAACAACTTGAACCAAAGGTATTTCTTCTATCAAACTTTCTACTCGCCATGATAGCCGATGTTGCGCAAGAAGAGCTGTCTTCAGTGAGTAGACTGGCTGCCAAATCTTCTTGAATCGCCAGACTAGTTTCAAGCTTTTTTTCCAGCGACTGGATTTTCCACGAAAGAAAGTGCAGCTCGTCGAGTATTTTTCCATCATTAGCCATGTTCGATGTTGGTTATCAGATTATTACAATCCAAGTAAATGTTACATTCAAAATGCCTGATAAGAGTATCAACTTGGTAGCATTAGCTGATTACTAACAGGTCAGCATTACTGTATACATGCCTGTTTGTTTCTGCTAAAAAGTCCCCGCCGAAATTTGCCCACATATCGACGAGTATTTCAGAGCGGTGTTAATTGAACATATTGTGACCTTTGAGTGGACGCTGGTGTTGATTCTCCAGGGACACCCTCATGGTGACAGCGACATTGTCATGCGCGTTGAGACAAAATTAATTGGTGCCTGGAAGGAAGTTAATCTTGAACAATACCCACAGCCTGGTATTATAATTACTTTTTAATTACTCACTTCTCGTGTTTTAGCTGCTTTTAAAAATAGATTTTATTTCTATAACTATGTCCTTAATGTCATCATTGCGCTCATTGGCATGCGTTTATCAGCACGTACTTGAGAAATAAACACGTAACATGCGTGGTAACAATCACTCGCAACACCCAGATTATCGCATTCTCGGCATTTTCTGACTACACACCTTCTACTTAACGACAATTCATGACGATTATTTCCAAAATTAATTCACACAAAGAAATAGCTACAATAAAATACTTTTTTGAGTATCTCTTCAAAGTAACCAAAATCAATCTTTTCTCACTTTGGCTGACGCATCAGCTGGCCCGTCCCATGAAGTTTCCTGATTTGACCCAAGTGGGAAAGGGGGGTGGCGTAGCCACTATTCGGCATGCAGACAAATGAAAGGCGGTACAAAGTACCTCAGCGAGCTCCAAATCAGTGTCAGTAACCAATGTGGGCGCAATGAGTGATAATTGGTGAATATAACAAGACGCTAATAGCAGCTCCAAAAACTAAACTTTATTTTATGTGATCATATTTTGGAACTGTGAGAGACAAAAAAGGGACTGCAAAGCATTGGAATGTGCCACTCCCAGGTTTTTTCTCTAAAAAGACATGTGTATTTTAAGCTTAAAATGTGTTCTTATGGCTAACATCTGTGGTCTGAGATAAGGGAGATGCGAATTCCAAATAAACCCACTTGACTGGTAAAGCTTATGTGAAAAGGATTAGGGATTTTATTCTTGGAGAGGTGAGGGCCGGACATAAGACCACTCCTGACACTGTACATGTAAACAAAAAAAAGCACGAACCATGGTTGCGTAAGACGAGCACAAAATTGATCGTTCATTTGTACACGGTACCATATCGGAAAGCAAAACTTATGATGGATCAATGAATATAAGTGATAAAATCTCCCAATCAATAATGAAATAGTCAGGATAAAATGAAGTGAAATGAGAAAAATAAGTATAAATTAACAAGTAATGAAATGAAAATTATAGGTTTTACACCAGTCCTAAAAATGTACCAATCATTTTCCTCTTTTTCTTTTTTTGCCAATTTCAATTTACTGTTGTTGAGTTGTTATCACTCAATCTGTTGTACTTCGAATACCCAGCCCATTTTCGTGAAACAATTTGACTGCCCCTGGGTCTCCGAGGATGCGTTTTATAGAACTAAGGCGTTAAAACTTGCTTACACTTCTACTATGGCATCTTTTCCTACGTAAATAAAGGAACACTTTGTTTAAGATACAGACAAGTGTATGAAATATTTCGTCCATTTTACAAACTTCAATGAGCTGCATCCGTTAACATGTAAAACACGCCACTGATACGTTATACATTATACGTTATACACTGATACGTTATACATGTCGCAGAGTCCCAGTCAATTTGATGTGTATAACGTATTCTACAGACTGCCATCAACGTCTTACTTTGGAAAGCTGGTTCACTAACTTAGAACAGACGCCACTGAATCGTAGCCAACAGTTACCAGCGCCGTACAAACGACTTATTGACGGGATGAAGCGAAACTAACTACGAGAGATCGACTGGAGAACTGACAATTTGACAATAGACGACTGCTTAACTGTGACAATAGACGGATCGAAACGCGCCAATTACTGATTACGAGTCTTCATAGCCAATGACATCGCGGCTTCACTGACAGACGACCAATGACATCTTGACTTTATTGACCAATCAGATCAATAACCAGAGTATATAATACCATCTACTGACGTGATACAACTCACTTTGACTCTGAAGATGACTACCGCACAGGTTGTCGAAACGTCAGTCACTGTCAACGACAACAGTCCTATTCAGGACTACGTTAACCCGGACGATCAAACTCAACCTACTTTTGAAATGACTCCTGGGTTCAAACCTTTCACACTATTATAATAAATAAATAAGAGTGGTCTCCTTGAAACCGTACTTATCAAAAACCGATATCAATGTTAATTAAAAAGTCAATCAGTATACTGTGTTCAGATAAACGACTTGAAAAATATTGCAGAGTTGTTAGGTTTATGAGAGTGAAAAAGGCCGATTTGATTGGCTTCCACATTTGAGGGGCGTTGCGTGACGATAATAAAAACAACTGCGAAGAAGACTAGCTTTCTTCACGCTTGACCGAAGCTTTACAGTATCAAAGAGGCCAGTAAGACTTAAATTATTTTCCAAAATGGAGGAAGATATATCGCCGACTTCGTTAAATGTCACCGCAGAAAGCAGTTCAAAATTTAAACTGGTAGTGAGTGCGTATGTATGCTTTGTTGAGTCAGATGAACACAATGAAGGTCATAACATTACGAGACGTCTAAGCTTAGCACCAGGTGAAATTTTCCTGAAGCCCGATTCGTCTGTGAAGTATTTTGATTCCTCAATCTTTTATTTTTGGTAATTCTTAGGAAGCTTAGGCATGTGTTCTCGAAAGAATAAGCGAGAGGTTGTGTTTGCAAAGCGTCGAATCAGCACTGCGTACAGTCTTGTCGCCGTAATCATTGCGTTACACTTTCTTTAGGTTTTGCTTAGGAAAATTTAGAGCTTTTATTGTGATACACCAGACGATAAGTTTACGTTAAGGATATCACTCGCTTCATAGGTTAAATTAAATAAAGCATTGTTCATGTTAGATTGACTCGCTTGTTTGGCTTTTAACTGACTTCAACGGGACCTTTGTTTACAATTGAACATTCGATGTAGAAGGAACTCGGCAAACACGCTGTCTGTAGAATTTGCAGCCAAGAGCTTCTTTCCCATCTCTCCAGAGATTCACAGAGACGAATGTACTTCGGCGACCCCGTCGACGCGGTCTTCCAACCGTACGTTTCGATGCCGCTGCCGTGGAAAGTACGGCAGCTGTGAAACAAACACTCACAGAAACAAAAAGGCTCGATACCAGACCAAAATATCCAAAAAGATGTAAAGAAAAATACCAAAAGAACCTGTTTAGACTTTCTTTCAAACCAGATTTAGCGAACTGTGGAAGATTAACAAAGATTGACGCTACACACAAAAGGCAGCGATTTTCGACTACGCGAGGTTTTTTTTTTTTTTTTTTTTGGAGTACAGGGTGCGCAATGCATCTAGGGTTCCTAGCATTGGATTAAAAATAAAGGTGAGAGAGAGATGAAAAATCTATCAGCTTTCCCTAAAGGCTGAATTAAAATCATTTTTTTTATTTATAGCCTATAGCTAAGGGGTATACAGCATGCAAGTCTTGTGCCGTCAATTAATGTGATAGTGGTCCGACCATAAAAATAACTCGAATCTGATTCAGGTGTAATACTATAAAACATAAATAAGAACATTCAATCTTTCGTGATGTTGTTTATTCAGATACTGTTGTACACTGAACATTTTCTTTGAAGTAAACGCAATTATTATTTACTTAAAACACATTAAAATGCAAAATTAGACATTTTTGAATTTAAGTGAATTTTTCAGAAGGACAATTGCTCTTTTCCGGTTCTGATCGAAACAACCACCTCTACCGCAAACATTAAACACTGAGAGATAAACATTTACGTCAACGCCTTTCGCATTTTTCTTTTATTTGATATGGAACTTCAATAAGTTACAGGTGAGATACGGTCGACTGATTGCATATGTGTCCTTCAAACGTTCACCTCAAAGGCACGATAACAACTCTTGGATAAAACCTGGACGTCTTCGTATTCCTTTAAACGTTGACTTGTGTATTCCTCAACGCTAGCTCCCGACTCAATTAACAGTACAAGACACTCAAACTGGCGCGCTGAAATCGCTAAACTGACTGCGAGCGAGTTTGTAGAGTCTCTCAAGTTTACATCGGCCGAGTTATTCAATAACACTCGCACACAGTCGACTGCACCGCGTTGAACAGCTCGATGAAGCGGCGGACGTCCACGCGAGTTTCTACATAAATTCACATCAATCTTGTTTGTTTCTATAATTTCAGCCAGCTCACTTGAAGCGTTTTCTTCAATCGCCGCAAATAAAAGCACGTCCGCGGGAAAAGCGACATTTTTCGTTCCTTCGCGCGAGCGCTTTTTTATGGTTCGAAGCCCATTACTGATGGATAATTGCTTTTGTCTGCATTTCAAAATACACTTGTAAAAATTCTTGGGACTTGAGGTCCATTGTTTCACAATCTCTTTCTTTTCTTGGTTGAATATTTCAACCTTGCGTTTTGCTTTAAAACCTATTAATTTATCGATGTCGTTGAGCCATTTGCCTGTACTACATCGCGTATCGTTTGTGTTTTCTGTCACTGTGCAATTTGTATCTCCTTGACCATCATTTCGTGACCCGACTGAAACTTTAGACTCTTCCGTGAATGAACTGTTCACCCTGTCTTTCAGATTGGGCGAGCTTTCTCCTTTTCGCCGAAAGTAGTTTTTGCCCTCTACCACCGGCATATTCATTGGTAAAGTTATAGTCTGTGCCCCTTTCGTTTTGTGGACAGGAAGCGAAGTATACTCAACACCTTCTTCCAAATAGTCTGATTGCCTAATCGCAACCGCTTCAAGATCCTTGAGATGGAATTTCAGGGTTGATAAATGCGGCGGCATATTTCCCTTCAAAACGTCGCTTTGGGATTTTTCTTGTTTTTTGTCTTTACAAGGCAACGTATTTTTCGCTTCCTCGCGAAATGTAGCCTCCGCTTTCACTGTTCTGGATCGGCCTTTGAATACTGGCATTCCAATATTGCCGCTTTTCCTTTCATCGGGTGAACTGCGACCTTCATAATTTAGAATCCTTAAATTGCAGCAAATATAACCAGAAGAACAATGCGACTGCGGATATCTCTGATCTGCCTCGCTTCGGTTTACTTTCACCTCAGCAGTTCTTCTCTCGCACTGGTTCGTTTGCCAACTACTCGCAACCACTGTCCAATAACACTCAAAACTTTCAAAACGTACTATCAAATTTCAAAATCTCGAATATAGCTCGTATTAAAAGCGGACTTCCTGTGTCTCCAACAGGCACGCTCCACCTGAATCGAAGCATTTTGCCGTTTAAGTGGATGGTAGGGAATTTCAACGTGTTTTACAGTGTAGATTTTGCCAAGCTACAACGCGTTTGTGTTAACATTACGGAAGACTTCACACGAACCTACCATTGAGTCAAAACGTATATTGCAAATAAATGACATTTCCTAGGGTAGAGACGTCAACTTTGAATTAGCATAAATGTCAAAAATGACGATATTGGTTTTCTGTTTGATTTGTTGCTATATCGATTTTACCAAGCTTTTAAAAGCCAACTTTCAATCACGGCGTCGTATCTTCTGAAGCAAACAGCTGGAATTAACATTTATTGGATAAGTAATTTAAGGGCAAGCATTTTTTAGACCTTCAGATCCCCGAACAAGTTAAATCAGGTCGTGCATATTAACACTTAGCGCGTGTTTTGTGGGCGCGAAGCCAATCAAGCACTCAACAAGTTATTGTATTTGTTTAATGAATTAGGTTATAATTGTAGATGAAAACCATCAAAATGACAACTTCCTTAATTAAAATAGCCGCATAATGAATCCGTTTTGTTCTTGGAAGTGAAAATGTTGCGATGTCGTTAGTTAAATTACTGTCAGTGTATTTAATTCACCCTTGAAGGCCTGGAGATACCTATATTGTGGTGTATGCGGGTGTGTAAACAGGAAATGGACGTGCCACGCGATCTGTTCGGAAAGGTTCGTTTCTGGAATCTGCGCCTAAAATATTACACTTGAATATTGCATGGGATATTGCTTACATAGTGAACGTCTATTTTCTGTACATTGCTATTAATAGCCTATTCCTGGCGTTCAAATAGTGGGGATGGCGCAAAGAGAAATGCGCAGGAAAAAAAAAGGGGTGGGGTAGGAGTGATTGTTGACAATAACTATCAAAATGAAACAATGATAGGGTATACCGGAATCTAAAAACGAGCTTTTGAAAAAGGCTTTCCTTCACTTTAATCCACGACCTCCCCCTCCCCCCCCCCCCCCCCTTACATCCTAGCCCTTTAGTGTTTTTCTTGCTCACTTCTTTGCGCCTTCCCCACTTTTCATAAACCGACCACTGATTAGATGCACATTAAAACCCCGCGACTAAGAACCTGGATTTTTTGCAAGTTACGAAGTAAACAGTCAGGTTCTTATGTACTCACGAGAAGCCGCAAGCAGTAAAATTTCTGTCCCGCAATTTAATCAGTTAAATCATCAAAGTTGACAGGTCTTTCTGACGATCAAAGCGACCGTTCGGTTTACCATTTACACCTTCAGTGCGAAGACTGTCACGGGAACATTAACACCTTCAGGATAACTACTTACCATAACAGTGGTAGGTCGCGCGCGTCTGGTCGGTTTCGAAGAACGTGATCGTGACTGTTGTTTTCATCCAGTGACTGTGCGCGTTGATATGTCAACGTTTAAAACAGACTGCAACATTAAATTTTTGTTTTAAAAGCAAAGAAGCTGCTGAATAGAAACTAAACCGTCCCAGACTTATTCCGTTTCATTCGTGTACTTTCGTTTTGATGGAGTCTGTATGATGAATTTACTTCTGCCTTCTAATCAGGCACGTAAACAACATAGAGATAAAACATTTCATTTTCTTTTGTGGAGTAAATTCATCTTAAAAAAGTTAAACTAGTGGATCACTTTCTCCGCGTACTCGTAAAAATATGCATTTAATATGTCGCGCTACAGTGCGAAAATCTTCTTGTCGTGGGTTAGATTGCAGTATACATATTGTTAATCTTCATTTCGCGCCAGAATAAATTAGTTTGCGCGCAAAAAAATCACAAGGTTTGTCCCACTTCGAGTCCACCTTCTGGAGATACCCCGGCATGGTAGCTGGAATACATTACCGAAACGAAGATCTGGCATTTTTAACTCCTCGTCTTTTTTTCCCCGCGACGTTTGTATATATTTGTAGTGAGAATGCTGTGCATATCGGTGGATTTTACTTCAGTCAAGCGGCTTCAGTTCCTGCGGCTTGCTACTCATCATAAAGAAGAGTGCCGCAATCGCTTTGTTCGCCTTTAACAGATTTGTCGTCGAATGCAAGGTAAAAGAACGGACTACTGTAAGGTACGAATTGAAGTTTAAATTTGTTTCTCGGCGAAAAATAGTGCATACAACTCGTGAAACCCGTGAGTATTACCTGTGTTTAATATACCGAATGTCATGCGATGACTCATCGCTTTTACGATGGATAAGACGGATACAAATAATAATAATAATTTATTTCGCAACGTTTAGTATAATTTACTTAATATGGAGATCATCTGAGGACGATTTTTCGTTGTATATACTTCATTTCTTGGCTTATTCCGGCTACGTGCGAAAAATTAGATGGAAATGTTTGTGTGCTATAATCATACTGATAATTTCTTGTACCTTGAAACTCATGAAAGCCAAACTTGTTTAACCCTAGCAAAAAAACTCTTTTAATGGAGGAACTCAACCTGATAGTTGCACTAAAATCTAACAATTGTTACTGCATTTGCTCTCTGTAACACGCTTGGAAATTTTTGTGCCAATTTTGGCCAAGTTTCGTGTCCCCGTTTCCCCAGTCCTCTTCTTTGAAATTCTGAGCGGCCATATCGCCAGCCCGCCAAGAGCGAAAATCGGTCAGGCTTTATCGCCATGTGAGAGAGAACTGGTACTAATAAACAATGTTTTGACGAGCACGATAAAAGCTACGAAGAAAGAGCTTTTTATCGGTACCTTGCATGCCTTGTCTTCGAATATTTTGAGACTAGCTTTATGTCGGCGAAGAGAGAGTTTCTTGCGAGGTTCTTGAGAGAAAAGTCTGGCTGAAGTAAGCTTTGGAAAAGGTTTTATATCTGCTGTTTGATGCCCATATCTCAAAAACGGAAACGAGGAAAACATGAGGGTGCCTAGAAAACTCAGACCTCGAAAACTCAGACCTCGAAAAACTCAGACCTCGAAAACTCAGACCTCGAAAACACAGACCTCAAAAAAACAGACCTCAAAAACTCAGTACACATTTGATGAAAACAGTCGCATGGTGCTTATTTTCCCTACAGTTTTTGAGGCCGTCGATAAAACCAGGAACATGGAACATTCCGGAACATTCCGGAACATCCCGGAACATGAAAAAATAAAATAATTTTCAAGAAAAAATAAATAAATAAAATAATAATAATAATAAAATTTTTGTAAAAATAAGTAATAACATAAAATAACAACAACAACAACGAAAAATATAGAAATAAAGAAAAAGAAACTGGTATCATCTCCGAGTATGAGAAAACAATATTTTGTCGCAATTAATTTGTTTGGCTATTGAGAATTCAAACTATATTAAAATAAGAAGAGCTTAGGGGCTCGTCGCTTTGGACTTTAGTGGATACGATTCACATTCGCCGTAAATAGTTGTGGTGGCAGTGGTAGCGCAGTGGTAGCTTCTAACTGTTATCAGTTAGCCTGAATTTTAGCTGTCTCCCGAGTCGCAAGTTGAGGACTGGCAATCGACGCTGTTAAAGTGATTTGGGTATCCTCTGACGACAAAACTGGTGAGAGCGAAGTTATTTGAGAGATACTTTTGCAGTGTATTTATATTTACCTGCTAATTCGAATGCTTTGCTAACGCGTTTGTTTCTTTGAATTTTGTGACGTTCCCTGGATTTTAATCCTGGTTTCCATATGATCGTCCGGCTTGTCCCGATCCCATCGCCCCAATCGTTTCAAAATATTTCGAGACGATCCGGACGACTGGGGGCGATTGGTAGTTTCCATATGATCGTCTCGATCGCCTCAAGGCAAGAGACGCGAGGTTGTCAGTGATGTCTCTGGGTCAAAAAAATAGATTTTTTGCGCGTGTTTTGCAAACAAGCCACATAAATGGATGGTTTTTATTCGTAAAGTGAACCTCATACCTTGGTATCTGCGTTTTCTCTTGATTTTGCGGCATTGAGAAGCTAGAATAGTTCCCCGAAGACACAGTATCTCTTCGAAAACTTGACGTCACGAACTTTCTCTAATTTCAAATACGCTGTGGCTAAATGGCCAGTAACCGGTCAAGGTTTTCAAAATACTAAATGGCCGGCAGTTCTATATTGTCAGTAAATTTCACAAAATCGAAAGATTCCAGCTAATCTAAACTATCATATGTCGATTTAGAAAAGTCAAGCGATCCTGAAATGCTTTACAGATCTTTGGTCTAGTGTTTGGTTTGCGCTGGGCTCAGAGGAGGAAATCATGTTTTGTGACACTTGAAAATTTTTTCAGCTCGACTGCCGGTCAAGGTTTTCAAAACACTAAATGGCCGGCAGTCCGTTATTCTCAGTGAAATCGAAAAATTCCAGCTAATCTAAACTATAACATGTCGTGATCCTGATCAAACCAGCTGGTTCCAAAGCGTGGCGTGACAGACGATGTTTGACGTCATGCCATCTTGACCTTTCATGCGGCCTTTGCGGAAAATTTACTGAGAATATGGAACTGCCGGCCATTTAGTATTTTAAAAACCTTGACCGGTTATCGGCCATATAGCCACAGCGTATTTGAAATTAGAGAAAGTCCGTGACGTCAAGTTTTGGAAGAGATACTTTTTTTGTGTGTCTTCGGGGAACTACTCTAGCTTCTCAATGTCGCAAAATCAAGAGAAAAAGCAAATACCAAGGTACGAGGTTCGCTTTAAAAACCATCCATTTATGTGGCTTGTTTGCAAAACACGCGCAAAAATTCTATTTTTTGACCTAGAGACATCGCTGACAACCCTGCGTCTCTTGCCTTTGAGGCGATCGAGACGATCATATGGAAACTACCAATCGCCCCCAGTCGTCCGGATCGTCTCGAAATATTTTGAAACGATTGGGGCGATGGGATCGGGACAAGCCGGACGATCATATGGAAACCAGGATTAAAATCCAGGGAACGTCACAAAATTCAAAGAAACAAACGCGTTAGCAAAGCATTCGAATTAGCAGGTAAATATAAATACACTGCAAAAGTATCTCTCAAATAACTTCGCTCTCACCAGTTTTGTCGTCAGAGGATACCCAAATCACTTTAACAGCGTCGATTGCCAGTCCTCAACTTGCGACTCGGGAGACAGCTAAAATTCAGGCTAACTGATAACAGTTAGAAGCTACCACTGCGCTACCACTGCCACTACAACTATTTACGGCGAATGTGAATCGTATCCACTAAAGTCCAAAGCGACGAGCCCCTAAGCTCTTCTTATTTTAATATAGTTTGAATTCTCAATCGCCAAACAAATTAATTGCGACAAAATATTGTTTTCTCATACTCGGAGATGATACCAGTTTCTTTTTCTTTATTTCTACATTTTTCGTTGTTTTCGTTGTTGTTGTTGTTATTTTATGTTATTATTTATTTTTACAAAAAATTTATTATTATTATTATTTTATTTATTTATTTTTTCTTGAAAATTATTTTATTTTTTCATGTTCCGGGATGTTCCGGAATGTTCCGGAATGTTCCGGAATGTTCCGGAATGTTCCGGCATGTTCCATGTTCCAGGTTTTATCGACGGCCAGTTTTTGACTACTGGCGTGCCGACTTTGCTTTCTTCTGCCGTTTCATGTTTATCTATATCTATTGCTGGACTGTCAACAAGAACAGGCAACAGTCAAACTGTTGATCTAGAATCTATGATTGCGTGATGGAATGTCTCAGTCTTTGAAATTTATTTCTTTGTTTTGAATAAAAGCAACATAAAATATATGGACTGAGTAGTTTTGGTGGTGTGAAGGAGATTGTTCGGAAGGCCCTGCAATTTTCTTAAAAAAAGAGAGAACGAGAGAAACAGAGAACGTAGAGGAAGTTTAATATATCACACATCATCTTTATTTGCGACTACATCTGACTCCACATAGGGTCACAATGACTTGATACATCCGGAGTGGCAAATTGTGACACGCAAATTGTCATTTTATACTGTTTTAAAAAAACAAACACCAGTAAATGAACAGCAACAATAACGATGACATTCATGAAATTGCAGTTTATCAACACTTAAACGGCCGCTTTGCCCATTCTTCAGTCCTTTTTCGATTGACTAGTTTGTTACTATATTGAGTTATTACATTAGTGGGAAAACCATCGTCATGGAAGTAAAGTTGTTATTGTTTTACTACGTTATAAACAGGAAATGGCCGGGACTACATCGAAAACATCGCGGCCCAATCCAATCTTAAATTTCAGAGTATGCATGGAACAGAACCTCGATTTCAGGAAGTGAACGCTATGAAGAACACAATCCCCAAGCGTAAACGTAAAATTAACCTCGATATAACGAATAAATGTCAGCATGTACTAAAATAAGAGCCAAACAGACTAACAAGGAAAAAAATTATGGGTACAGTATTTTTTAGCAGTTTTGTTAGCCTGTTCTTGACTTTCTACTGCTGTTGCTATGTATAGCTCGGTAGTGAAATGTTCTTACAATAATTTTTCAGATCCGAAAATGCTGCGTTTTGTAAATTAATAGTAACTATACCTGGATATAATGAACATTTTGGTAGTTTTCCGGAAAATTAAAAAAATGGAGGTGTTCTATATAACGAACCCTCGATATAACGAACAAATTTCCCAACTGTCTTGGCACTTTCTTTATAAATCGAGGTTCCCACCTATTTTTCTCATTTCCCCAGTCACGCGAAGCATCGCGCGACTAATTTTCCCGCGCTTTTTGAGTCACGTGATACCGGCGCCTAGTGCCATGTGCTGTCAAGGTTAAGTTCGAACACTGGTTGTGACTGTTCTTTAGCGCTGTATTCTTGTTTTGAAACCTAACATGGCTTTCAAGATACCTCTTCTCGACGCGCACTCTCTGACAAAAGGTTACTTTCACGATATCCATAATTTTAGATGGGCTGATGTTGCTCACAAGAATGAAATAGGGAAAGGGAGTTTCGGGTCCGTGATGAAGGCGAATTACATTCCCCAGAAGAAAGCCGTAGTGGTAAAGCGATTTTTTGGCGAGGGAGACTCAAATCTGAAGCCAGTAGCAAAGAAGGCGAAGATGTTGCAAAATCTACGGCATCCTAAGGTGGCAGAATTTGTTGCTGTTTGTTCCAAACCGGTGGCCATAATGATGGAATACAAAATGTTAAATGTCCTGCGATCAATCGTTATTTACGATTGCATTGCGCCGCGATGTTTTCGATGTAGTCCCGGCCATTTCCTGTTTATAACGTAGTAAAACAATAACAACTTTACTTCCATGACGATGGTTTTCCCACTAATGTAATAACTCAATATAGTAACAAACTAGTTAATCGAAAAAGGACTGAAGAATGGGCAAAGCGGCCGTTCAAGTGTTGATAAACTGCAATTTCATGAATTTCATCGTTATTGTTGCTGTTCATTTACTGGTGTTTGTTTTTTTAAAACAGTATAAAATGACAATTTGCGTGTCACAATTTGCCACTCCGGATGTATCAAGTCATTGTGACCCTATGTGGAGTCAGATGTAGTCGCAAATAAAGATGATGTGTGATATATTAAACTTCCTCTACGTTCTCTGTTTCTCTCGTTCTCTCTTTTTTTAAGAAAATTGCAGGGCCTTCCGAACAATCTCCTTCACACCACCAAAACTACTCAGTCCATATATTTTATGTTGCTTTTATTCAAAACAAAGAAATAAATTTCAAAGACTGAGACATTCCATCACGCAATCATAGATTCTAGATTAACAGTTTGACTGTTGCCTGTTCTTGTTGCCAGTCCAGCAATAGATATAGATAAACATGAAACGGCAGAAGAAAGCAAAGTCGGCACGCCAGTAGTCAAAAACTGTAGGGAAAATAAGCACCATGCGACTGTTTTCATCAAATGTGTACTGTGTTTTCGTGGTCTGAGTTTTCGAGGTCTGAGGTCTGAGTTTTCGAGGTGTGAGTTTTCTAGACACCCAAAACATGAAGAAGGTATTTATCCTTTGTTTTGATGCTTTAGTTGCTTAAGTTTGGAGCTTACGCACGTGAATTTTTCTTACAAAAAATACCATTTTTAGGTCAATCAGGTTCACATCACGCTTGTTAATGGATGAACTAACAGGTTTTGGATGACTTGCGAGAAGCAAGAAAATCACTCCTCCGCTCCGAGGTTGTCCTATTCTCAGTAAAGCGATTTCTACTTCGTGAATTGTCAAGACAAAATGCTAACCTTCGTGGCAGATAATAATAAACAGCGAGGAATTTTGTTCGTTGAAAAGTGGGAAGTTACAATAATACATCATGTCATCGTCAAACAACACCAGTTCAACCACGTTCAAGTGTATTTGAGGTCTCTTCTTTGACATTAAAACACCCCCACCAAACAAGAAAGGTGTCCCTTCAAATTTCTTAATGAAGGTAAGTTAAACTTATCGAAGCGAAGTTCTTAAAGAAGGCATTTTGAAACTTAGTTGTTACTAAAGAGATCGATAATTAGGACGACAATCGATATACATAACAGAGCTGCTGCTCTAAATGACATGATGTCTACTGAGCTGAAATATTACTGTATGAATAGTTTAACTTGTGTTCATTTCATTTATTGGTTTGAAATTGCAATTCCTAATGTTTTCACGGCTCTTCAATGCCGTTATAATCAGCCATAGTTCGTCTGGCTTCACGTCGCCATCTTGAATTTGTCTTTGTAAGGAACCAGTCTTCGCACGGTCCCGAAAAAAGTTGGCCCGAATTGAAGCAAAAATTTCCAAGCGTGTAACCTCGTGGGTAGAACATACCTGAAGGTTACGTTGATAATAATCATTGCATTTTCTCTTTGTAACCTCGTGGGTAGAATATACCTGATGGTTACATTAATAATAATCACTGCATTTGCTCTCTGTAACCTCGTGGGTAGAACATACCTGAAGGTTACGTTAATAGTAATCATTGCACTCTCTTTTTGTAACTTTGTGGGTAGAACATACCTGATGGTTACATTAATAATAATCACTGCATTTGCTGTCCGTAACCTCGGGGGTAGAGTATACCTGATAGTTACATTAATAATCATTGCATTTCTCTTTGTAACCTCGTGGGAAAAAAAAATAACGCCTCTCTCCTGCAAATTTTGCCCTGTCCTTTGAGCATAGTGATCTTTGGGTAGCGAATTCACGAAAACAGGTAAAACGCTTTTTTTAACAACAGCATTTATATTATTTGGCTTTTTGAGGGAGGTTGAACATTAATAATGGAATAGAATAAAAAAAAAGCTGATAAAGCGGAAAAAGTTATCTTTACAAAATGCGCTTTGACAATCTCAAGGAGTAAAGCAAGCTGAAGTTTTGTAGTTAGCTCGAAGAAAACCTGTTCCTGCATGAAAAGGAGCTCTGATTCCTTTCTCCTAACTCGAAGAGCCTGATGCATATCCCTGTGAACCAGTTTTTTAACCAGGAGCGATTCTCACTCACTTCTGATACTTTATTGACACGAGTTCCTATTTCAATAAATGTCTAATTCAAGCTTAGCCGAGTGATAGCTCTTCATTAGAGAAAAGGTCCAAGTGATATTTTGATTGACGTGTTGTTTCGGATCCTGAGGTTTTTTGACACCTTTTCTCTAGCTTAACTGGCGAAGATATTCTAGGAATTTGCCCTTCAATTCCAAATTCGTTGATGTGCCGCCAGATGCCGTATGGTAGTTTGCACACATTTAGGCTATTAGGTTCTTAAATAGGTTCTTAGTTTCCAAAGAAAAAAACTACAATATAGCTAAGAGTATTTGGTGGTTCAGTTGACATATATTTGTCTAAGTGTGCAGAAGTTTTCATAGTTTTTAGAAAATAACAACCTGTTTCAAATTTTACGCTAAACAGAGGTTCTTAAACAGATGGGGCTTAACTGGCAAATTTTAGCCTAACAGGTTTTTAAAATCCAGGTTCTTTGTGGCGGGGTTTTACTGTATATGAAATGTCCAACACTGTCTCTCTTGAGAACTAAATGGATGTCTGTAAGAGAATCCTGGGTAATTGCGGCAAAAGATTTAGGCCTCGAGGGTTCAGCAACGTGTCAGACCAAACGCCTTTGCGCCTCGCGCAGCTTGCTCTCACAGCTCAGATACAGTACAGATACGGCTCCTAAGAGGCCCGCCTCTCTTCGTCATAGGCCGGGAGGCTTTGGAGAGGAAAAAAGAAAGCGCGCGGGACTTTTTACTATTTTTACTCTCCCTAATCTTCCTCCGTCGTTTAAATAAAAGATGGCGATTACAACAATACGAACACAAACAAGAAGCTTTCGCTCGCAGAAAATACGCCTGTACTGCAGGCTAGCGGATGCCTCTCTGGAGATGAGACTAAAGTTGGCTGGCTGACTAATCAGATAAAAAAGGCTGGTAGGGAATCAAAAGCTGAGTGAATTAATGTTGGTGCGCTTTAAAGAAAATAATGCTGGGAATGGTTATATGACTACTTCATGCATGATTCTGATATTTTCTCCGAATATCGTGAAAGAATGTCGAGATGCAATTGACCATGCTCATCCTGTGAGGGGTTCTAGAGAAACTTTGAAATAATTCACTGTCACGCCAATCAAAAATAAAAATGCAAACCATTCAACAAAGAAAGTCTAGAATCTAAGAAGATAAATATTCAAAAAGCTTTGCCAAGAATCAAGTCTGTGCAATATTTCATATGCGAAATATCTGGAAAAACGTTTTACCAAAATTTATAAAGCTCTGAGACGCCATGTTGGTGTCCCTTTCAGGGGCACAAATATGGCCGCCGGAAACCAACAGAAACATCTGTTTTTAAGTTTTCCTACTAATGCGTGAATTCTTCGCTTGAGGAACTCATAAAGATTAAAGTAATGTATGTGTTGTGGTTCAATTCTATCCTTGGTTTAAATTTTATTTTTCTTTGTGTTTGGGTATGATAATGTATGATAATGAGTTTGAAACAAAGGAAAACAAATTTAAACCAGGAATAAAATTGAACCACAACATATATTCTAAGACAAGGAATCTTTAGACAGGAAAATCTCCAAAAATCGGTAATAAGAGCTTTCCTGGCCACCAGCTAAATGCCGCGTCACGCAAAAGCCTGGAAATTCAAGCGTCCTCTATCGCAAAACGAAGAACCCTTTCGAACCGAAAATTTGTTTGTACAAAGGTGTTAAGGTGCTGTAATACCTCATGAAAGTAGAAACTCAGAAGAATCGATAGTTTCTTAGCGCCGTTTGAATTTTGGTGACGTCATGTAAAAACCGAGAATTGGTGCATGCGCAACAATCGTGAAATAATATGTATGAGTGCGTGACAGAATAAGTAATAAGAATCAATGAGTGAGAAAGTCCAACGAAGAAGACATACGAATGGAAGGGGAGGATGAAAGAAAGGATGCCGAGGACGAGCGGTCTGACAGAGTTACTGTAGCATAACGGGTACAGTTGCTTTTGCTACCAGGATGTGCACCATCGAAGAAGACCGAATAAGGATCGCCAATGGGGACTCAACCAGATTCTGTTGTATTGTTGGTTTTCACATGACGTCACTAAGATTCTAACCAAAAAACTATCCATCCTACCGAGATTTTACTTTCACGATGCATTAGAGCAGCTGAAAACTAAGTTCCACACAAATTTTCTCTTCAAAAGGGTTCTTGGTTTTGTGATAGAGGACGCTTGAATTTCTAAGTTTTTGCGTGACGCGTCATTTACATGACGGCCAAGAGAGCTGTCATGTAGGTTAAAAAAATAACTTATTTGAGGAAATTTTGCTATTTAAACAGTTCATGTATTAGAAAAAGTACTACTTTAATGTTTATGAGTTTCTCGAGGAATAAATTTACGCTTTTGTAGCAAAACTCGGTAACAGATGTTTCTGTTGGTTTCCGTCCGCCATGTTGGAGCTCATCCAGGTGAGCACCAGCACGGCGTCTCCATACAAATCTCTATAAATTTGGGTAAAACATTTCTTCGGATTTCTCGTAAACGAAATATTCAACTGACCTGAATCTTGGCGAGGGTCTTTGTATATGTACCTCCTTTCATTTCCCAGATTCTGGATTTTATCTACCGGACGGTTTTGATTTTTATTTTGATCTATTTTGAATGGCGTGACACTGAAAACCAGCAATATGTTGTGGTTCAATTTTTTCTTTGGTTCAAATTTTATTTTCCTTTGTTTAAAACTCATTATCATACATTACCATACCCGCCCAAAACAAAGGAAAATGAAATTTAAATCAAGGAAAAAATTGAACCACAACATATATATTGCTTACAGATTTAAAGGGTGAAGTACATAATTTGAGAGTTAGAATCGAATGCTAACGAATTATAAAACTGATATACCCCTGAAATCACTTCATGATATATGCCTACAGCGCAAAACTTCATTGCTGCTCAGCATAGTCGCTAAAATGTGAACACTGACGTAATCCGTGCATATCGGATTTTTTTTTTTTTTCAATTGCAACCATTTTGGCAAAATAAACAAACTTTAGTGAACAAACTTTATTGCGATTATTATGAGCATGATATGCAACTGTACACTGGTTTCCAAAGCTTTCGCTTTAGTAAAAGGCTGCACAGTAAAAGGAGGAGCCCTATGGTATTTTTGTATACCAACAAACCACCCTGAACACGAGTCGCTAAATCCATTCAATCTTCAGTTGACAAAGAAGTGTAAATTAATGAGAATAAGAAAAGTTAACGGTGAGAGAAAATCAGTGCACATGCCTACATGGTTCATGTAATTGTAAGTGTGTTTCACCAGCAATATACCAATCCTGACAATCCAAGTTGTGTCATCAATGCGTCTATCAAACTAGAGACAGAAAAAATATATATTTTATTGTTCAGTTAAATAGTTTCTATTTCCAAGGTTGTGTAACAAGAGGGCCAACCGCAATTTAGCGGTAAGTTTATTTCCGTGTCGCTGGCCAGTTTTGGAGCAATTTTTACAGCTGCCGCTTTACACCAAACGAGTGTTTCCATTAGTTTTGTTCTTACAGACATCAAGCCGGTACGCCATGCGAATAGCTTCTAGCTACCGTTTTACGATTTCTTGACACTGAATGTTGATTTATACAAAATATTGAATGCTATGGTCGTTATCCACTATCTATCAGAGTACAGACGCAAGGATGACCTCACGGAAAACTAGGTGAGCGATGTTAAAAATTATGCTGCCGCGGTTAAGTAAGGAATAGATTTTACGTCAGATTGAAATGGATACTATGTTGCCGTGCTTCTGTTCCGTACCGAGCACAGATGAAGACTTCACGGTGGTAAGAACATCAGTGACAAACTCGCCTGCGGCTGGTGTGCCACTATTTCTGTCCTTTACCACATTTTGACGTCATCTGTGATCTATTACTGAACAGACGCACGGGAATCTATTTGATAAATCTATCGATCAAAGGGTCGATAGATCGTCTGTCTTTCTGTCTGTCTTTCTGTCTGTCTGTCTATCTATCTACCTATCTGTCTATATTTGTCTGTTTCTCTGTCTGTCTGTGTCTATCTGTCTTTCTAAAAATGTCACATGTCCCTTAGAAAAATTTAATTTGGCGAAAATACGTCGTACCTTCACAGCCGTAAATTTCCAGTTTGGTGCAGATGTATAGATACCAGTGTGTAGGACGGAGCCTTATAAACCTTGCAGTGATGCTCGTAGGCAGATATTCCATTACCGTGTCCACTTGTGTCTCATAACCACGAAATACCTACAATTTTGATACCTCTAATAAATGATGAATGTTATACTGTCATGTACGTGTTATGCACCGATCAATTCGAAACCAGTCAACATCACTCCCGGGCAACCACGGGCAATGAAGTTTTTTTAAAATTCCAGTTACATAAGCGCAATGAAGTGGTCAAATGCCCCTCATGCACGACGACTGGCCATGGAATTCTAAAAATAGACTAAAGTAATTTTTCGGACTTAACATGATGCCGATAAGCAATTGAAAGAAAAAAAAAATAAACACTTGATCTTGTTCTCAAACATTATGCCTTCAAATACATGCAGATTTGAACTGCATGCCCAACAAGCCATTCAATTAAAAAGGCTCTTTCGTTACCCTTAAACTCATCCATCTCACTATGGCAAAGATCGCATCTATCGAACCAGAGTTGTCAGACCCTGGATCGTCAAAAGGAGACTTTACATTTCTGGTTTAATTCCTCACCCCACCCAGGCAATAGTCAAATTCCCCACTGACCCTTGGCACAAGTGACGGTCAAACGCCCGGGTTTTCCCTGGACTGTTTCGAATGAATTGATCGGCGCATAAACACAAAGAGTGCCATTCATGAGTAATAATTGGGCGGGGGCGGTTACGGAAGTTAACAAACAACATAGAAGTACATAGAAGTACGTCCGTGCTGATCGAGGTACTTATAGCAACCTCTAGGGAAATTAGGGAATGACTTAATGCGACATTATTAGAATTTGGACAAAACGCAAGTGAAACCATTTCTTAATTTTACGAGTATACACCATTTGATTACAAACTAATACTGATGGGTGACAAATTGCGATCACAATGAATCATGGATTATTTACTTGTTTTTCATTTTACTGGCGAAATTGAAGTTGGTTACCATATAGCGCTGAATACATATATGACACTGAGTTAGGTACAAACTTGAATCAAGAGCGCCTTAACCACGAAGTATGATATATGGTTGCGTGCTTTTACACATAGTAGAACATCTTGCCTTTCGCTGCCCTTCATAAGTGTAGTTCAACCAGTCGGTTCCAGTATCTCCGTATTGGATGTAGTACTCTCTGAGACGAGCATCTCTCTGTCTAACTGTGTTCCCTTGCGTTGCAAACGCAGCAATAGTCTTAACTTTACCAAGATCTACCTGCAACGAACGGAAATCTCCTTTTAATAAGTAATGATAAAGGGACTGAGTGGATTCAAGTTCGGTCTGTAATCATACATGTACTTCTAGTGATTTCTCAGCGGTAATATTGGCTATAGAGTGTTTTCACATGCTGTCACGGCGGCCATATTGGTGTCCCAAAACAATGAAACGAAGGCCATGTTGATGTCCCAAGCCAATCCTGTAGGAGTTGAACTCTTTTCTTATGCAAACGTTTTCTTTTGTTCCAATAAATTTCCATACATTTTTGCCACGTGAGTGAAAACACTCTATAGCAATGTCCAAGCGTTGCACTTAAGACTTACGCAAGGCTCGAGTACTGGATTCTTGTTTATCTAGCTACCATTCACCCATTCCAGTAAAATGTTTTCAGAGACTACTTTTTCACTGCACTTGTAGACTTTGGGGTAGTATTTTCGAGTTCCTCTCTTCCTCGGCATTTTTAGGCTTCCGAAAAAACTCTGGAACAAAACGCCATGTCCTCCTCGGTTATATTTAGTGTCGGCGTTCATAGACTGGAAAATGTCTGTGACATTTGATTTTCTTGCATAATAATTTCATACGTAATGTTATTTTTTTCGTATGCTAATCTCCAACGTTCCCAAAAGTGCCATTGTTATAAACTCCATTGAGACACGCTTTTCCAGAAATGTTCTTGAAGTCGTTTAATAAACTCGTGATTATCTACCCGATAAAACACTGCGTGGGATAGGGTTGCCCCGAGCATCCGAGCCTGACTAGGCTCATGTAGAAAACGCATGACAAAAACAATAATTAATACATGACAAAACTAATAATTTAAAAAGATTACAACGTACTAGTGTACCTAAAAAGAGTGCTGGCGCTGTTAGTTCAAACAATTTTACTGAATATCGTGTATCAAATGTTAACATAAACAGAGCAACAATATAATAATATGTAGATTTAGCCAGGGCTAAAAGCGAAGCTCTTGATAATATTTATGGTTCGTTCAAACAAAATATAAAATCGTGAAATGCTAAGCGGCGGAGGCAACGCCGGAGAATGGTAAAAAACAACAATAGGTCTAATTGGCAAAAAAAAAAAGCAACTTTGCACGTGCAGCCACTTTTGTACATTTCTTCACCGTTGCTTTGCACGACTACAACGTGAAACTTCCAGAAACATATCTTAGGGCCTGTTTACGTGGTGGTGGGGGACCCCAGATAGGTGAGGTAACATGTGGCGGGTTACCCCACCCAACATATAAAAGTGATCACATTAAAATGAGAGATTATATAAACAGGCGGGTTACCCCACCAAAGCTGGTTACCTCACCTACCTGGGGTTAGACTGCAAAACATTCCGTATTTTTGGCTTATTCACAGTACGCGAGAGCAGTCAAACAAAAGGTCTGGAACGAGGCTGAAAACAGAGAGCGAGACTGGGGAGAGACGCTAAAAATACGGACTGTCCGTTTTGCATACGTTATATTCGTTCGAATTACCCGCTTCTCCCAGCCACGGGCAATTCCCCCCATTGGCTAAATTTCGATGCAAGTTGTCAACAAGCTGTCAAGTAATGTTTTCAACAAGTCATTCGCGATACTCCGTACCGCGCGTGATGAATAGATTGCTAAAGCTTTCGCTGTAAAATGAGGGATACTGATTACCTGGATTTGCTCGCGCAAGAATTAGGATTTGTTATAAAATCGGAGCCGAGAGAAGCATTGGATTTGCTGCTCAGGGGAAAGTATGTTTTCTGTGACCTACCAACAGGCTTATTTATCACATGTTTGTTCATGCAAAGAGTTCTTCAAGCTCCGTGCAACGGCCGACAGTCATTGTTATCTCGCTTGTGTAAAAAAGGGGGATCGGTAGACAACACACAACTTAGGTAACGTTTCTCCTTTTCTGGTAGGCAACAAACACATTTTCCGAGTTTATCCATCCATTTTTAAAACTGCCGAACTGTAATTTGAAATTCTACAATTTATATCCGAAGCGCTCGGCTCTTTCGGCTAACTTCTCCTTCGAGGAGCAGGCACAGGCTTTGTTGGCGTACTGCCACTTCCACTCATTTTTGATCCTCCACTTTATATACTACATTTCACAGAAAGCAACGCTAAAAACTGCTTTAGAATTACTGGATACAGCGTCAAGATTCGAAGCCAGTGGGACAGACAATATAATAACACGTGCTATTCTCCCTCGAAATCAATCACCGAGTTTCACGATATCAAATTCACAAAGAGGGTGGAGTTGTGAACAGATTTTTGACAGCTAGAAGACATTTGTGCACCTCCTGATCGGAGTCATTGTATGGAAAACGAACAGTCGGTTTTTTTTCTCGCGTCTCACACGCCCTACGGGCTTCGCGGGCTACGAGCTTCGCGCGCGTAAGACTCACACGCCACGCTTCACTGATTTCTTTACTGATTTTGAGAAGAAAAAAAAAAGGACTGTTTTGAAGTCTAACCTGGGGTCCCCAACCTCCATGTAAACAGACCCTTAGTTACACTTTTAATGGAGGAAATGTCGTACGTGTCAGTCTCGTTCACTTTTTTTCACTGCCGCTCATTTTCACCTTGCATTTGATTGGTGGCCGCTAGCATTTCTCACTTTGTCACCGCCGCTACAAAATTTTCACGTTGTTCTTCCAACGAAACAATATCCCCTGTCCCCCTTTTTCTCATTGAGCTTCGCCAGGAGCCCAATGAGAAAAAGGGGGACAGGGGATATTGTTTCGTTGGAAGAACAACGTGAAAATTTTGTAGCGGCGATGCCTCGTTGACCCTCTGCACAGTAAACTTATACTGCAAATAGGCTTTTAAAATTCTTATGTTAAAAGTCTAGAATAAACAGTGAAAAATATTTTCGAATAAAATTCATTAGCTGCGTATCGAAAATGTCCAAAACCTGAACCTGACATCTTCGCAAAAAGTGATGCTTGTAATGAATGTGAGAAGCATTTTAAAAGCTTAAATTAAACTTAGATGTTGTAGTCACGATCGTGTTTTGAGCTAATTTTATGAATGAACAAACTCAAATTAATAGACAGAGAAGCCGTTTCTTGAAAATTTTTATTCAAAGTCCAAAAAGTTAATAATTCGGAAAACACTATCTGGATCGTGGATCCGTTCACGCAAGTGACATCGGCTAAGCACATGGCAAAATTCAACACAAAATCCATCTCAAATCAGGGCACATTTTGTAATATTTCTTTAGCGAAGAAGAGAAAAATTTATAAAACGTGTATGAAACATTTACAAATACATAAATTCCCTTTCAAAAACGTAATTGTCTTGGCCGTAGAGTGCAAAATGTACCTGAAAATTCAGCAAAATCTTCGTTGACTTGGTTGCATTTCAAAACAGACCATGGGCTCCGCCGTGAAGAAAACAAGGTTGAATTCCTCGAAGGACGATTTCTTGATGACAAGCTTCCCTTTCTCCACAAAAAGAAAGCTGAGCAATCTTTTGAACTTTCTCTTTCCATTTTTTGTCTTTTAACGGTGTATTTTTAACCTTGAAATGCAGAACTCTTGTCTTAAACATCTGCATGGTGATCGCTCAGCAGCCATTTTGTTGAAAATGGATATCCGTCAGTAAGATTTCCAAATATGGTCAAAATGAATATTCACAAGCATTGAACGCGAGTTACACGTTTCAACCCCTTATGAGTTTCTGGTATAATGTGAACATAGGCTATGATGCACAAAAGAGCCATGACCACAAAATTACCTGTAGATAACTGCTAAGATCCCTTTTGTATGTACACCACATTTCTTTCTTGTAGTATCCCAGTCGCGCCCGGTAACCATCACGATTACTAAAATGGGATGAGCTAGTAACGGACGAACGAGGAATTTGGAAGTTCTCCATTCCGAGAGGATTCAAGCAAGCTGTAGAAATAGCAGTTCATCGAAATTCAGTCTAATACAGGGTATATAAAAAAGATATGTTGCAGCTAAATACTAGTTAAGAGGATAAGAGAAAAGGAGGTACTTTCCAATAGGCTTTATTGTTAGGTAGTGCAATCGCTTTCCCAATTTAAAAGCAAACTTGTCTCTCCGCCTTCTGCTAGATCACTCTAATTCTTTAATTTGTATATGTAAATATTTTAAAACCTATATTAATTATTTTCCAAACACTCCCACCAGTATAAAACTAGCTGTATTGTGTAAATGTTTTTCGCAATTAATTATTCTCTAAAACTTTGCACCATTTTGTACTCCGATAGTGAACATATTTCCTTTATTATTGTAATGTGTATTTGTCTACGCCCCACCTGGAAATCAGCTTTTGATATGCGTGGATAGCGTAGTTAGATAAATTTGTTGTTGTTGTTGCCAAGTCAGCTTAGCAAGAAGAGGGAGAGAGGGACACCAACATGGCATCTCCATACTTAGCTAAGTCTGGCTCTGATTAATAAAGCATTTCTCACAGTATTTCGCTATGAAAAATCGCACAGAGCTTAATCTTGGCGAGGTAGCCTGCACCACAGACTCTGGCTAGGTCCGTCTGCGTAACAGCGCTGAAATCCTTGTTCTGGGCCCCCACCAGTGTATCAGGATTTGAGTGCGCGCCATGATTGGCCTGTTAAAAAATTCATTGTCGATTTGCCAATCAGAATAATAGGAAATTGGAAACGCATTTCCGGTAATTCGTTGAGTCCGTTAAGGGCCCAGAACAAGGATATCGGTGCTGCTTCGCAGACGTTACTAGCCGGGGTTAAATTCCGCCTGCGAGGTAGGCTGTGGTGGACGCTATTTGTTTGCGTATTTATTTTCTTATATTTTCCATATTCTAAATTTTATCTTTTGGTTAGATTCTTTTTCATTTTTCATGGCGTGACAGTGAAAAATCAGCAACTGATACACATGGAAGAGCAAAGCTAGAGAACTGATACATCCTATTTGTTACCTTGGCAACCATATAGCTCCATCCTGAGGCAGATGTGCTTGTGCCATTCCTTAATAACCAGGCGCACAAACCGTGCTTGTGTTTGGTTAACAAGTCTGTGTCTTTTATTAGCTACAAAAACCTAACAAAATCAATGAGTGCAAAAATCAATAACAAATTAAACATAAGGTGCAAATTAATGCCACTCGGCCTGTACTTAGGTGGAAGTAATTGACTGTGACGCTAAAATTCACAGTTTGTCTTGTTAACATTTAGGCAAGGCCAAGTTGTCTAAAGCCGTTGCTACATTGTTTCCCATTATTACGACATTATTCCAACATCACATTATTGCCTTAATGCGTGTCGCAAATCGTCTCGTATAACCTTGCCTTTAATCTTGGGTTGACGGTAATTAGATGTGAGTTGCCACGGTAACTACTGCCCTTCGAACAACTCGGCTAAAATGTCCCATGAGCGATTTATACGTTCAAACCCACACTTTATGAATTAGGATTTAACGCTTTTCTATCAAAGAGGAAAGTACAAATGCTACTGATTAATGACCTTGACAGTGTTGCCTTCCGAGTAGTCTGACCAGCTTAATCCATCTCGGCTGTAAGCAACTACGAACTTAGTCACCCAGGCAACTCCTACGCCATCCTTAGGCGAAGTTTTCAGCTTTTTCTGAACTGCAACGCGTGAAATGACGTGCGTGCGAGCAAGGTCTACTTGTATGTACTCATCCACATTGTTTTCACTCGCGCACCATGCGCCGTTTCCTTGATGGCGATTGTAGCGAGAGTTCCCTGGTTTATAACCTGTTCCAAGATTGCTGGAAGCTGTTATGGACGCTTCGGCGATTTTTGAAGTTTCTATCCCCAAGTCGCTATCACAAACTACACAGGAAAAAAGGAAATAATACAATAAAACTAATGCTCGGTGAATCTCTTTGCTTGCTTTCAATTTGAGTCGTTTCGTTGAGTAAAATACAACAATTCTATAATGGTAACTTCAAAAAAATGAAGTTCTCCTAACGCGGCTGTTTGATGTTTTGAGTTGTCCAGACTCCTATAGCTTAGCGCTTGGTATGTTCCAAACAAAATTTTTTCCCCTGTTCATCGCTTTTTTTAAAGCTAATATTTTATATTATATTTCTTAATTTACTTGGCCTTTTAGCTTTATTCTCTTTATAGGGGATAAAAATTTTTGCCCTTCGTGCTCAAACTTCAAGTTACACTCAATGTAACGCTGCTGTTTGTGTTATTAACATATTAAGAAAGATTAATTAAGAATCTAGTTTGTAACTCTCGTTTCAGTACTGTTCACATATCTTCTAAAAACAGTAGTTTCTCAACAGTTTAATCCATAAGAATTATTAGTTTGCACAGCTTTTGATCTCCTCATTTTCTATTCTGAAAAATTGTCAACTTGAATTTGACGTTTGCAGTTTGCCATAAGCACGATTCTAAATCTCTCCATTATTTCAATCAACAAAAATACCAAAAAATGTGCCCGATTTAATTAAACCCATAAGGGTTGCTGGGCACCCTGTTATGCTTCTTTGTAATTTTTAAAGCTCATACAACGTATAATGAACTTAAAATAATTCTTGCCTAGTCCCTAGTCGGCGTTTTCCCAGGCCTTCTCGGTCAATTCGTTTCGGTGAGGTATCCGAGGCGAACGGGTGGGAAACGCCTAGATAAAAGCAGAATGCACATGCGTGGGTTGCTTAGTTGAAATTGGTGGACTTTCTGGAGCTCTGCAAGATTGTTGTGAACAGCAGGAAATTATGGTTTTGAAACCCTTGTGGATATTTGCGAAATAGTAGATCGACTTTTGCCGAACGTCTTTGAAATTCATCAGAAGGTCATTCATAGTCCTGTGAAGATTGATTTCTGCTCCCTCAATCTTATCGATCTACCTGAACTATCTGCGAAGTGTCAAAGTAAAAACAATACTTTAGTGACCCTCTGTGAAGTTAACTTGGAACGCACATCTTGAAAAATCAGAAAAAACATACATTCAAATGATATTCATCAGCTACGTATCGAAAAGTGCCCAAAAACAGAACAAAAATGTAAAAATTCTATAAAACGTCTCGACATCTTCGCAGAAGTGATAAGCATTTAAAAATTCAACTTGGATGCTGTAGTCTCGAGCTCAGGATCGTCTTTTGATCTTATGTTATCATTGAAAGAACACACCACAACAGAAGAGAAATTGTTTTCGAAATATGTTTTTAAATACCCATAAATTAATCCTTAAAGCAATTCGCGTATACTAACTGGCTCAGGGATCCGTTCACGCAAATAAAATATTCCGAGCACAATGATGGCAAAATTCAGCACAATTCTCAAGTCGGGGCGCTCACGCCGATCTCAAAATGTATAAAACGTCCAAGAATAATTTACAAAAACAAATTTCCTTTTAAATAAAAAACGTAACTTTCTTGACTGTAGAGTACAAAATGTACCTCTGATTCTTCAAAAACTTCGCTGCTTGGTTGCGTTTCAAAACAGTCCATTAAGTGATGCAACATGAAGAAAATGTCGAAAACCTCACGAAGGGTAATTTTGTAAAGAAAAGCCTTCCTTGGTCTAACAAAAAAAAAACTAAGCATTCTTATGAACTTTCCCTTCTCATCTGTGTCTATTAGCGATGTATTTTTAACGTTGAAATGCGAATCTTTGGTCTTGTAAACAACCGCAAGGATGTCTCTCTTTTGTCTCACTTTTGAGGATTTTTGTCTCAGCCTCACTTCCTCGAGCGGACCACGTGACCCGAAACGAATTCGGTGCGCGGTATAATGAGGCCTAGGTACTAAGCAAAACTAATTCTAGACATGCTAAACTACGGTTACTGTCGGTAATTGCACCAGAGAAAGCCCTACTTAAAAATGAAAATACCTTGCATAAGGTACTTTAATTCATACCTTTAAATCCGAGTACTCTAACTCTGAGGCAGATTCCATTGTGCCAGTTTTTTGCCACGATCCTCAAATAGCGTGCTTTGATTTCGTGTAAAAACTTAATTACTGTTACACTCTTGCTATCCTTATTCGCGTCCAGTTCAATTCTCTCGGATTGCGAATCAAAAGCTTGGGTGTATCGAAACCACACTGAACCGTCAACGCTGTAGTCCAGCCTGTACTTTGTTACGTATTCGTCTCTGCTATGGTGTCCTTGTGAAGCAATTCCCGTGAGCATCATGGTCATTCCAAAGTCAAGCTGCAGGTATTCATTAACCTGTATTTGACCTGCGCACCATGAATCCACGTCACTTAACAGCTTTGCCTTTTCCGGTTGGTGAAAAGGCTTACTACTCGACGCAGATGAAGAAGAAACTGGTATAATTTCATTTCCGAAACCGTGCAAGTCTGAGGCCACTGGAAAGGAAAAAAAAGTTTTTAATTCGATGAGCTTCTCAAAATATTTATCATTGAGGAAATATTGGTATGTTCTCCCAATTTCCCAATGAATTTAACTTTCAAATCTCTGGAAATATTATTATTAATTAATTTATTTATTTAATTAGTTAGTTATGAATCTATTTGCTTATTTATTTATTTATCTATTTGCTTATTTATTTATTTATTTATTTATTTAATATGACCAGATTTTAATACCTTCACAACCATAAAGCTCCAATCTGATTCTTGGACGACCGACCCAGTCCTTTACTATCACCCGGATGTATCTGGCGGTTATATTATGTTCAAGTCTGTGCTTATATGGGAATGCAAAACTTTCCGAAGGGGTATGGAATGTCTGAAAGTTAAGATAAAAATAATATTTAACAATTATTGGATGAGGCTGAGTATCATCTGAAGAATTATGGAGATCGAGGGGAAGGGCCCTTCGAGATCTCCATAACTCTTCAAATGATACGAAACCCGAATTCATTAGTTGTTTTATTATTCATTCAAAATAATTCCTAGATTAAAAACGAGATAAAACACTGCTCACCTCCATCGATGTTAAGTTCATCTTTAATTGCAAGTTTATCGACAATTTTAGAAGATAAAGAGTTTTTCAGTCCGGCAAATATTCCCCTAATAGCGGATGTCGTCCGTCGAGTTCTATTCTTGCTGTTCTTGCTATGTTTTTAGCCAATAGTTCTCCAATTTCTTCCTCGTGAAACGAGTGAAATTTTCTGCAATTTTGTACTCACTACCAAAGCAACTCAAGCTCGTTCCCAGGTCTGCTCGGTTTAGTTCAGTTTTCTGGCAGTTATGCTGCACAATTGACGTAGTCATTTTTCACATGTCGCAAAAATCTTCCAAATTTGGTCAAGAGTAGCTGTTTATGATGAATTATGCAGGACGCAGCGTGGCCGAGTGGTCAGCGCGTCGGACTCGCAATCCGGCAGTCCCGGTTTCCAGTCCCGCTCTGGCCACTTGCTGGATTTGTTCCTCGGCCACGCTTGTAAATAGCCAACTGGTTGCCTCCTGCCAGTTGGGGTTTTTAATCCTGTTATGTTGCATTTGAAATATTTGTTTCTAATTAAGTGGAGTGCTTGCAAAATAGCTGGATAAGCTAAGGACACTTTCCACTACAAACAAACCTTTAAATCTCTTTTTTATGCGTGGGATTAATTTTAGCCAATCAGAAAAGGAGAAATATTTTGAATGAATAATAATCAGTATTATTCATTTAAAATATTCACCGTTTCTGATTGGCTCACAGTCCCCGGTTAATTCTTCATAACTAACTGGGCCGGGTGCAAAGCTGGGATAAGATAACCCAGGGTTAGTGCGAAATTTGAGTTCAGATATGAAGCTTAAAAAGTAAATTCATTGTAATTCTTTTTGTCAACAAGTTGATGATATGATTGGATGCTCTTAAAAATAACAGAAAAAGTTATCCGAGCAAATGCTTTTGAACAAAAGAAAAAAAAAAACGAGCAATACACCATCGATTCGATGACTTGGAAACGAGGTTGATCGATGGTCGTGGTAGTAAAATGGCACGATCTTGCAAATAGCCTCTTCTTGGTATGCAACCAGGTGACAAGGCGGCCAATCCATCCTGGTTGACAAAACAACACAATTTTCTTCACAGAATCTATATATGAAGAATAGTTTAATTCCTAGCGGAACAAAACGCACTTGTTTTGTCCACAGACATACATAGTCGCTGCAAATTCCAGGAATGCTGCCTATACACCTAGCTTTGTTTGCACTCCCAAATTTTTGCTCGTTTATAGTTTTCAATTTCTCTTAGGACGATGGGAATACCCAGGAGAAATTGGAAGCAATGGGCCGGTATGCAAACTTGATAGACTGACGCAGTGTATCAGGGCAGTGCGAAAAAAGCGAATTGTATCTAAAAAAATTAAAACGTGCTTCAGGGAGGAAAAAGAAAGCTTTCCCTCTCATACCGGGAGTTCTAAAGAAAGTGACCACAAGGACTCTCTGTACATTACCAGGAGTTATGTGCTCCTGACATGACTTAATGCAGTTAATGCATGCGCATAGCCTGAACGGTTACCCAAGATGGTATCCGCGACTGCGAGTGCTTACAGTGATTATACGCTTGAAGAAATTTATTATGAATTATGCACCAGTTAAGTTTGTCGTTGCAAACAGGATGAACATGTTTAATAATTTGTTGCATACACGTAGTTTTTACCAAAATTTACAGTAAAAAGTAGAAACATGTTTAATTTCTGCCTTTTTTGGTAAAAATGGGCATAATCTACAAAACTAGCATAATTATTGGCATAAATTGAGAAATATTGAAGCACTGCTAGTAGCACATTATGTTCTAATCTAATCTATCAACTTTATTGGTCACAAAATGACAATAAATCAATTAAAGAAGAAAGGACCAATAGGAATTCCGCGAACGGGAAAATAAAGTTACCCATGCGAGGCGCAGCCCTAAAAACTAGTAAAAATGATGATAAAAATTTAAATTGAATAAAAATTACAATGAATCTAATTAATTACTTATAGTTAAAAATTACAGTCAAATCTAATTAATTACTTAAAGTTAAAAACAAGATGCAGAGCACAATCTAACCTAGAAGCCTAATTTCTACAGGGAATTTCATTCAGTTGCTTACTGTAAACATGGCTCGTTATTCAATGCAGGAAAACGCGTTTTCAAAATGTGATGACTGCACAAGATACAAGAATGTCTTGGAGTCAACGCTGGACAAGAGGCAAAGGAAACAAGCACAGGAATACCTCCAGGGTCACTTGGCCTCAGTGATGTAAGAAAATATTTGTTTTCTCTTGGAAGTTTCTCTCAGTCAGTTCGAAATTTATAAATTTCACCGTATGGATGTGTATTTCATAGAGCTATATTTCAATTATATTTTACCAAGTGCGTTCTCAGCGGGCAAATTGGAAATGAGTCTCATTATTTACCCAGCGGATGAAACTCAGCTTAATAAAGATTTATAACCTCACGCATGAAACTCTGCTCCCCTTGTTACTCTTGGCTGATTACATGTACATCTGTTATCATTCTTTATTAGGCAGGAAAGAGCAAAGTACCATCTACATCGAGTTAAAGCAAGGAAGCTCCCTCAACGGTACCTTACAGTTATCATTGACGCTATGGATAACAAAAAAACGCACATTCCAAGGGAGCGAAGGATGTCAAAGTCCGTGCAAGGAGTCGTAAGGCTACGTACCCATTTAGTAGGCGCCATTGCCCACTCGGGGCTAACAGATCATGGGAAGAAAACGTTTTGCTGCTTTGACTTATTTGAGTACCCTCATGACCCCAAGAAGAAGAAGAAGAAGAAGAAGAATACTTTATTTAGGCACGTGTCGCTTAGGAGCTAAAAAGCTCGTTAAAACGCGAACGTGAAAACAAAATTAACATTAAATGAAATAACTAAATACAATATAAATCTAACAAATAAATATAAAAACTCTACAGATATATACATATACATAAATATTACAAATTCAAAGATATTTTAAAATGATTTGTAAAATGCTATGGAATAGCCCCCCCGCCAAGGGAGAGCCCAACCCAGCCGACAACAATGCGCGAAACTGAACACGTCACGTTAAACACGAATGCAACGCACGCCTGAAGACGGCCAAGGTCGGACTCCCCCTAACTCCAGCAGGCAAGCCATTCCACAGCATTGTAGAAAGATACGACCATGACTTATGCTTGCATTCAAGATTAAAATGAGGTAAAACGAGGCGAGTGCCCGAGCCCCTTAAATTGTAATTAACATTTAAAACTTTGAAAAACTCGCTAAGGTATTGTGGTCCCTGTCCATTTAAACATTTAAAAAGTAAGACTAAGGACTGGAATTTCCTCCTATTATCTAAATTCTGCAGTTCTGCTTTATTTAATAGAAAAAAATAAAAAACTGCCCTTGAATAGTTCAATATAGTTCTTAGAATATAGTAATTAGTGTCTTCTAACTTGTTTTTAAGTCCATTACTTATACCCAGTAGGAGTGGGCTACAATATTCTAGGTGAGGCAATATGTATGCCTTATAGAGGCGGATCATGACTTCTTGTGGGATAAACTTGCGTAGCTTTCGCAAGGCAGCTGTCTTAGCACAAGCTTTTTTTAATTGTTCAAGTATATATGGCTTAAACGTCATCTTTCTATCTAAAGTGACACCAAGAATCTTCAAGCTATCTTTTAAGTCTATATTGGAATTATGCAGATTATGCAATCTGACAATCACAGTACTTATGGAAGTCTTGAAGAGCTTCAAAGATAACCTTCCGGAAGTTCTATACTTGCAGCTCGACAATTATTGGAAAGAAAACAAAAATAAGTGCGTGATGTTCTTCTTGGCCCTTTTGGTGGAGCTAATGGTTTTTGATAAGGTAACCCAGTTCTTCATTTACATCTTTTTCGATGGAATAGACCTTGCTTAATCCCCTCTTTTCAGCCTTTTTACCCGTAACGTAACCCTCCACAACAATGGGAAGCGCCCAACATAGCCGATAAGGAAACCGGTTGAGCATATTGCCTATGCGCAGCTTAGATTTATACCTGTCAACATAACATAGCTATTATTTTTACTTTTTCATAGGAATTTAAAGAAACTTAACTTTTTTTTTTTCTTTTAGATCCGTGGCAATTTTCTCCCCGTTGGTCACACTCTCGATCATGAGGACATAGATGGCAAGTTTGGCAACCATTCACAAGTACTGAGCAGAATGGATATTTACACCTTTGAAGGTACGTGTACTAAATAAATGCGTTATAATGAATTTTAAGCCAATTACACTAGCCATACGACAGTTGTTTCGGCTTCCAAACAGTAATCTGCGTTTAGTAAGGCAACGATCTATGTAGACGTAGAGACGCGGGAACAAATGTAATTAAAATAAACTATTAATGTCCATTAGATCTGCTTGCAACTTTACGAGGAAGCACGAGCACTTCTCATCCTGAGGCTTCTCGACTGTCAGCAGTGTTTGATGTCAAGTCATGGCTGGGTCCCCTTGGTCATGACCTACATCACCATGTAAAGCCGCATTGCTTTAAGTTTGTACGTGATCCTGAGACCCAAAAGGCGGTAATGTATTACCGAAAGTGGAATTCAGACAACTGGATGGGACCCATCCAACTTTTAAAGGTTAGTGACAAAAATAATATTTATTGCTCTAATCATGAATTGACGTCCCTTATGCAAAGCGGATAAAATGGTTTTAAATTCCCAAAGACTGTTTAAGCAAATGCACGTCAATTGATTTCTGCAATTTTCTATCTGCATAGGAACTTCCAGACGGTGTACCAGCCATTGTTCAACCCTCTTTGCGTTCAATTGATGTGGAAGGTATGAGGAGGGATATTCCCAAGTTTTACAAGTTCATGCCTCCATCAGCTGTTGACCAATGGAAAGAGCGACTATTGAATTTGGATGACTGGCTGCTACGTGTGCCAGAAAGGCCTTATTGGCCATTGGAAGATCTTTTGTGAGCGACAAGGCCCTCACTTCCAGAAAGTGAACAGGAAGCAGTGGCTTCTTTACAGTTATTGAGAGACAAAGAACTCGCACCAATTAGAGAGGTAATTAGGAACGAAATTTTTAAAAGATTCCCTTTGAAAGCCTTAAGCCTGTTTTGCAAAATTTTAGCTCATATGATCTGTAGAAGGGTCTGGAATACGATATCGGCGACCACCACGCGCCAGCATTATCGCGCCAAAACAAGTCATACAACTAGCTTGTATGAGGATGACGAAAAAATTGGAAAATTTATCTGTTGTGTCCAGGGATCTTCTACGATGCGCGTTCGACGCAGGCAGCCTTGGATGGTTTCAAGACCATTACAGACAATATTGGAACGAGGCGGGGATTATTTATACACTTGATCCTCTGCATGTGCTCAGTGCCATTTCAGAGTCAAAACATTTGGCACAGTTTAGTGTCACTTTATGGGATACTTTTCGTGCCGTTGGTTGACCACATGTCCAAATATTTATCTAAGAAGTAAGCAATGTTATCCTGGTATAATGCCACGGATAAAAGGGCAATGAACAATAAATTTGTTTGGAATCCCTAATAATTAAATATAAAGGAAATAAAACTATGACGAAATTCTTATTTCGGGCTAGGTCCCCAGTGTTGCATCAGTATTAAACGGTCTCTTTTTGTTATTTTTTTATAAGATCACAACTGGGCCACTCCGTAGAGGAGAAAATAGAGCTGTCCAGGAGGTGGAGGACCATACAGCCGACTTGGAAGTAGGCTCCTTTATAGCCGTCAATCTTCTCGATTGGGACCAAACACCAGTCATTGGGAAGGTCACCTCTATAAATGATGGCCATGTCACAATACACTACTGGAAAGGCACTTATGAGTCTAGTTGGAAGCCCGACTACTTTAGAAGGGATAGAAGAAACGTAGCGTGGACACAAGACTTGCCTAAGGAAGTTATTTTACTTTCCAGCTTCGACGTTAACGCGAGACAAGTACCTCCGGCCAGAGACCGCAACTTATCTCAGAGACATCTACAGCAGGATTGACGCTGAAAAAATCTCTACTGAACAATCTAGATAATTTTTTTAGGTATAAACTCGCAAAGTTAAGGTAATCGTTTTTTCTTACATTTTGATTGACGCGATGGGCCTTATGCGTTTTGCCCTTTCTCGTCAGGGCCCGATATACAAGACTCAAAAGCTGTATGCATGTATGCCCTTACGCGTTTTGACTAAAACCTGACTCTGACAGTTCACGGTAAAGCGTAACACAAAATTTGTAGGTTATTTGTATGCTAATTTAGAGAGTAAATTATTGGACGTTCAGATTACAAAGTATGTGATCCCGACGTATCATTAAGAAATTTGACGCAAATGCTCCTGTTAACTTGGGTCCGACATACAAGACTCAAAAGCTGTATGCATCCGTGGTCAGCAGATATATGCGAAGAAAAGTGGAATGTTTTACTCAAAAGACTCAAAAGTTATCAAAAGGTCCGTTGGGCGGAGATAGTCGAGAATACGAAAAATTTGGGGTCGCCAAATAGGATTCACAAAAAAAATATGCAGCGTTGGCCACAATCAAGATACTCAAAGAAAAGTTTGGGGTCCGAAAATCGGACTCAAACGTTTTCAAAAGGTGTGTTGGGCTGTGATAGTCGGGGAAACATAGATTATTGGGTCCGAAAATCGGACTCAAAAGTTATCAACATTTCTGTTTGGTTGGGAACATTAAATTAAGGGTAAAATTTTGGGTGCGAAAATCGGACTCAAAAATAATAATAACAGAGCTTAGTTTCCTGGCTGTTTAGTAGCAATTTACCTAACACCAAATAATATTTCCAGGTATTACGAAGCCGAAAATTGGTCTTGTTTAGAAGATTGCTAGATCGACCAGCTGGCTTCTCGGTCAACGGAATAAAAACGCGTTCCGCGTTTTACAACGCTTTTGTATGGTATTCTTTGATTGCTGTCAAGGACTCCGAGGGTTTCGTAGCTGTTTTCTATGTATGAGATGACATTTAAACGAAGTCCGGGAAAAATCATAACAATTTAGTAGTCGAAAAAAC
This sequence comes from Porites divaricata, assembly GCA_038088405.1. Taxonomy (NCBI): domain Eukaryota; kingdom Metazoa; phylum Cnidaria; class Anthozoa; order Scleractinia; family Poritidae; genus Porites; species Porites divaricata. The sequence goes on along the minus strand of JBBMOI010000002.1, from coordinate 35,073,239 downwards.
TCTACTTTCCGCTAGAAATATAATAAAGTAGTCAGGTTTTCAACTGTGTGTTTCTTAGTTATTGGTAAACACCCTCTATCGCCAGTATTTTGTATATCTCTTACTGGAATCACACCCTTCAACATTCACAAAAACGTAACTTTTATTATAAAATCAAAACGAATTATAGCCCTTCTGCCTACCTAGATCTAACAAGAAAGAACCCTTCTAGGAAAACACTAGTGAAACTGAGAATAAGCTGTCACAAACTTAGGATTGAGACAGGTAGATACGACAATATACCACGTGACGAAAGGTTATGCAATCTCTGCAATTGTAACAGAATTGAAGATGAAACTCACTTTTTATTAGATTGTCCAAGTTTTTCTTCGATAAGAGATATCTTCGTCTAATTTTCCATTCCAAGTCTTTCAAAAGTGTAAAGGGTTAGAGCGTATGTGGCTAGCCGTATACATACTTATTTTAGCCTTACCTTCAAAACACCGTTTTCCATGTAAGGAAAGAATTCATTACCATCCCTGCTGTAATTTACAACAAACTTAGAAATCCAATTATTGATACCGTCATCTCCCTCAATCACTAAGGCAGACAAGGTTTTCCCGCCAGCGCCAAGATCCACCTGAACGAACTCATTTTCTCGTTCTGGCAAAAGTAAGGGGTCTGTCCCACGTAACCGCACCTCCTCAGCATAATTTTGTATACCAGGCGCAAGAAGAGCATAATTTGGAATGTCGAAGGTTTCCATTCCCAAAGGGTTACCACATGCTGAAAGCGAAATGAATATTTCAATGGAATCAGTTACACTCATCAAGATTAACTTTCCCAATGGCAACCACTTCATTTACCACAAATTACTCACTCTGTCTGTATATTTACAAATTACAGACCAATTTGCAAAACACTATCGTGATTGTGACACAGGGCGTGCCACTGGAAAGCTGCAAAACGAAATTTTAAGGCACCACTGGTTGCTGTTTTCGTCGTCTTTATTAATAGTAGTTGCAAGTTCGCATTGATTGATGCAAGTGGATCGCAGCGATTTCTTCTCTTCTGCACAGCTCTCTTCGGCCCCTTTCTCTTTGATCCCACACTGTACAAGGTCATCGCAAACTCGATCTTTAAAGCGAAGGACGGGTCTTTCGTGACATCACTTCCAGGAAGTCAGTCATTCAATTAGAGATGAGTAGAGGTGACATTCAGTGACACTCCATCGGCTCGTCGATGACGTAATCATCTCAACTACGGCAAAATATTAAACACAACGACTTCTAGGATCATGCCAGCGCTGTAAAGAATCTGTTAAAATGGTCGGATATGCACCCGAGCCTCCTCAGCTCACCAAATTTGTGGTTTACCAACAGCCGAACCAGTTGGTGCTTAATAAAGCCATGAGAAAGCTGAAGAGAAAAATTTACACTTGATGATGTATGCCTACTTTACGTTGATACCTCTTACTGTAATTACACATGCTTTGTACAACAATACAGAGCAGAATATATAAATTAAAGGCATACCTACCTTCACACCCGTATAGTTCTATTCGTAAACATATGTGATTATGCCAGCTTTGGGGAATAATTTTGATATGGCGTGCTTCAATCACTACCTCCAAAGAAAGGACATTAGCCGCATGAGAATTTGTGTTGCCTGGAAATACCTGCAACAGAATAGTACAAAATAGAGAAATGCAAACAGTATGGACAAAACTAGCATAATGTATTTATCTCTATTTCAAAAACTCATAGTGATAATTGATGAAAAGAGCAGAAACGTAATTAGTCTGATCAAATACCCCGCCAATTTTATCAAAGTACTGTAAGGTTCGAAACATGTATTGACTATAAAGCCGTTTTCGGGTTGGTTTTAGACTAAAAGCACTCCAGCTCGTGCTTTAACGTGTACGCATTCGTAATCCTCGAACAAACCTTTGGACGTTCCATGTCGTCATGATTTGTCCATGAAAATCCATCTACACTGTGAGAAAGCGTAAAACTCTTGACCCAGGCCGCTTCAAGAGTAGGATGTCTACTCACTCCCTCTTTTCCTTGAATAGCAAGGCCTTTTATCTTGGCTAAGTAACCCAGATCTACCTGAAGATACTGTGTGTTATCATTACTTTTCGCACACCACGCACCGCCTCCCACTCTGCCGCCAAGTCTCCCCATCCACGGAGCGTAGTTGGTACCAAGTGAGCTTGCTGCTGAAATAGCTTCGTTTGGTATCATCCACTCTGCTAGTCCCAAGGGCCACGTGCAATCTAAACAGTGAATTCTAACAGTATAATAAGGGTTCTGTCCTCCTAGGCGTCTAACAATAACTGGAACAAAATATCTTACATAAAGCAGTAAATTTTATACTCGCCTTTATATCCATATAACTCGACAGACATGCAAGGCAAAGTGATCCATCGTAGAGGATGGAGCCTAAATATCCTGGCTTTTATTTTGAAACGAAGCTCAAACTTGAAAGCCTTAGTGTAGTCTTCTACTGCCATAAACTCCTAAATTATTTTTTTTTTTTAAAGGAAAGAAAAGAAAAGCATTCACGAGGGTTACACCCTAAAGAAACTTAGTCACTTAGGAACATTACGTGTGTACAGTCGTTCCATTTCCAGGGAAAGTTTGAAATCAAATTGAAAGGGTAGATATTTTGGGCATTATTCATTCATTTATTCAGTCCTTTTGAATTTATTTAATATGTTAGTATTTAGATGTTTTAAGGTGAAAAAATAACTGAATAGTTATGTTGTAATCGATTATTACCTTTTCTTGCGAACCTTCCTTGTACATTCGCCAGAAGCCTCCTTCTTCACTTGAGGACAACGTAAATGTCGTCACCATACCCTGACCACTTTTTCCCGCTACAGCTAATTGCAAAACAACTTCAATCTGACCCAGGTCTATTTGCAGATAAGGCTTTATGTCAGAAGGCGCGGCACACCAGGCTTTAGCACCAGGTCCGACAGTCAGTCGTGCCATCCATGGCTCGTTTCCAGTCCCCACATAACTAGTAGAAGTCAGGTTGACATTTGGATTCAACCCGGAAGAAATCATTGGCGTTGCACGAGCTTTAAGGAAATTAACCAAAAGGTGTTAAATAAAACTTGCTCCCAGCGAGGTGAAATACATTTTCCATTCTTTGCTTTAGACTTAAGAACCACAGAGAGGATTGGAAAATGATATAGTTGACTAGTCAGCGTTTTTTCTCAAACGGTTCGCAGTGGATATTGTCAGTGTGCATCGAAGTCTGTCGGCAAGTCAAAGGTATTGGTCGTTATTAAACACATCTATGGCTTAATGTATACACCCTGAAAACTCTACAAAAACTTTACTTACTCTCGAATCCGTATACTTCCATCCTTACGCACACTTTATCCACCCATTTGTTCATCATTAAACGGAGATATCTAACAGTGATTTGATATTGTAGAATATTCAGCTTGGTCTCACTCGGGTAAGTGTTTCCTTGCAGCTCCTGCAAAATTCAAAAGGGGAAAACAATACAAATCTGCTTCTTGTTTTTGCCTTGTTTTGAAAACATTTCATCTACACAAAACATTTTCAACTTCATTTTAGGACAACCGTTCAAGGCCATTGTCTATCACAAGTACAGGCACTGCTGAAGGACACACACGTGCATAAAGTCTTTCATTCGCAATTTGCCCATCAGATTAATTACAGTAAAAGCCCACGTGTAAAAACTTAGTGGTTTGGTAACCTGCTAGCAGAAATTTGCCATTTTGATAACCAAAAATATAACAGCCTGTTTAGCTAAGCAAGATCAAGCTGGTTCTTACATGTGGGTTACAGGTAAATAATTGTTGTAAACATTTTATCCAAGTAGTTTGACTTTGATACTGCAAATTCATATTACAAGAAAGTGCTTATAAAAATTGATATTAAATTTGTTAATTTATTCATTCATTAATTTGTCTTTTGACAAAAAGCTCTTGTTATAGAGATAACAGTATACTTTCTGTTATCAGTTGGGTAGGCTGGTCATAATACAGTTTTGAATAAGTACAGTAAATTTGAGGAGCAAACCCTAGTTTTCTGGTAGTCAACAGATACATCTCAATCATAGAAATTAAAAACCTAATTGAGAACCTACTTAGCCTAAATTGCCAATTACTACCTCAAAATACAGGATTTTTTGCCAGACTTCAAAAACTGTAGGTTCTTACACGCCGGCTTTTACTACATTGACGTAAGGAGAGGGCACGCCCAGCTCTTACATTTTGTTTAATCATACAAATTGTCAAATCCCCTAACGAAGGGTAAGTGTTACTAAATAACCCTGCGAAAAAAACACCCTAGTTGAAAATTAACATAAATAAGAACAAAATGGAATAAATAAAAATGCAGATGAGGCAGACCCTTCACTTCAGTCTGTGAAAAGTTCGAATCAGTTTCCATGCGCAAGATCTTTTTGCATCAAAGGTACTGACCACATAGTCGAGCACAGATTTGCAAAACACGGCCCTTTAAAAAAAATACCTGGAGACGGAAATGAAAAATTAACAAATACGACAAAATGCTAGGAAAAGAACTGAATTTTTGGGAAACATTTGGGCGAAATAGGGTTATGAATTTTAAATATATACGACTCAGTCAGTTTTGTAAATAAGGCTCCAACGTTAACATGATGGCAAGGCCAATCAAATTCTGGTCCATTAGATCTAAAGTCAAATAAAGTACCGTACCCACCCTGTGACATTAAAGGTATAATAAAATAGCAATGCTGCACAGCTGAAATTGACGGTTGGTAATCTGGTGCAAAGCATCATCCTATTTCAGTTGTTCTTAAACGGGCTGTGTCACTATGATTTTGCTGTTTTGGATCAATTCTGTGCTGAAGTCATTACTTTTTGTGCCAGCACCCCCAAAAAATAAAAAACCGAGCACGGACAAACCGCTCTAAAGACCCTTTCCAACCATATCAATTTAGTTAAACAGTCGGTCTCCAGGTGGTTAGTACGTCATTACAAAGGCTATGTCTACATGATGGAAGCGGATGCAGACTAAAGCTATATCGGCTGTCCACACGATCGAAAGACGAGGACATTTCAGTGGCTTCACGTAAAGTAAGACTTCTGCTTCTATCCTTAAGAACTTCATTGAGGGTCAAACGAAAAAAAAACTTACTTTTTATCGAGGGCAAAGTTTTTTGTTTTTTGTTTTTCATACCTGTTTCCAGATACATGACTTGATCATGTGCCCTAAGAACATAGGGAGTTATACTTTTTTGACACATAGCACCACCACGATACCTTTTCTTTTTCGAATTTAACCACTCCAAAGACCGCTCACAATGACTATTCACGTCTTTCACACGTGGACTAACGCCTTAAAGGCATAAGTCTGTGGGCGTTTAAAAGCATTTAGCAGTTTTTTGTAAACATGGGTATTTTGGCATACGTACATATGCCAACTGGATATTAAGTTCAAACATTTTTTAAATTACCTTAATTACGCCACCCTCTTTGTAGTAAAACCATTCACCTTCACGCCTGCTAAATATCAGAAGGTAAGCTTGGACGAAAGCCCATGAAGAGTAATGTCCTTGTGTGGCAATTGCGGTAACTGTCTTTGATGCATATCCCAAGTCGATCTGAAGAAACATTTCTGATCTTCCTGAGATTAAAAGACAGTGCAATTACAAAGTTACTGCAGTGTATATAGAGATCAAAGAATTAAAACTGTTTTGTTGGTCTGATCCCCAGAAGAGATCACTAAGAGTGGCTCCGAAAAGAAAACTTAAATGCACTGAGATAAATATTGGAATAAATAATAATGATGCTGATAATGCTGACGATGATGTCGACTGAGATAATGATGTTATTAGAAACAGGAAAAGCTAGACTTTTTTATGGGTCCCGAGACACTTGAGGTAATGTGAAATACTATAATCCGCTAGGCTTCCACATAAATTACTACCACTGCTAATTCGTAGTACAACTACCGCTGTCATTAGGATCAATACCAAATTGATTTGAAACAGTTGTGTGTGAAGCTTTCTTTTACTTGAAGAATTTAAAATTTACTTGTCTTGAAGTATTTCTTAGCTTATTTAGGCTCTCGTGTAAATACTACCAATTTCCAAACTGCAAACTTGATGGGTAGCAAAAGGGTTAGTCCAACAATCTGTCTCAAATTTCGTACTTTTAAAATATAATTCTCCCGAAATAAATCCGCACTGTAATAGGGCCATGGGCTCAAATCTATAGAGATAACTTAATTTTGCTATGCTCTTTTAATCCTATTCCGACAAATGGGGGCTTTTGAGGTTCCTCTCACCAAAAAAGTGGAAAAACTTCAAAACCATTCAAGCTATGACTGCCAAACGACATGATGTTAACGACGTGATGTTAACGTGCACAAACGACATGATGTTAACGACGTGATGTTAACGTGCACATTGACCTTACCAAGACAACATTACCGTGGGGGGCGGGGGGGGGACTTTGGGGCGTTTCCTTTACTCATTTACTCTAAAAAGAGCCCCAGAGCCCCTATCAGTTACACTAGCTGCAAGTCGCTAAACACAGAAGGACTTATACGAAGAACAGAATTGTGATGATAAACACACCTGCACAGTAGGCTTTATTGATAGCGTTCAACCTTGCAGTATTAATTTTTCCCCTCCATTTAGATATGATGCTTGTTTCCGGTATGGAGAAGTCTTCCATACCCAGAGGATGAAAAAAGGCTGCAACAATCGACAAAAACGCTATTAATAATTTATTAAAGTAGACGCCATTCACCGTGTGGATAACAAAATACTTATTTGTCATTCAAATATATAAAATCTATACTTATCTAGTTACGTTGGTTTTAAATATGTCTTTATTAAAAACCGTGTAACTGATCCTCTTCTCAACTATTAATGATACAAAGACTCTAATACTTTCAATGACAACTTTGGATGGAGAGAAGGAAGGATAACAGATCTTGCTACAGGATAGAAGAATAAATGCTTTCTTGTTTTTGCTTCTTTACTTGTTTCTTGGTGTTTTGTGTCTTGTTTGCACGTTGCTGTTGTTGCTTTTTCAAATTAAAATGTCCTAACAAAGCAAAAATTTGGGACACAACCTTTGCATCCGTAAATTTCCACTCTCATGCAAATTTTGTTGAACCAGTTCACAGGGTAAAAACGCACATAACGAGCGACCACACGATCCTTCAAGTAATTAGTGACCACGCTTGAATGGTTTGCGTTTCCTTGGAAAAGCTGTCATTAGAAAGAAAAAAAAGGTGATGATTAAGAAATGACAATAAACCTGGCTGGTGTTAAAGCGTAAGTTTGAGTCGGTGAATGAATGAGAAATTGAAAATAGAGCAAATTTGAGACATTTCATCTGGTCAAAATATGTCACTTAATAAGCAAGATTTTAGAGAAATATACTTCACTGGAAGATCTTAGTTGTAAGTGTACATAAGGAGGATATCGCATGTAAACTTTCCTTTTAGAAATAACAGAAAGGCGACTTAGTATACCAGGCTGCTAATATTTCACTCCTTGATGAAAAAGTGTTCGTTGAGGTAGATCTTCTTTTATGCTGCTTTCTTGAAGACGCTGAAGAGAAAATTACACATTGCCGCCTAGCCTTTCCCCCACCCCAAACACAATGTTGAATACGTGTACGAGGGAGAATGTCAAGCACGTGTACGGCAGAGATGTTCAACAGGGATATTTTGGGCAATGTTGAACAAGTGTATGTAGTGGAATGTTTAACATGATGTGGGGGAAATTTGGGAAAATGTTGATCATGTCTAAGCGGAGGGATGTGGAACAGCGCACGTGGGGAATGATCAGCACGCGCAACGTCGGAGAATGTGGGGAAATTTGGAGGAATTTGAACAAGTGTATCAGGAGGAATGTTCAACACTTGTAGGTGGGGGAATGCTCAACACGTGTATCTGGAGAATTTTGAACACCTGAACACGCTTATGTTGGAAATGCTGAATAAGTGTATGGGGGGCGGGGGGAGTGTTGAACAAGGGTATGAGGAGGAATAATGTACACGTGTATGTGGGGCAGCGGAAGATAACATCAACTGCACGTACTGCTTTTTCAAAGTTATGCCAAAGTTACAAACAAGTACGGAAATTAAATCATCGTTCCAATAATTTCGGTCCAGTTCTAGACTCCTGTGGTAACTGCAGGTAACGCACTATCAATTTAGCAACATACCTTAACTGTTCCCCCTTCGGTATAGTTTTTCCAGTCAGTATCATCTTGTCTGAACCGCAACAGATAACTTGTCACCCAAGCATCCGGAGAAATACACCCAGGTACTGGAAATTTTCCTTGCGTTGCTACGCGTGTCACGTGATGGGGATGTAGAAGGTCTATTTGTAAGAACTGTTTCTCATCGTTTTTCTATAAGCAGAGAAGCAACAAGAAGCAGCAATTCTAATGTGCAAAGTAAGGACAAACGTATAGTCCATTTATGAGAGCGGAGTTTAGAGACCACTTAGTTGCGATACCTGAACATGATATGTCATTCAAGCTTAGGTTAATTATAAATATAATAATTATGGGATGCATGTACCTTTGTACAGGTTTTAATCTCCACTAAAATGCCACTTTGACCGTCGCAAGCACCAAGAATATCATATCCGCAGCTTTTATTTTTACGTTTACAGTGTAAAGAACTCAAATCACTTGTTTTAAAATTCAGTTTGTACAGAGATGTACACGGCTGGTGGCTATTTAATCTCCGTGAGAGCCATTAACATATATAGGGGATATTACGAAGCCGCTTGGAGATACAAATGATTTCGCTTCAAGTGTTGAAAAATATTTCACTGGTTCGCTGCGGTCGCCAGTGAATTATTCATTAACAATCGAAGAGAAATTTCGTTTCTTCAAGTGGTCACGTAATGTCCTACTTATTTCATAGATACCAATGAAATACCAAACCATTTCACTTTAATTTTTTTCCCTGTGAAAGGTGAAAATTATTAGTTGGCCAAAGCAACGGTAATCTTTTGAAGTGTTGAGAGAGAAAAATATTTCCTCTTACCCCGGCACACCAGGCTCCTTCACCCAACTGACTGTGTAACCTGGCCAACCAAGGTTCATTATTCACTCGAAGGGCGCTTGAGGCGGTGACGAATTCGTCTGCTATGTAACCATTCTCCATTCCCAGATCATCAGTGCAGTCTTATTGCAGTACAATGTTAAAAAAAAACGAAAAGAAAAATAAGAACAAGTATACATTGCGAGTTATCATAAAACACCTTACACATTTTCATTAAACCGCACGCTCGGACAAGTTCGCCAAGAATCTGAGCTGTTGACTAATTTGATAATACATCATTCTCCAACATTACTGTGACTGTTAAGACTTCGTCGCCTGGTATTCATGTGTTAGGAATAGCGGTCATTATGAGTTACAATTTCACAGTCACCTGATAAGGCTTTCCATATCACAAGCGTTTTGTTACGTTTTTCAGGGAAAACGTTTTCGTGATTTATTTGAAAACAAACTTTCACACACTCGTTACAGGCTCGACTCAAGCCTGTCATGGAGTAATTCCTCACTGGCTATGATGCATGTCCATACCTTCTTTAGCGAAGACCTCTAGCCTTAAACAAGGATAGCTGTGCCAGGTCTTTGGATAGATACGCAGGAAACGGGCACGAAGGTTATATTTGACATTTCGTGCGACCACAGAAGTCGCATCAGCGCTCCCATCAAAAATCTAAACAGAAGAAAATTGAATAAGCCATCTAAAGCGTTGTAATAAAACTTCGCTATTCACCAGGGCAGATAAACTTTAAAGGCTCACTACTAATTTACAAAGATGTAGTAGAGAGCTACAGGTAGGTGCTTCTGTGTTTTTGCATTTAATTAAATGAGTGAAATTACCTTCAACTTTCCCTCTTCTTTGTATTCTTTCCAAAATATTCCGTCAAGACTGGAGCTTAAGGTAAAACTCCTTATCCACTTGTTCTCAGTTGGATGAGCTTGAACGGCGATTGTACGAACAACTTTGACAACACGAAAATCAAGTTGCAGAAACTGAGCCTTATTTGAGTCATTGCTAGGAGCGCACCACGCTGCAGGTACCGTGGACAAGTCGTTTAATCGAAGGTTTCCTTGCCATGGCGTGAAAACGGAACCATTATACGTAGACATGGCAGGATAGTTAACTTCACTAGTCGTGTTTGAAACATCAATAGACCTTTTACAAACTAAAAGATACAAAGAGTTAAAGGTATTTTAGATGTTTTGCACTACTATGACAGTAGCATAGGACGCACCGAGTTGGTCCTCTTTTTGCGGTGAAGCCTCATATAAAGCTATTGTGAGATAGATTAACGGTGGAAAAACATGATGCAGGCGCAACCTATTAAGAAAGACGGAATGTCATGATAAATATTATTTGTTCATAGCTTTTTATGGATCAATATTGTCATAGCCTATAATTGGCGTCCTAAAATAGAGAAGACGTTTTTTGAATGAACTGTTAAGACAAAGTTATCGATTTGGGCCCAGTTGTTTAAAAGGCGGATGACGCTATCCACTGGATAAATTTTTATCCAGTGGATGGCGCAGTTGGTTTCCCTAATACTTATCCGCTAGAGAGTGACTTATCCGGTGGATAGCGCTATCCAACGTTAGAACACCGGTGCCTGGTCGGTAGAACCAAATCTATATTTGATAAAAATTTACAGAATCGTTACTTAATGATGTTGTTAATTTTCAGCTGCATTTCATCATTTATCATTTGTGCTCCAATAACTACTGAAACGAAACAATAGAGATGTGTTAGTGGCATTTTTTGGTGTCTGGTCCGGATATGTCTGGTATTTGGTGTACTGAGAAATACAGGATTCCTGCAATGGTATTTGAATAAAACAACCTATTCCGGCGGTGAACTAACGCTGACCCTCTGATATACTATTTTTCGTTTTTGTGGGGATAATTATATTAACACTTAAGCTCCAGCTGATAATGCACCATCATATAATAAAATTAAAGTGCTAGTTTTTCAAAAAAGTGAAATCTGATTGACACCATCGCATTATTTTGATTTCCACTTATAAAAGTGTTCAGAAACAGACGGTTTCTGAGCCTATTTCACGGGGACGTTTGTCATGACTATCACAGGTCAACCACATCACAATTGTAATACTTAAAGTGGAAAGGGACGGTTGGCGGCTCGTTATAGAATTAATCAGATTTCCTTTTCTCCCCTGTTCTTATAGAAAGAAAGAAAAGAAAACCATAACGCTTGATCGAAAGTTAAGTGTGACATCCTCTTTTCAAAAAGGGTGATGTTTTCACAACACTTACCTTTACATCCGTACACCTCAACTCTCATGTACCGCTTTCTGTGCCACTGTTTGGGCCAAAACCGAATAAAGCGTGCAGTGACGTTCGTCTTCAAATTGTACTTTGTGACTGTGTTGGCGCTAAAGCTACTCTCGAACATCTACGGTGACAAAAATTATCACATATTACCTCAATCAATCGTGGACTCAATCGTTGATTTAGTCCAGACCATACATCTTAAAGGCCTAGGGCCCAAACGTCCACTGAGCTTTTCATGAGACAAATCAATGTAGTTACCAAAACCCGGAACGACCCACAACGATCCACAACGATCCACAACGACCCACAACGATCTTCAAACGACCGAGGACGATCTCAAAACGACCCAAGAAAAAAATATCAAAATTTCACTTTTGAATTTTTTTTCAAAAATTAAGCTCAGTGTAAGAGGTCGCATAAATTCATTCACAGCTACAAAAGAGGACTTCATAACCTGTTTTGAAGGTCAGGGTTGCCTGAGCAGGGTAATGAAGGAGTGCCTCGCTTACATGTTTACATACTCGGCAAACGAAGTAAAATGTTCTCGCCTAACTCTCGTCTACGACCATACCACACTGGGAGAACACCGGTTCTCGTCTGATCACCGTCGGGCGGGGTTAGTACTTGGATGGGTGACCGCCTGGGAATACCCCGTGTTGTAGGCTTCTTCTTTTATTTTATTTTTCGAGGAATTTTTTCATCATTTCTGCTGTTTGAACCCCTGCTGGAATGTATCTCTGCTGTCGGTCCCAAAGTTACTCGGAATTGTTGCCCGAAGTAATCAAGTTGGGAGGTAATTTTTTTGCAAAATAATATAACTTGGGCATAGATCGCGCGTTGGTTCGAGAGCGCGCGGTAATGTTCCATTTTGCTCTGTGACTTCAAATCACCGCTTGTGACATCACTTTTTTCAAATCACAGCTTCCACAAGTCAAAGTTCGCTTTTAAGTACAACTGCAGGCCGAAAAAAGGCCGCGAAAGCCACAGAAACAAGCGAAAAGGACAAATATGACTTGTGGGTCGTTCTGGATCGTTGTGGGTCGTTGTGGATCGTTGTGTATTGTTGTGGGTCGTTGTGGATCGTTGTGGGTCGTTCCGGGTTTTAGTAACTACGGACAAACCAAACTCTAATTTGGGTCGACCTAAATCAAGTTAAGATCGTCTGTTGAGTGAGACGTCGAACTTAGGAATCGTTGAACCAATCAACTGAATCAGACCAAAAAGCAATTTTGATAATTTTCCCCCGAACGCGACTAAATATACATTATCATACAGGCAAATTTTTAATCTATTAGTTAAGTTCGGCGCAATTAAAGATCAACGTTTTTCGAAAGTCAGATTTTCTTTGCATCTGAAGCAGACGGACAGAACGTTTTGGACGATCCAAACTCATTCAGACGAACTTATGAACTGAACTGAGCCATCTCACGTCGGACCTTTTCATGGACTTAACCGACTAACTAAGCTTGGTTTGTCTCATGAAAAGTTCGACGTTTGGCCTGTAACAGTGGACATGATATAAAGCTGATACAGTAAAGGTTGCTTTGGCCATTGGGAATTGCGCACTGGGAAGCTATTGTTTGCTGGGCACTGAAGCAAGTCATTGCAGTAATTTTCGTATGCCCAAACTCCCCATACCCAAAGTTGACGTCAATCTTTAGTGAGTTGTCCCTTGCCAGATAGTCTCGCTTTCAATAGGACTTTTAATAAGTCAAAATATAAATGTTCTATTACTCAAGTTGGTTATGGCAAGTTCAAATCGAAGAGGAAAATTAACATAAGCGTGCGCGTGCTATGAAATCGCGGTCAATCGACTAAGAATGCTATGTGCACATTTTGTTATACTTTTGTCTTTATGCTAATTGGTCCTCAATAGCTCGTCTTAAGGTAAAAGTTATTTCAGAATTCTGCAGATCCACTCGAGGTATAGAGAACTACTTAACGTATAATAATAGTAAAAATATATAAATACTGTATTGCCAACATAATTACAATGAGGTGTACTTGCCATTTACATCTCCCATATAATACACTTTGTTTGCCTCTCCTCCTCCTCCTCCTCCTCCTCCCTCCTCCCCCCCCCCCCCCCCGCCAAAAAAAAAAAAAGAAAAGAAAATTCATGAGAGTTGTCTTCAATTTCTCTATGGACTGTAATACCCAAGAGAAATTAGAAACAAAGCTTGTGCAAGATTCTGGGGGGCTAAAAAAGCTGTATTATGGGAAGGCGAATTTGTGGAATATATATTACCAGAAATATTACACCTTTTGCTGTTCATTACGAGAAAATACGCATTCATTTGCGAGAATTCGAATCGTCGACCAACAGCGCGAAGATACATTCATTAGCGCGAAAAAGCGAACATTTGCACATAAATCAGATTCAATAAAGATTTTTGCATTTTAATCAACATTCAATATCATTTTTGGGCATTCATTTGCGTCATTCGACATACAAAAGAGAAAAATATGTTTTCATTAACGCCAACATGCGAGTCATTAACATTACCTTGAAAATCATTAGGGACAATGGACAAACATTAATGCGCATGTACAATCAATTAAGCGTTCTTTACATTTAATATATAAAAATCTATTTTCAATTAAACAATACCAATTCCCCCCCCCCCCCCCAAAAAAAAACGAAAGCGACACCAAAGGCCGACATCTCGAGTCCAGAAATTTAAAGATGTATAACAGGAATGAGGGCAAAGTCCTAGCAATCCTGCTAGCGGAGTTCGGAAACAACAACTGCAGTACTTGAAGCTCTGCGCAGAATCATGACATTGTGACCGTAGCTAAATGTGCTAAGGGGTACCATTTCATACAAACCTACCTCCCAAAATGTTTGAATTGCGAGGTTTTTGAGGGATATACATTTAACGGAGTGAAACTCGGGCCAAATTTGTTTGAATTTCTATTGTTTAATTGAAAATCGTTTTTTGCATATTAAATGTAAAGAACACTCAATTGATTGTACAAGCGCATTAATGTTTGTCTTATCCATCCTAAGGTTGTCCAGGAATGCTATTGAATAATAAACAGTGTCATAAAAATGTTAATGAACAGTAATTGCACTTTAATGTATGTCAGTTGTCCCTATTGACTTTCAAGATGGTGTTAATGATTTTGATGTTGGCGTTAATGAAAGTATATTTTTCTCTTTTGTATGCCCAATGTCCCATATGAATGCCCAAAAGTGTTATTGAACGTTGATTAGAATGCAAAAATCGTTATTGAATCTGATTTATGCGCAAATGTTCGCTTTTTCGCGCTAATGAATGTATCTTCACGCTATTGGTCGCGGTTTTACGCAAATGATTGCGCATTTCCTCGTAATGAACAGCAAAAGGTGTAAAGCTTTCCAATAACGATACTCACGCTGACGCCACCTCTTGTAACAAAAATTCTTTTGTTTCACTCGTTACAAATTTGAATAATAAAAACAATGTTTGTAATTAGTGATGTTTCCTATTGCTAAATTTGCCAACTCTGTATGTGGACCCCCGCGTCACACAGAAATGTAAAGTGTACTTTTTCCCCTTTCTAAAAAAAACTTCTAATGATGAACATTTGAATCGCGGAATGAAAAAATAAATGCAAACAAAGATCATCGCATTTAATTAAAGAAATAACTTATGCAGTAAACGGCGATGATCTCCTTTGCATTACGTCTTCATTCCGTGGTTCAACTATTAATATAAAATTCATATATTTACCATTTCATCTTGATCTTTCCCGAGTATATTAGAAACCAATTTAACAAGCTCTCAGTTAGCTTGCTCTGAGACCAATAGACCTTTTTACTGATACGGCGGCCATATTGAATTTACTAGAGTTAAGGAGTATTATGGGATGCCCGGGGGCACTTACTCCTCAGCATTTACGCGCGCTTCTCGGGAAAAAAGAGAACTTCACCGTATATTTCTCGGAAAAAAGGCCATCATTATTACATCCAAACACGGCACAACGGTCTTTTTTTCCTATTACAATCTTTTTTCTAGGAAAACTTAAAGAAATATTGGAGCGCGCGTAAATACTGAGTGAGTATATCGGATCGTGCTCATGCCCTCTGAGCATCCCATAATACTCCTTAAATCTAATAAATTCAATAAGGCCGCTGTATCGGTAAAAAGGTCTATTGGTTATAGTGCTACACCGGTATCGCAGAGGTCAGGGTTCGAACCCCGACAAGCCTCAATTGTCTTTCTTTTTGCAGCTGCATAAATTGCGTTTCTAACTGCGATAATCCTCTTGCCATTTAGATAAAGGCTACTACGTTGATGAGATTTCTGCCATTTACGGAGTTAATCTAGAAGTTATATTTTTTTTTTGACACTTGACGTGTGCTAACGAGACCCAGATATCGTCAGAGATCATGACGTATTATAAAAGATCTTTTTTATTACCCTGACTTCGCCATCTTCTTTGTGTTCGAACCAGTGCAGGCCATCTTTTGAGAACGACAACTGTAATTTAATCACTGCTGTTTCATCATTTCGAGAACCTTGTGTCGCCACCGCAGTGATCACGTGATCTGTACTACCAGCTTCTATCTGAAGGTAAGCGTTCTGATCTGTGACAGCTGGTATCCACCCATAAGGATCTTTGAAAAGACGGCTTTTCGAAGAGCGACCACTATGAAAGAATGAAGAGGCTAGGATAGATTCGTCTGGGATGTGAATATCTTCCATTCCAAGAGCGATGGAACAAGCTAAGGGAAATACAAATGCATTGCTCAGGGCTAGTTCAGGGTCATTTTGTAGCTAGCGATCTGTCAATTTAACTGAACGTGACAAGCATTACAGGGGAAACGGGACTGAATTGTTCCCGGGCAGGCCTATTGGCTTAAGGAATGACCAAACTTTCTGCAGATATCATGCCAAAAACAGTGTTTCAATTTTCAGTTATTCTCCGAAGATTTAAAGGGCGCTACTTGCAAGAGCATCTACTGCATTATTAGAAAAATTCTCTAGACTTGCCGAGGTTTTCATCATAAAAAAATATTCTCGAGATATCATGCCAAATACATCGTCTTGATGTTTAGTCAATGTGTTACATTATTATACATTACCCCCACTGTCTGTCTTCTCATTAGTTAGGAGTCGCAGTTATTTTTTTAGCAGATTATCTGCAAACAGATAACTAACTAATATGTAGGTTGCTAACGCAATGCAATTCTAAGAGCAGCGGGATTTTTTTTTTTTTTTTTTTGGAAAATAATCGCATTATAGAAGAGAGAATTGCAAAATAGTTTATGGTGAAATCTTGATCGCACTTTTGTGCTTGACTGCCAGCTGTGTTATATGGAGGTTAATCAATCTCAGGTAATCAATCACATGTAAATAGTATATTGATTAAGTTGTGGGAAAGCTTTCCAAATTATTACAACTAGAAGTATGAACTACTTTCCCCATTTAATTTAATTTAATTCTGGGTTGAGTAATAAAAAAGTCCTTCCTAATTTAATTAGGACCACCAAACAACGTTCTTTAAGTTCAAAGCGGTATTCTTGGATCTTTTGCCTAACCTTTCTTGAACTCGTATTTTTATCCACCGGTAAAATCTGCGCACTTTCTTGTCGCAGCCTAGCTTACGACGACAAGGGCAACAAAGGCGTTCAAATTGACCTTCATCCCAGTTTCTTGTGAGTGTCTGTGTGGTACGGCTGTGCCCTTGTCCACTGATAAAAGTGACCGATCATAGACCATCGACCGACCATAGACCGACCATTTTTTTCAAATCTTGTTCGATATAGCAAGGAAGGGTGCCAACCTTAAGAGCCCACGGTAGCTCTTGATCAGCGATCAATTTCAGGTTAAAGGATCAAAGAGAAACAGAGGGCACGATCTTCAAAAAAAAAGGTTAAATTGGAGAACCGGATACGTTTATTAAGAGCAAGTCACAAGATTGCATTTTCAAAGAAATGGAATTTTTCATTGCATCGTACCTTGTTACAACCAGTCAGGTTTATGGGTACAATCGTAACGCGAGTCGAAAAGAACACATTGTCAAGACATATATCTCCTCTGTGTTCCATGTGACGATGATCAAAAAGGCTTTAAGAGAAATAAAAATTTGTTTGCTGGACAAATACACAAGATTGGTCAAAAGTTGTGGTCGTCTTTATATAGTTTCGTACCTCTGCATCCGTAAATCTCCACTCTCATACACGTCCAGCCAAACCACGTCACTGGAAGGAACCGTAAATACCTTGAAACTATCCTCTTCAGAAGCGTGCGTCGCACAACTTGACTGTTTCGTGAATTACCTTCAAAAACCTACAGAGATGGGGATTTAAGGAACAAATATATTTTACAAGGCCGTAAAACGGGCAAATTTTCCCGAAGAAGTAAAATGTATAATGAAGGACAAATGACGGGAATTCATTTCGCTGCACATTTGACTGTAATATACATGCTAGTACATTAAAGGATGAGAATTAAACCTTTCAACACAATTTCTTAATCACCAAAAGAACAGCTTACAAAGTGAAATGACATATTGTCCGATCGATAATGTTAAGATGTCCCAAACAAAATCACATGCATTGTATAAATATTCAGTTTGTAGTCACTACAAACAAAAGACTACCGGGCATCAAATGATCAAGGAATTCGAAACAATAAGCAAATACCTCCGTTATCATTAGACCGAGATATAGTATTACCTTTAAAAGCTTCTGTTTTAATTTCAGCTTAACAATTTCTAAGTGAAGTGTGTGATATTTTTTTAAGTGGATTAACTGATACAAGATAATTCATCCCTTTTATAAAAACTCTGAATGAAAACGTTTTAATCTACTACAGAGAACGACAAGGTCATTCCCACTCAAGTTTTCAATAAGTGACGAAAATTAAAAGGATATTTCTTTAACCTTTTAATCAACTAAATTCTCTTATTTCTGTTTCCTTCACCTTTGGCGTGTTGCCATGTTCAACATAATTGGCCCAGGTCGTTTGATCGTCACTAAAGGACAGACTGAATTTTGTCACCCATGCTCGAAATCTTATCGCCCACTCAGATATCTCATATTTGCCCTGGGTAGCAACGCCTGTTATGGTGTGAACTTGACCGAGGTCAACCTGAAGGTACTGGGCTCCATCATTTTCCCGTGCGCACCAGCCTCCCTCGCCTTCTCTGCTGTATAGCCGTGCCAGCCAAGGCTCATGGTCTACGTCGTACCAGGACGACGCTGAAAAGGCTTTGTTTGGAATCACACCTCTCTCTAGGCCAATTGGATAGGCGCAGTCTGAAAACGATAAGTTAGGAAGAAACCTTAGGGGCGAGGAAACATTGTTTAAAATATTTCCCTGTTAAATAGCTATAGACGAATTCATGCACTCTAGTGAATAAACTGGTAATATTAAAAAAAAAAAAGACTGCAACACAAATGTTCAGTTTCATTAACTGAATTCTTAAGCTAATTTAGTCACTGTAAACTAAAAAGATTTAAAAGCAAAAGATTTCAGCTCAACCCTTTCAAAATTACTCCAACAAATGCCGTCAGTTTGAGAATAATTTATTTGCGGTCTGAAAGCCACTTTTATCCTACCCTGACCGTCGTGAAACCGGTTTTAGCTGTCTGCAGCACTTTGTCGTAGCTTGTAAAATAGACACACGATTGATCTTGTTCAGCAAGCCTTTCAAGAACAAAAGCAAATTGATAGAGGAGCAACTCTGACTCTTTAGGGGAGTTTGCTGTTCTAAGCATGTTGACTAGGTTAACACCGTTTTTTACACCATCCATACGTCACTGTGACTTCCTTGAATCTACAGCCTCTTTTTGAAATGTTCATGGCTTGTTCCTTTTCTATGGTGTAGTTAACTTACCTTCGCATCCATACAGCTCTACCCTCATGCAAATGGCCACATTCCAGAGCACTGGAAGAAACCTAAGATATCTAGCCGACACATGCTTGTACAGGAATACCTTCTTTACTGTGGTTCCATCCACATTACCCTCGAGGGTCTGCAAAATATTTCATATGGTACATTTGTATACATGTACCATATAAGTTATCGCATGCTCATTTACATTTATAGCCAGAATCTAGTACCTATAGTTTTACTCAGTATAAAATACAATTGACCTTAAAAAAGGTCTATATAAGTCATTTAGAGGACGTTAGTGTGGTGAAGTTTAAAAACGTGAAAGTGTTTATCACAAACTATGAATGATTAATAATGTTTAATGAAGAAGTCAGCTATAAACGTAGGTTTCTACCTCACTTGCGTGCAACAGCATAATCATAGCATTAACAATTACCACTGATTGGTCTTCGCCTAGAGCTTTCCTCCAGAATATTCCATCTGAACTATACGAAAAGCCGTATTGTGTCACCCAGTTATTGAGAGTAGGGTGGCCTTGAGTAGCGACGCTAGAGACTGTCCCGATTTTTCCAAAGTCTATTTGAAGATATTGATGTGTATCATTGTCTCCGGCACACCAAGATTTCTTTCCATTTAAGCGACCCTCCCACGGTTCTCTTCCTGCTCCAGCGTGACTTGAAGCAGTGAAACTCATGTTGGCGGGTGAATCTCCGCTTTCAGTGCCAAATGGTTCCTGACAAACTATAAATAAATGTAAATGAGAAACGGAATTAATGAAAAAATAAGAGTAGGTTGCTACTTTTCATTCAGCCACGTATCGCTGATTTATTCACAAGAGCTTGTAATGCAGTTTAATCTTGGTCCCTCCGATCTTTTTTTGCCGTCTAGCTACTCTTTTATTTTGTTTGTTTTTCTGTTTGTTTGTTTTCTTTTAAGTTTATTGTTTATTGTTTTTTCTTTTGGTTTGTTTCTGTTTCACATCTTACGATGTATGTACCAATCGATGTGTTGAATTCGAAAAGAACTTACACTAGTTGTTCAAAAGCTAGGCGAATAGCACTATCCACTGGACAACGCAATTGGTCGCCCCAATATTTATCCGCCGGGTAGTAATATATCCGGTGGATAGCGCTATCCATATTTTTAGCAAAGTAAAGTGCAATGGTCTTCGGTCAAAAATGCTCCGTTTGATCTCTCAGAAGTCAATCACAAGTTTAGTATTACCGTATTTGACAAAAATGTAGCATTCTGATCGGGAGAAGGAAAAACAAGCAGTTCCACGGTTAACAGTCAAATCAAGCTCTGGTCCGAATACTGTTATGAAACAAATAACTTGTTTTTGCTGCTACTGCTAAAAAGAAATCCGCAACCTTTATCATCTTTACGACTATCAGTCAAAATTCACTTACGACAAAGCAAGGAGAAATCGTTATTTCAAATCTAAGGGCATTGTGATCCAAACATGATAGAATGACTATTAGCAAAACTAATGATAAAAAGATACATTCAAAAAAGCCCTAGAGATTGAAAACACTTTAACTTTATCAAGTAAGGAATATACCTTTCCCTCCATATACTTCGACCCTCATGGAAATTCTATTGTAATAGGTCTTTGGCAAGAATCGAATCATCAACGCTGTGATATTATGTCGGAGATATTGCTTGACAACTGTATCCTGATCTCGGTTGCCACTAAACAACTAAAAGCAAAACAAAATTGTTAAGTGCTATCGTACCGCGTAATTTTGACAACTGCATTTCCTCCGTAGCTAGATTACTAGCCTGTTCTAGGAAGTTTTTCGTCTTTTATTTTTTTCACAATCTAGTGAGCGAGCGCGCGACATAGAGCACGGTCAATATATCCCGCGCGGTTCTCATTTTCATAAGCGCGAAAGTAGAAGGTCTGTGAACAGGATAATAGACTACTGGAAACTATGCATCTAGGGTACAGTGTAAGGCAAGGGGCTGATACTATCACTTACATTCACTTCACTATGGTTATAAATACGATTACACAATCACAACATAGGAATCTGCAAAATCAAAAAGGTAACTATCAAGAAATCTTTCCTTACTTTAGCCTTGCCATCTTCAGTGTATGCCATCCACTCATCTCCCCACGTGCTGAAACTCAGCATGTACGTCTTCACCCAGTTCTCCAGTTTGCCACTTCCTTGCGTTGCTACAGCTGTAATCATACTCAGTTTCCTTCCAAAGGTTATCTCTAAAAATGAGGCTCCGTAATCGGTTGCCTCCCAGGAAGCCTCGGGAAGGTTCAACCGTCCCTTTCTAGCCTGATATGAAGCCAACGTGCCGTAGGATGCTACCATATAATCATCTTTAATGATGGTCTCGTTTTCTACGCCAATCGCATCTGAGAAAACTGTGTAAGTCAATGAACAATAAGGGCCAAAAGCTAAAGGTGATTCCTATCAAAGTAAACAACCCTCATGCAGTTCAGCTACATTAGACAAGTAATTGCAAATTACTTATTAATTTCCAAACCTAGCTGATAAATATATGTTGTATTGTTTTCCAGAAGTTCAGCTACATCAGACAAGCAAATAACGTATTATTCATTTCCAAAACTAGCTGATAAAATATGTTGTATTGTTTTCCAGAAATGCATGGCGGTCCAATGATCGTATCACCATGTATGAACATGACAACCATTTCCAAGGACACAAATTGGTCAATCTTCTTCATCGTAGCATGGCCGAGGGGTAAGAACGTTCGACTTGCAATCCATAGGCCCCATGCAAGTCCAAGTCCCGCCCTGACTGCTTAAGCTGGATTTGTTCACGGTGGTCAGGAACGAGTCCAAAGCCTCGGCTGCGCTTTTGTAAATAGCCAACTGGTTTGCCTCAAGCCAGTTGAGATTCTTAACTTTGTTAAGTTTATCGTTGAGTTTTTTGTTTGTTTGTTTAGATGTTTGCTTGGCCTCATTAGCCTTCGGGATAAATACTGCGGAGGGTAAATAAAGTAATTATTTTTCATTATTATTATCATAACTGTGGCCGGCATAGTTCTGTCGTGTTAAATGTGCCCTAAATAAGTTAAAATACTCACGATCACAGCCAAAGACTTCAACCCTCATACACATATCACCACTCCAGGCTGTTGGGTGAAATCGCAAGGCCACTGCAGTAAATGGGTAATCAATGAGATGTTTTACCTCTGTCCAGCGATCTTTATTTGCGCCAAAAACCTGAAAGGGGTTCCAATTCGATTTAGGTATCAATTTAATACTACAATGTAACCTCCTCCTTTAAAAACACAAGAACGAAGTCTCTTTCTGAGCATGAATGTCACCGAGTAAACACTCTTACAGTGGAACTTGAATATAACGAACCTCTTTATAACGAAGTCTTAGGTATATATAGCAAATGATTTTCTTTACCCCAGTTAAATGACATAGCATATGAAAAAGAACCTCGATATAACAAAACCTCGTTATAGCCACCAAATTTTGCCCGTCCCTTGGCCGTTCGTTAAATCGAGGCTTCACAGTACTGGGTGTTCTCTTGCCTTGGCTTTGACGGTGGAGAAATGGAAACAAGGTATGAAAATTCGTAGTAGGTTATCGTGATTGTAGTTTCGGATGAGTCAGTTCAGCCATTTAAGAACTCACCTCCCACTTGCCGGCAAGCACGCGCGTTTTATGGATCTAAATATTTCCAAAACCTAATAAGAAGTTCGTCTTGTTGAGGCTGGCTTCACAGATCAGACAATTGCGGCGTTATACGTTCTTCCGTTCAAGCTCACAAAAAACATATAAAGCTTTCTATGTTTCAAAAGAAACCATCACATCCTGTACACTCGGGACACACTTTTCAAGTCCAAAATTACTGACAGTGACTCCTGTCATGTGTGTGAATTCAAGCAGACCGTAGAGCATCTGTTTGTAGAATGCCAGCATGTTCACTCCTTCTGGAACCTCTTTACCTCTTGGTGGAACGATAATAACTCGCCCTCAGTGTCCTTGACCAATACCAGGTGATCTGTGACGTCATTGCGGGGGCCTGGGGAAAGAAATCTTAATGCCGTATCCCATAAACCAACGCGCGCACTAATTCAATTCAATTCAATCTGTTCCCGTCAGCTTTGGTTTAAGGGATACGGCATTAAAATTTCTTTCCCCAGGCCCCCGCAGTGACGTCACAGATCACCTGGTAACGATAAGATTTACAGGCTTCTCCCTGAGAATCGATCCTTCCATACGTTTAATCTTTGCCTGATAGTCGCTCGTTTTTATATCTACGCCGCAGCCAAGAAAGCGAACCAAATAGTTACTTAGCCTTTAAGGCTTTTCTGAAATACAAATTATCTGTACAGCCTTCAAGCGTCCTTGAGCCATTAGCCGCAAACAAGCTTGACTTGTTTAGTTATTTCCGTTATTTGGTTATTTTTTATTTATTTATGTAATATCTATTTACCGACTATTCATTTTTTGTAATTAATAATTGCAACATCCTGTAGACCAGTTGTATCTTGTCTATTTTAGTTTTGTAATGTCATTCTTTGTTTGTTAATATTGTTTATTATTCATTCAAAATATTTCGCCAATTCTGATTGGCTAAAAGGAAACGCATAATTTACCATAACCAGTTACTGATGACCAAATTTGGAAGAATTTTGTGTTTAATGAGGAAACGACTTCAAAGATGTAGCAGGCTACAGGTTAAGGCACATTAACCGAGAAGACCTGAGGACGAGGTTGAGTTGTTTGGGTTGTGAAAAAAATGGCGGACATTTAGCTCGTTTCAATAGTAAGAACCACAGCTGCAAGTGGGCGAATTAATAGCTAAAATATGGCAAAAACAGCAAGGAGACAACTCGGATGGTGATATCTATTATTTGGAGAATATTTACGGAGCTGGACAAACCTAAAGGTACACTATCGAAGATGAACTTAACATCGATGGATCGATGGAGGTAAGCATGTTTTAGCTATGTTTTTAAACTAGGAATTATTTTGAATGAATAATAAAACAATTACTGAATTTGGCTTTCGTATCATATGAAGAATCATGGAGGGTTCTATCCTCCTCGGCCACACCCTCCTCGATCTCCATAATTCTTCATAAGATACTCAGCCTCATTAATTAACTGTTAAACTGATTGCATTGTACTTATCAATAAGCTTCAATATTAATGAAAAGAAAAAAGTTATAGTGATTGAAATAATGAACAACAATGTGAAATCGCTTAAAAACTTGAAGGGATTTTTAACGGAAAAGAAAAAAAAAACTTTTAAAAAAGTTATTATCACAAAATGCAGCACCAGCATAGTCTCCCACTCAGACTTTCTTAGGGCTTCCTCACGCGTTCCTAAGCCTTAAGAACGTCTGCGTTGGAGGCCAACATTAGCATGAAATAAAAAGAATTATTATTCCACTGTTATGTCATTTTACCATATAATCATTCTCACAGACGGAATCGGGATGTTTCTGAGTACTCTTACCAAAAAATAGAAGCCAATTACAAAATATCAATTTTTGTAGTGGAATAGTAAACCTCTTATTCGATGGTTTAGCATATAATACGAGTGGACATTTTGCTCATTGCTCGTATTTTTCCTTGCCCCTGCGAAGCTAGGAAAAATACTGCGCAACTCGCAAAATATCCGCACGTATTATATGCTAAACCAACAGGGGTCAGTTTTGCATGAGCATGCGCGACCGCTGAACAAGCGATTTGCATGAAGGCTCACCACAGGGTTTGCCTTCATCAAAGTGGCACGTCTCAAAGCAGTGTCATCGAGATTATTTTGCTCGTTGGTCTTGCCGAATGTGCTCGTGATTTAACAAAATGTGTACCCTGGGTTCCAGACATCCTTGAGAAACTTGCCCTTTCATCTCGTTTCGTGCATCAGTCTCCGCTTTAAATCAGCAGATCTTTACTTAGTTTGTAAAACGAAAGTCTTTCCTAAGTTCCTGCTACCAACTGAATCTCAAGAAAGCTTTTAAAGTGAGGAATTTGGTTCCTATGACTATGCACTACTGTCGCTGTCACTGGTCGCGTGCCGTTTATCAAGTCTTAGTGCGCATGCTCATTCGGCAAAAAAGACCCCTGATATGTTAAACCATGCGGAATAAGGTGTATATATTTTTCAACACTGAAGGACAAATTTCGTCTCTCTAATTGATCATGTGATATCCTCTATTGGATCCTCAAGTTCCTGCTGTAGGCATATTACAGGTAAGTGTAGCATGAAAGGGGGGCTTCAAACTTACGCAAGAAGGTTTACTATATGCCGTGCACACACCTTTGGATTATTTCCTTCTTTGTAATAATTCCATGTCCCACCATCAGCGCTGTACGACAGTTCATATTCGGTTACCCATTCATCATAGTTGTGACTACCTTGGCTTGCTACCGCGGTCACTTTTCTCTGTTTTGGTCCTAAATCGACCTAAAGCAATCAAATTGTAAAGGACTTTAACTGGCGAAAAAAAAAGATACCACCACCTTACATGTCAAATATAGTTTCTTCTCATTGCCGAGCAACATTTGAGAATTTGCAACTGCTACAATGAATAAAGTGACCCGTCCGAATTGATACACTTGGTTGCTTAATGATGTGGCTGTTCAGAAAGACCGATTTCATCTTTTATTTCATCTATTATGTTATACAATGTCATCTGGTCCCGGTTGTTCAAAAGATGAATAGGCTATCCACCAGATAAATCACTATCCAGAAGGAAAACCTAATTGCCCTATGAGTGGATAGTGATTTATCCAGTGAAAGCGCTGCCCGCCGTTTCAACTGGCACCTGGGATTTTTTCCCAGCAGCGCGCTCTCGTAGGTTTCTTCGACATGATATCTTAAAAATAAATCTGAAAGTCACTGAGCAGGAAACATTCCACAATGTCTGTCGCCATGAGGAAAACAATGCACTGTTACCCGCGACAGTTGACCGCTTGCTGAAAACAAATTTTATAAATTTGTAGTGGTAGAAGTTTTTCTAATATAGGGGGTCTTAAACAAATCTATTTATGACTATTCCCTCGGGACATCAATCTTCTTGGTTTTGACAATAATCGGGAAATTATAGGATTATACGATATTTGGCGTCATTTACCCAAACATCAACGTACAATGAAGGATGACATGAACAGGATATCAGTGGTTGTATATTGAAAATTATCCACGATCAGGTAGTTTAGCTACTTTGGCATCAGTGAGGAATTAAAAAAAATGTAGAAAGAGTTCACAAATAACAAAAAATAAACGAAACATATAACAAAAATAAACGAAACGTGCTAGTATGAAAGCATATGGAAAAAAAATATATCACTCCATGAATGCTACTTTTTTAGGAGCATCTGCAAGAATAAATATCTGTTCATATTCTAAATACTTCACATCATACATGTAACCATATTAAAAGTGTTTTTAGTAAATTTTACAACCTGAATATATTGATTAACGTCCAGCAAGGTAGAGCACCAGCTGCGTCGTGATTCGTTGTTTAAACGGCCATACCAAGGATCGCTTCTACCTGGCTGCCAAGTGGTGGCGGTTAATAAGTCGTCCGATATCTGATTGGTGGAGAGTCCAAAGGGATCTGAACAGTCTGTTTGTTATACGTAGAAGAAAAATTTCATTTCATGGCGATTACACATTATTAAGGGTTAAGGGCGAAAAAATATTCTCACCAGCATAACTTGACCTAGTCATATAGGTTCTTCTTACCTCTTGGCCGGGATTAAAATGGATTGCAGTATAAGAGTATGTTACATTTGGGATGCCCAATATTTCAATTTCATGTTTTAGATTACAATTTCAAGGAATGGGTGACTGCTTTAATATTTACCTTGAGATTCTACAAGTATCGAACTGGTCTAGAAAAAAAGAGAAGAACACATATTAGTGAAAAATCACTGTGGAGAATCGTTATGGCGAATAAACGCGCGAAAAAGATTCAAAGAGAGAGAGAGAGGGAAGTTGTTCGGGGTGATATCCAATTGGAAATTACAACAAAGGCAAGAACCTTCTCGCAAATGAAAAGGAGCAAAAAGTTGCAAGCTTAACATAATAGCTCTGATGAAAATACACCGGCGCTTTCAATATTCCTATCTCAAAAGTTTTGAAAACTTACAGCCCTTTATATGAATAGAAGTATAAATATATAATGTTAACAAATAGCGCTAATCGAGAACCAGTGTTTACATAAATTAATCTGGATTCCCTTGAGCTCTTTGAGACATCTTCAATAATTAATTTCAATAAACTATAACATGCTTTGATCTACAAAATAATTCAAGGAATTTCTATCTATTGAGGTCGATTAGAAGAATAGAAATGAATAGCGATCAACAGCTTCATATTTTATTTCATTTTTTTCTTCAATAAAACACTTTTAATCCCTCTTTACAGTGGTAATAACAAACATGCAGGTACAAACGTATGAACAGAGTTAAAGCAAAGTTTTCAAGCGCATTTGAAACAAATTGGGATAAAAAGTGAGGATTATGGGATAACCAAGACGGGGGAAATGGAAAGTACTTACCTCGAGTGCTAATAATAAATAGACGATCATCATCTTTCGTGTCTTGATGCTTCGCTACAGAGGAAATATCCCTTTAATACTTTGCCTCCATTCTAGAAAAGATAGTAACGGCAGTTGTTAACAAATGGCAACCGCCGTTCCTTTGTGTCTTCAACTCCGAGTGGAGAAGTGGAGAATTAATAATAAAACTTCTTTGAGACGCTTTGTTATTGGCAGAATCTATTGGTCCTAAAAAGGAAATCAAGTGGAATATAACGAAAACACTGCTCCTACCTATTGTACAGGATTGTCCCACCAGCAGGGAAGTTGGAAATTTGACTTCAGTTTTCTTACAATCGGTCATTATGAAGGACGGCAGACTATTTATTCTTTGCGTTTTAAGTAAAAAGCTGTTGCAGTCCTTCCTCAAAAACCTTCGAAACAACTAGTTTATAAATTAATTTAAAATAATTCCGCTAAAAGTCTCAAAACTACGGAACGAATAATTTCTATAAACTAATCAATCATTAAATTATACCCAACTGACTACTTACAATTGAAATCCGAGCAACCTCGTGCAGTGTCATTGACTGGTCTGCGGTTTTCCACCATAGTTCCAGGCCATGACATGTGTAAATTTATTCATATAAGAAATCTTGTCCCTCGCACCCACGGTCGTATTAAAAAGCAAGTTCGTTGTTGTCATACGTGTTCTAATCGAACCTACAATACCTCGGTCTTGATATTAAACGTCCCGCTTTGATTGACGTAAACAGCATGGCTTACAAAAACTAGCATGGTAACCAAAAGCCACATGTAGCGTGTTTTCACAGGTTTGATCCCTTTTTTACCTGTACAGTGTTTTCACATGACGTTACAGCGGTCATATCTGTGTTCCAAGACAATGAAACGGCCGCCATGTTATTCCAAACCAATCCTGTTTTAGCTGAACCGTTTCCTTATGTTAAAGGTTTCTTTTTTCCAATAGATGTAATTTGCATAGATGCTGGTGACCAGCATCTATGCAAATTACATCTATTGGAAAAAAGAAACCTTTAACATAAGGAAACGGTTCAGCTAAAACAGGATTGGTTTGGAATAACATGGCGGCCGTTTCATTGTCTTGGAACACAGATATGACCGCTGTAACGTCATGTGAAAACACTGTACAGGTAAAAAAGGGATCAAACCTGTACAAAGTATTCAAGATCCTCCCAACAAACAATTTGACACACGAGATCAGATTCTTTGCAAAGACGATAGAATAAAAAAGTATTTCAATTCTTTTTGGGAAATCGCCATGATCCTTACCGTTCAAAACATCCTGATTTGCTAGTGATACTAGAGGTACAAGGGCAGCATCGTTTGCAGCTCAACTATTTTTGTTGTCTACTACGCAAGGGCAGACCATCGTCGTCGTTCAGCTTATTTTTCTATCAATATTTTAACTAATGCTAAGTTACAGACTTTGAGGATTGGTGTTTACAAAACAAAAGGTTTGATTGAATTAATAATAACGTTTGAGTAAAATGGCTAAGTGAACCATTTGGTTTTCTAGTTGGTCACCATAACACCAATTACGTTTAAAATATATACAGGCGAGGAACCAGAAAGAGAAAAAAAAAAATAAAGAATAAACTAATAGAACACAAAAGAACAATTTATTACAATTACAGCAAAATACTAAAGAGATTAAAAAAGGTAATACGGACAAGTTTTAAAAGAAGTGAGTTTAGGCAGAACTAGGTAATGTTTGATTTTTTTTTTTTTTTTGAAAAAGCGTACTTATTCAAATCTTTAAGGTATTGTGAATGTTTTTCCAAAGATCGATTGCCTTAAACGAAATCATCTGCTTGCCAGTATTCGTTCTTACACGAGGTTTATACAACTTTTGATTAGCTGCATATCTAGTATTGTAGTTATGGACATCACCAGCGTAAAGAAAGGTGTCGCGATATATGTCGGATAGTAAACCTTCATGCACGAAACGGTAAATTTTATATCAGTATGCAGAGAATAAACGTTCACACTATGTGCACCAAATTCAGCAAAGGGAGAGCACTCTCGGTTTCTTTACCAGGTGCTTTTACAAAGAACATTAATCTGGCAATAAAGATTTTGCTTAATTTACACTTTCTTAGGGTGCGAGTTACATATGTAGGTGTTACCCCATGCCAAAACTGCACGTGAGATGCAAGGATAAATTAAAGTTGTAGTACATTTGCTTAAGTTGCTTGACAGATAGAAAGTGCCTTAATTTGGATATAATTCCGATATTCCTGGACATTCGTGAGCAAATATATGAGACGTAATTTCCATGAGATACAATCATCGATCGTCAATTAACCCTAATTAGTATAATTACATCGATGACCATCGAAAATAGAGCGCTGTGATTGGCTAGGAGCTTCGCTCTATCCCGCTATAATCACCGCGCGGTGATTATAGCATTGAAGGCTAGCAGTTTTCAAAATAGCAGCCAAATTTTTTGATGTTTCGGGGTCGGAAATTGATCAATAATTTTATTTTCTCGAATAATCATCGATGTAATTATACTAAAACAATTAGTCGCGACGTGAATATTGGCGAATAGTCACGTCTCCTTCGGCGACTAATTGTTAAATATTTAATATGGTCCTTGAGAACCAGAGAGTATCACGTTCCATCCCTATTTCTAATCGGAATATTCACTGGTATACCCCTCTTTTAGTGGACGTAAATATTAGAAAATTAGTCTTCGCCGTATTTAGTGGCAGTTTATTTACAACACTCCATTCTTTCACCTTCTCAAGTTTGGAGTTCACAAGAACTTCAAGGGTTGTGAAGTGGAACAAGAAAATGAACTAGCTTTCTAGAGGCTAAGCAAACCACTGATACTTCCAAACAAACACACGCACACCCAGAACTAAATATTACCGCTAAGTGTATAAAAATCATCCTTTATTTTAAGCTGATTTAAAAAAGGAAAAATAGGTCGCATTTTTGAAAGTTTACATAAATAATACCATAATTTTCACCAAACTTTCTTCACATTCAAACATCGCGAGGCTATACAACTAAATAAAGCCAGACTGAGTATTCTTTAATTCTGTATGGCTGTCCTCAGTCTGTTCCAAGATGCTTTGCGTTTCTATGCAGAAACTTCGCGAATTATTTCTTGCAATCTTACCTCTCGCTATCCAGCGAGATTACATTTGATTTGCCAGAGCACCCCCTCACACACTTTCAAGCATAATGTGGCAAAACCCGCTTTAGTTACGAAAAAGTTAGAAATGCAGTAAAAGTGATTTTACTTAAAACAGATAGAAGACGTACTTCCTAACGGTGTTTTACTCAAATATTTCATTGTCATCATTTATATGTTAAAAGGCGCTATAGCAAATAAATAAATTATTATTATTATTTCTTTGGTTCACTTGTTTGACACTACTTCTCAGAAGGTGTTTCACGGACCAAGTAAAATCACTTTGAATGCGTAATTAACGTGGGGATACTGAAAAAACGGAAGGAATTCAATAAAATGATGCAATTCATTCTTGTTCTCTAAGCATAGTCATCCTTAATAGAATGGTCAAAAGATACCATTTGACAAAGGTTAGCAGACAAGGACTCCCTGAAATCCTCCTCTGGTCCCGTTTGACTTGAAGTATATTGGTTGGTCCAAAGTTCGGCAAAAGCTAGCTCACTTTGACCAACTTCTTCTTCCAACTTGCACAAAGACTTGATCTTTTGGCTAAGTAGTTTACATTGTTCCTTTAGAAGGTCGCAATTTTCTTTGATACTCCTTTCTTTGGGAGATTTCTTCTTCTCCTTTGTTTTCCTCCAAATTTCATCGCCTGCTTTAAACTCCGATCCACTACCGAAAAGAGATTTTAGATAACGAAGCAAGAATCCTATCATTTCAAACTCGTCTGAATTTGCATCGATTTCTGAATTAACGCCACTGTAAGTGTCCATGATTACTGCCATAAACATGTTTAGCAAAAAGAATTGCATTGCGAGTACAAACAGGGTGAAGAACAAGGGCCCTAAAAGTCTATCTGCGTGGCTAAGATCCACAAAATATGCCTTTCCTAGCGTCATAGCCAGAGATGTTTCAAACGTAGTTATGAAATCAGCCATCCCTTCCACCTTGTTACCAAAGACGACGTACGCAAAGATATTAAACGCTAAAAATACGATCAATGCTTCCATGCTCAATGGCAGCAGATCTTTGCCCGCTTGTACAACTGTGTGCCCAAGTACTGCAATATGCCGGTTAAAACTCAAAAGTTGAAGGAATTTCAGCGTAGCTATAAAAACAATGAAACCCATGATATAAGTGTTAAGTTCGTCCCCTTTTATGGCATAGTGAAAACTAATGAAGAAAAATGGATTTTCTTGCACTTTGTTTAAGGTCCACTTTCTGTTCGCAGTACGAGCGATATACAAACCGACGGCAGTGAAAGACAACACTAGCTGGGCAACATCCAGGACATTCCAATAATTTTTGAAGAACACTTTCCCTTCCTTGAAAATTTTTTTGCAAGTCACATAGAACCCTATAGACACCATGACTATAACAATAAACTCGCACACCCCCACAAGTGCGCTGAGTGGTCCAACGTGCTGGTGCAAGCGAAACGTATCAACTCTCAAATATGTCGTTGCTGCTCCAGTTCCAGTGAGCTCTACCAGATAGGTCACACTACTGAAAAGGTTTGCCGGTGCGCAAAACACAGTCAGCTCGACTAAAACCGCACGGGTGTACTTGTCAATCCAGTTAAAAAATTTTAAGTCGCTAATCACGTTCTTAGCTTGCTCCATGAAGTAACCTAAGTCGGCTGTAAATCCTCCGCCGCTGTAAGCTGCTTTCCTTCCCCAGAAAGGCACTCCATTCAACTGCATAGCGGTTTGGTATCGCCATGGAACGGGGCATGTGGAATACTCTAGGTCTGCTTGTTTTACCCATCCAGGCAAAAAGAAGCTCTTTTCCTCGGTAAGCATGGAGTAGGATCCTTCACAGCTCATGTTGAAGTCTTGGGAGTAATCGCCTTTGCAAACGCCTGTAAATGAAAAAATATATACGGACTTTTCTCAAAAAATCTAACGTTTTTGATGAACAACCTTCTACGAAAGGCATATTGATAAAACGTCGCAGCGAAAGTACGGTTAAAAATTAGTGAGGGAGACTCAGCATGGACCTATACTTTTAACTATTCACTCTCGACAAGAATGATCTCGCACCAATATAGGCTTGCAGATCAGTAGGTGAGTGGCAAGTGGAGATAGTAGATGATTTTTCCCAGTGGGTGTCCATAACAAGTGTTCTCTGCAGAAAATAAAAATATTCTTCAACACCAACAATTTTTGAAAGTTACGCAGAGCTTTCGGAACCGATCCGGTCCCTTCATCAGTGATAACGTTTGCTGTTAAACGTAGCCTTGTTTTGATGAGGCTGCAAATTTGTTCTATAAATTGGGGAAAGATGTTAGCGCTGACCAAGGTTCATTTCCGGTCGCCAGTATGAATGTTTATGGCCTCGCGTACCTTGCGTAAAAGCAGGTGGTTTCGTGGCCAATAATTTTGAAACTAGCCTAGTCGATGGAGTGCCCTGCGTCCTTAGCGTGTTCGGACACAGCAGATGTGAGATAGCAGGCTTACACTGCGTATAACAGCAAACGTCATCACTGATGAAGGGATCCAGGATAGCTCTTTGTAACTTTCAACAAATTGTTGGTGTTAAAGAATTTTTTTCTCCGCAATATAATGTGCCAACAGCCGAATCTTCACTCTGTCAAGGGTCTTCTAATTAGTTAGGAGTTTAATTGAGACGTTCAGCGGTAAATTACATCAACGCAGCAAACAAACTTTTATCTCGTGCAAAAAGGAAGGGAAATATTTCCCACCCTGTTCATTTCATTCATCAGATAGTATATCCAGCGCAAAATAAATGCCTTTTGATCCCGCTGGCCATCTGATCTAAAACTTCCCCGAAGCTGGCAGGAAGGCTAACCGAATGGATCATTTTAAATAGAGCAAAAACGTTGTTGTTGCTATGTCAGACTTTCAAGAGGACGTACCCGGTTTGTTTCTGAGTTGTCGCAGACGTGGCATGCCCATGATGTATAAAGATTTCTCATCGGTGAAGCCTTCCAGTTGGTCTTTATCTCCATTATACCACTTTTTGGTAAAAACAAATGGAAGCAAAACATCATCCAGAAAAGACCAGAGATTCTTGATGTCGTTTACCTGAAAAGAGCGTGAAATCACGACCAACATAAGGTTATCTTATCTCTTTTGATGTTGTTTTTCCGTCTATCCTGCATTGTTGGCATGGTATTGTGAATGCTTTATTTTAATGATCTTGCGGTTTTTGGGCATGAACTAACTGTGATTCTATGACGATGACGTGATAAAGGCCCCAATTTACCCCAGACGTAGAACACATAAGGAATGACACGATGCATTATAGCAATTCAATGACAGCGTTGAACAATGCTAGCTTTTCAAAACAAGTCGATGGAAAGGTTGCAAATTCTGTGGAATAAACGTTTGCTACAGTAAACCGGAAAACCCTTACCTGAGTGCCAAAGACATTTCTCAGCAAGTTACTCTGAGTGAACGCATCCGGGTCTCGAGCGGAATAGCTTATCATTAACAATGAAAATAGGAATAATAGGTGAAAAAGGCTTTCCTTCAAAATGGCAAAAGCTTTCCTTTCCTTCTGTTTATATTTCCTTGCTTTTTCAACAAGAGACTGGTGTGGTGGTTCAGGCTTTCCATCTACTCGTTTTGTGCCTTCGTCGGGTTTAAATGCCTCTGAATCATGTTCTTTGCTACTTGATTTCAGACACGACTTTTTCTTTTCAGTGAAATCACTAGGCAGTTTCTTTAGTATTAAAGAAATTATCACAGCTGCTAAAAAGATTTTCAAAGGCTGCGTGACGAACGCGTCCTGGAAGAAAGAAATTAACATGGAAGAGAGCCACTGGTTAGAAATTTCCTTTCCCCATGCCATGCTGTAGAACAAGGTGAACGTCGCTGCAGTCAGTGTTGTAAAAAAGCATATAGAATAGGCAATATATATAAACCAGTAAGGTAGACATGGACTACTCCCTTTTCCTCCGGACGTTTTGGCCACATCATCTTTCAGTGGCAAGAAATCGCTGTCACCAATCGCATTTTTAGTAGTAGGGGAACAAGATCGTGCGTATTTTGATGACACTGTTGCTCCTGGTCTCAAATTTCTAAACATCTGCAAAACAATAATGTTTGGTGGAAGAGCAATTAAACTGCTCTGAATTCCAATGATTAGTTGCTTGAAACTGAAAACCAAAGGCCCGATAGTAACATTCGAATCGTCCGGCTCGTTACCGATGTTGTAGAACATTGCGTTTGTAATCATGGCACTAAACAGAAGTGACATGCAACATGTCAATCTTTGAACGCGAGTAAATGTACTTTTAGAGGGTTTTCCAATGACTGAAAACCATAAGTGGCCATCAAAAATATCCTTTGATGTCTTTGTCCGAAATAGAATCCCAAAACTCGTGAGTTTTTTCTCATCGCTAACTTCCAGGACCCGACTGACGGACCCATCGCCCTTTTCAAGGGCAAACCAACTGTCACAAGCAAAAATGTACTGTTTTTCTACCGCTGTGTCCCGTATAATGGCGTAACTGAGGTACCAAGACGAGTTCATACCTGACAAGTCATGCCACACTTTAAGGTATAGCAATTTACCTAGACTTTCAGGTACTTTTATCAGAAAGTCGTTTGTAGATCCCCGGGTGAAAAGAGTTTTTCTTTTATCTTTAAGAGCTATCGGACAACTTTCTCCATCATCACCAACCATAATTAAGAAGACGTTTGCAGTCGTCCCTGAGCCCCGCCATGGACCAGTTTGGATTGTCACTTCGTAGCTGTGTTGACTTCCTTCCCCTTTCGAATCAATAGTCGTTGGTATTCGCTGAAAATCGAAAAAATGACAAAACATATTCAACAAATTATGAATCATTATAGCAGTTTTCTTCCCGCTTGTCTTGCTCACTCAAAAGACCAAGACTGACCTCAACATCCGACAGTCCACACAAGATCACAATATTTTTTTTTTGGATTATTTGAACACAAAATTAAGAAAAATTGGATCAGCAGAGGTTTACATTCTCTCATTGAATTATCAAGCATGCATACCAAATTATAAATGTAAATAATCGATTTCCAGGGTCGCCATTCACTGAGACAGGAAAAATCCTCTGACTAATCCCCAACTTCCTTTTGCGGCTCTAAATCTTTTTAATGATCTTGCATTTCACATTTTTAGTTAGACAGATTAACAATTATGTTCAAGACAAATGGCGAGTATCTGATTCAAGTTGACCATTTAAAGAACGAGCAGTGAAAACCTTTCAAAACTAATACTTACGGCGAGAAAATGTTGATACGAGTATTTCAAAAAATAAAAAGAAATAACCTGAGAAGATGAGGCGGAATCTCAGTTATACTCACCATAGTTTCGTCCTTCCTGTCCTTTCGTCTTAACCATGCCGCCATTAAAATGTAGATGGCGAATGCAGTTACGATGGCAGTAAAAACAGCTACGTTGTCAGATAAATTTTTGAAGCCCTCAAACACCTTATCAAAGTCGATTGGATTTGGAGCGACAACGAATCCTCCACCAAAAGACGTCAGGTGGTTACAAAGGCAGTGCACACGATCAACGCGGGTTTTATTTCCAACCTAGGGTTAGATTAACACTTCGTGTTAACATTTTTGCGAGGTTCATTGTTTTGTAATTTGTGGTCGTATCAGTTTGCCTCATAAGGGGTGCTACAGACTCCTGTCAAGAAAAGATGCCTTGAATTCCGGGAGCGGTCTGTGGTAATCTATATGGGGGTGAGTAATAACACGTGTGAAGTTACAAGGGAGACGTTTTGTGCGATTTGAGGCAACATCCAAATCTAATTCAGGCAAAATCCATTCTCATTTCTAATACTGTACCCGCAGCATAAACACTTATCTTCCAAGGGAACAAGATAGTTTTTCGACAAATCTCGGGCAGCAAATTCGCTGATAAAAATGATCAAATCTCCCAAAGACTCAAAACAATGATGAGTTCGAGTTAGTAAATGAAAATGCGATCATTTGGTTGATAAAATTCTGAAAAAAAGTTCAGCTAGGATAGTGACACCTTATGCTGCCACCGAATCGCTTGTATTTTCTCGCTTAAAGTTTTGCCTAAGTTACCCCAACATTAATTATGTGCTCCGTACCCATTTGTCAGTGGTGAAAGTGTAGATAAATGTTTCTTGGCTACCATAAACCACTGAAATAGGAACTTACCAGTAGCCCCTAAAGGGTTCGCAATTTTACTAGTGCAAATACGGGCATCTTACCTTGCAGCCTTGGGATGCCCAAGTCTCGTCTTTTTCGTCCCAGTACATACACGGGGAGGAAAAACTATTCACGGTGTAGTTTATGTCTTTTTCAGCATTGTACTCGGATATTTGAGTTTTGTATTCGCCTTTTCCTTGGGGTGTCGGAGAAGGTTGAGGTGGAGGATCCTTGTACTCTATACAAGAACGTTTAACGCGGCTACCTTCCCAACAAGATCTTCTCTCTCGTGAATGCAAACCGTTGACAACCTCCTCTGACACCGTGTAACTAGCAATGCCCATGTAATATTCACCAGGAACAGGTAACATATATGAATCAATAAAGACAGTGTATGGGTCGTATTCACAGTGCTCTTTGCTGTTTTTAAGGCTCTCACAGGAAGAAAAGTCGGGTAAAACTGTAACAAAGCTAGCGTCATCTGTTTTGGGCCTTTCCCCCTGGCGCCAATGAATCTCAAACAATGTGTTCTTATTCAAGTCAGGAACAATCTGAAAGCTCATTGGTTCTCCAACATTTTTCACGTCAAATTTGTGGTAACGCATGCTACCGTTTCCTCCCTTTACAAAATTGTCAGTAGGTTTCGGTAACTTTGTAACATCGCGAGTAATGAATAGGTTAATATCATTTTGAAGAGAGGACACATTCAATGCATCATGATTTTGGTCTTTAAGCACAACGGACAGGACGTGTGAAGAGACATTTATCGCTGTCTTATGCCAAGTAAATGGATTTTCAAAGAAAACAAGTACCTGGCAAATAAAGGGAACATACCATTAGTTAGTGAAAGAGTGGGATAAAATTGATTTTATAATGAAAATGCATCTCCTGCAGTTGGTATAGAGAGACCAGGGCACAGTTTTGCAACAACAGCTGTCATTGTTTACACGAAACAGTCGGTTAAGGAACCGAATAACGATAGCAATTTTCCTTTCTAAAACACAATTTCCTTGCGCGCCATACAAAAATAAAAGCTATACGAAAACGTAATTCGATGCCAACAAATTTTCTTTTGCTGTTGCGCATGACAGCAGGGTTTTTACGTTATCATCTTCGCTTTAAGAAAAAACAACTCCTTAACTCAGTTAGAGGAGTGCTTTGCTCCTGAGCGGGATGTTGCGGGTTCACATCGTGGCCAGGTCATCAGCCAGGATCTTTAAAATCCTGGTAGGAATAGGTTGATCTGTGATTTTAGAGCTGGTTTCAGTTCAGAAGACGCATAACTCATCACTTCGAAGGAAACGAAAAAGATGCCACTTTGCCGTTCGAAAAGAGTGGAGGACCTAGAGCCTGGGGGTGTGGTCTATCTTAACTGGCAGGAGGAGGCTCTTACGGCTCACTATTAATGAATTTTTCACTGTTAGGCTTACTTGGTCAACAACTTGCAAAGCAAATAACACAAAATGGCATCAATATTTTCTTACCTGCACATCAACATCTCTGCCAACCAGCTTTTCGCCTAGCAATTCGGTGAAGTTGGGAAAGTGCACCGCTACTTTTCCATCGCTAACGTTAAGCTCTACTTGAATGTCTGAATTCATTTTTTGAAGAACTACTGACAAATGTGGACTAGTCACAACAACTGGTTCTTCCCCCACAACAGTCAGGGTACTCATTGTGTCGGTTACGTTTTTCAGCAATGCCATGGTCTCTAATGCAACCTTCCTGGCCTGAAAAAAAGTCATCAACAATAACAAAGTTTGAAAGCAGATGAAAACGACTGACGATTACGATAGACACTTTAGAGGCGAATCCCCCCAAAAAAGTTCCACAATATAGCGAGCACGCTGCATTAAGAACACAGGGGTCACAGAAAGTGTCAGAAAGTGTCAAATAAACATCTCACCTGACATAACCTAACGAGTGGAACCTGGCTGCTGTATGACAAAGGGACAACTGTGCCTAAGGCGCACAAAAGGATCCCTATCTAAGTTCTGATTTTGATACTCTTCTCAAAATATTACCTTTCCCTTAGTCTTAACTACTTCCTTTTAAAGGCAAAATACTACTCTAACAACGAGATTATACGAATAAAGAAACCTACAGTTTGAGTGTAACTCCAATACAGCGAACCTTGCGATCAATTACAAAGAGGACAGAAAGCGACAAACTATAAACGAACCATTTTATAGTTAAACAAAACACGATAAGTACGCGGGAAGCCCCTAACTTTTGAACGTTTTAATCTTAACGAAATGATGACCAATCAAATTTTGAAAAAAAAAATTACATCATCGAATTATATGAACGCATGTAAAGGCAAAGCGATATAAACCATGATGTCATTGATCAAAAAATTTAAATATACTCGATTTGTCATCAGCTCTTGATAAGATGCCTCAGCATCTTATGTCCATGGCCTGGCCGACGTTGATATATCCAAATTCAATTAAATGAGATTACCCTTCAAAGGATGGACGTAAATATGCCTACTATACCACTTGAGTAGGTGCATGCAAGCATTGTAATATATAGATTTAGCCAGGGCTAAAAGCGACGCTCTCGATAATATTTATGGTTTGTTCAAACAAAATATAAGACGGGTTAATGCCAAGGGGTGAAGGCAACACCAGAGAACGGTGAAAAACAACAATGGGTCTAATTAGCAAAAAAGCAACTTTGTACGTGCAGCACACTTTTTTTGTTCATTTCTTTGCCGTTGTTTTGCACGACTACAACGTGAAACTTCAGAAACGTCTTAGTTACACGTTTTATGGAGGAAATGTCGTACGTGTTCTCGTTCACTTTTTTTTCACTGCTGCTCATTTTCACCTTGCATTGGTGGCCGCTAGCATTTCCCATTTTGTTCTTCCACCAAAAAAATGTCTCCTCTGTTTTTTATCTCTCGCTCTAGACCTCTGTCGCCCTTTTTCTCGTTGAGCTTCGCTGGCCTGCCGCCTACTTTCTCTTTTTCTCTGTCCTTCTCCTGCTCTATATTCCAAATTTGCGGCCATAGCAATTAATTTAAGCTAAATACTTTAGACAGCACGGATACAAAAACAATTTTTGCTTTCCGTTTTCGTCTTTATTGACCCTTTAGTTGTCTCTGCTTTACAAGACGCCGGTGGCTATGCGATTTCCCACCAAAATAACCTCGAGTTGCATTTGGGTTACCATACCTGTTGATTGAGTTATTTGACATCGGTATGCCTGTGGTGAGGGATGGACGGTCGCCCGGGCGG
Organism: Porites divaricata; assembly: GCA_038088405.1. Taxonomy (NCBI): domain Eukaryota; kingdom Metazoa; phylum Cnidaria; class Anthozoa; order Scleractinia; family Poritidae; genus Porites; species Porites divaricata. The sequence goes on along the minus strand of JBBMOI010000002.1, from coordinate 35,033,031 downwards.
GCGGACGGTGTACGGTCACGTGATTACCAAATTTTCTTGAATGGGTAGAATACTTCATTTTCTTACCCATGGAGCTCCGCTAGCGCGCTTCGCGCGCGAGAGCTCCGCTACGATTATGTCCAGTTTTGAAAGAGACTTCTCCCTTGTGTATCATGGTATAGTCGACATTGAGGCAATTTTAACATGCTAATAGCAAGTCGTCTTCGCATTACCTTTTCCTTGGTCTCGTTACCAGATAAATGGCTGTCCTTTGCAGCTCGTGCTCCATTCACTCTAGCTGAGTCACTGGCTGCTCTGATGATATTTACCAGGCCCTTTGTTGCTATTACTGCCGTTTCATTAATTACACTGGCAAGTGAAGCTTCATTACGAGATTCCTTCCTGATAACACCTACCATTTCCTTGAAGGATTTTACATATTTTTCCTGAAGAGATATGCAGAAGAGTACATAAGTTAACGAAAAGGTTTGGACTGTGTCAAGCATTTACGGAGATATTTTTGCCTCTTGGAGATTTTGCTGTACTCTAACTTTAAATGAAAAAATTCAAGGTTTTTTTTTTTTTTGTTAACACAAGTTGTCGTTGCTCTACGCTATTGGGCAAGGCCAATATTGCGCTCAAATGGCCAGCAGATCTCCACAAATTTATTATACCAGAATAAAGCGTTTACGTAAAAAGGAGTTCAACTCCAACAGGATTGGTTTGGAACACCAACATGGCCACCGTGACGTCATGTGAAAACATTCTATACATCGATCGGTTTTCTATCTTGAGTATGAACTAAAAAGTCACAAGTACCTGCATGTCTACAGGAACTTCGTCCGCAATTTCGTTGACTTCTCCCAGGGCCGATCCGATCTGCTTGACATCAAATAACGATAACGTTTGTTGTGAAGCGAGGATATTTCCGAGTTCCGTCCTCATCTACCAAAATAGAATAAACATATGAAGACAAATTTAAAATGATAACATTTTGGTTTACAAATTAAAATGCTAAACTGTGCAAGGCCAACAAATGTCTACACGTGCTGAGAGTATGTACAAAAGAGCACTACAGCCAGACAGAAATTGATTATCTGTTCTATAGTATTGTTCTCCCTAACATAACCTGCGGACTATCTGTTTATGGTGCCTCCGATGCGGAAATTAATGTCCTTCAGCAATTTTTAGACAGATGCTATAAGTTGGGCTTTATATCTACACAGTTAAATGTTAGATCATTACTACAAAAACAAGATATAAAGTTAAACAGCGTGATAACCACCCTCTGAAAGAATGCTTACCGCAAGAAAAGAACAATTTAACTTACCTCAGACGTAAAAGCTGCCAAAGGCCCAAGATAAACACCGAACGTGAAAAGAACACATTTGTAAATAGACTAATTTTAGGCCTACACTGGGACCTTAACTCGCCGCGAGATTGTGTGAGCTAATGCGAGTTTAGGCGAGTTAAGGCAAGATAAGGAAAAATTGAGCTTGCCTATCAGTTGCAAGTTTGTGCGAGTTAAGGCGAGTTAAGGGAAAATGATCAACCTAATGTTGAGGCGATAAGTAACATACATATAAAGATGCCTTGCAATCTTTGTATGTCTTATGTATATATATATACCTAATAGTCTCCATGTTGCCCAATTACAACAAACAAATTAAACGAAAAATTTCAGATGAACTTCAAAGTTGACTGAAGCAAAATCTTATTTAAATTTAGTAAAATTGAATTTTTTTTTCTAATTGGGCAAGTTGAGTATAGAGTTCTGGCCCCGATTGTTCAAACATTGGATAGTGCTATTCAATGGATAAATCACTATACAGCAGATAAGTATTGGGAAAACTAATTGCACTATCAACTCGATAGAGATTGATCCAGTGGAAGGCACTATCCAGCCTTTGAATAACCTAGGCCTGTTCTTTATTAACAATTTTATTATATAGCATTCAGACACCAAACTATACGATTTGGTGGCTGTATGATACTACTACTAATAAAAATAGTCATCATCAGATATTATATATTATAGCTGCATAAATATTTGGCAGAATAATAAATTAGTGAAAAAAGAAACTAATGTAAACAAAACAATCATGAATAGATAAGAAAATGAAATTGTAGTATGAACACAGCTAGGATATTTAATTTTACTTATGTTTTTAATTTACTAACACTATAGTTTAAATATTAGACAGGTGAGCATAATAGGTATCACATCACATGGCATGACTTGTTATCACTAACTCCAGAATTTAAAAAAATGTTTTTACAGTCTGTGTCAATGTTCTTCAAAGAACTAGTATAAAAAAACGGGGAAGCTGACGAACTACATCTCAGATGAGGAAATTTTTATGACACAATCAATTTTACTAAACCGAAATGAAATTTCTTTCTCCTTGAAAGTTATAAGACTTATCTCTAAGTCTTCCATTCGACCCATTCTCTCCACTTCGCTGATGGTTTCCCTTGGAATCCAGCCCAATTGATTGGTTTCACTGCCAGAAACTTGCTTGCTTGCATTTTACAAAGTGTTCACAGTTGTGCAGAGAGCTATACCTCATTTAAGTTGATGAACAAGAATACTCTCCATTATCGGCTTTGTCTAACAAACTCTAAAAGCGTTGTCAGTGATGAATCTGCCCTGCTTCCCATTCTTACAAAAATGGCCACCGGCTCAGCCGTGTTGTAACGTGTTTTGATGTCATGTACGCTACCTTGAAGCTTCCCACCTAAATTACCCAGAATACATATCGAGGACAATGGGCTGAGCGAGAGGGCCCTGGGAAGGACACGAGTTACCAGTATCTTCTGGGTAATTTACAAAATGGCGAACGAAGTTGGCTAGCAATGTAAAAACGTTTGTTCAGTTAAGGGCTAAATGAAACAAGTCTTTATGAATCATGGCTTCTGGTTGCCAGCTTCACTACAATGTAAGCCAAACAGGATGTCACAATGTACAGATCGTCTAGTACCAGGTATTTTTACTGCAATCAGTATGTGGAGTATTTAAAGGATTCTGGCTACATCCCAGACATATTTTGAGCTATAATCCTGATTAAGCTTCATCAGATTATAAGATGATAATTATGCTGCTGCTTTTCACTATCAAAAACAGCTTGCATGCATTGCATTGCATTTTGAAAATTTCCACAACAATCAAACGTTAGCTAGCTCAAAAGAAAAAAATTAACATTCTGTTATTATGTTTTTGTATTTCTTAAAAGTATAAGTAAATTTATTCTTTCATGAAAACTTTTCCGTGCATTCACTGTTTCTACTTTTACTTAATGTCACTTACTTTGTGGCCCAAGCTGGCCCAAAATACTAGCAATCAATGTGGGTTTCTCTAGACCCTGTGACCCCATGCCTCTGGAATTTCTGCAATGCTTAGCATTGTAGCCTTTTTGTTAGGTAACTAGTTGTTGCACGTTCAGGTTGTTCCTGGTAGTTCCATTGACTGTCCATTAAGTACTAAGAAAAACTTTATCAAATGTTAGTGGTGAAATACCCTCACCACAGAGGCTATTGGAAATTCCAGAAGGATGGGACTTACAAATCACTATTGTTTCAAATTTTTGAAATCCCCATTTTTTGGTGTCGTCCCTTTGTGGGTTAATTGTGAAATTACCCTGAGAGTAGCTAGGATGAGGTATTAAAATAATAATTGGTCTCCACTTTGCAGTAGCGAGAGTGGGCGAGTTTGTGCGAGATAATGCGAGTTTAGGCGAGATAAGGAAATTTGAACATAATCTCAAGCTGCGAGTTAGGGCGAGTTAAGGCGAGTTAAGGTCCCAGAGTAGGCCTAATTTTTAAATACAACCTTTTATGATATTTTATGTCTGATATATGTAACTAGGTTTTCACATTTCTTAATCTTTTATTCTATTGTAACTTTTTGTCTTGTAACATGAGATATATATTTTTATCTAAAAGAGCTCTGAAGACATTTATTGTTATTTACAGGGGACCTTAGCCTTGTTCACATCAATAAAACATGATTCGTTAAAAAAAGTTGAGGTCTGTAGAATAGTACGTTATTCTGCCGAGAATTACATCCACAAAACCTGCGAAAATCTGCAAAACGCTGACAGATCAGAGTTCTTTGATGTTCGTGTTGCTGACTGCTTGATTTCTCTTGCCTCATTTTATTTTCTTGAGACGAGAGGGGGATACTGATTCTAAAGGGGGCGCTTATTTGAAAGGGAGAACAAATTCGACGAGCGAGGGGACAGTAATTTGAAAGGGGCGCTGATTGGAGCAACTGACATTTTGGGACACCAAGTCAAGCATTTGACTGCTAGTACATGGCAAAGAACAAAGTTTAAAGATTTTATTACCTTTTGCCGTTCTTGCATTCCAGCCGATCCGTTCTGCAAGGCATAAAAGTTAAGAACCGAGGCAATTGCATTGGCTTCAGGAACGGCCTCCTGTGTCTTGCCTATTAGAAACAAGTGTGGCAATGAATCTGTTATAGATTTTTGTAACTCTGAAAATGTTTCCTCTTGTCGCATTTCACTGAGGAGAACCTAAAAAGAAATAAAGATATTACTTGTCGTTTTTCCTTCTTTACATCCACCTAAAACCTCATCATGATAAACGTAAATTTGCTTTTCTTAAGGTAGAATTAACCTCAGGAACGCTACGTGAATTATGATAAAGTCTTCAATACATAAAAAGATACGGCCACAGGAAAAATTGTTAGGAAATTCTCTTGCGATGTAAAATGATTTCAAAAAAGCCTACGTGGAGAAAGCATTTAAACCATAATCATTAACGATACCCAACACATAGAATCCTAGCGCACGGGCAGTATTTGCTGACTTTAGTTCTTGTAATTGTTTTTTTTTTAATGTAGCTTTAAATAAATATGATTCAAATGGCTCATTTTCGGTTTGAAAGTTGTCCCAAAAATTTTGTGTCATAAAATATTAACAAATTCGCAAAACGGAGAAAAAGGAAAACACATAATATTTTGCCTTACACAAACCCTTGCATCAAGATTCACACTTTACCTGAACATCGACACTGGTAATGTTGTATGTTCCATGCGTATCGCAAATTTTAACCCGAAAATCCAGGGTAAAATTAGCTTCTGCATCCCCAACAGGAAGACTGGTGGAGAAAACAGGTGATGTCCCATAGTGTAGCAGAAAAACTACTCCGTAACGGTTCTGATAATGAAACTCGTAAGAAAGTGGAAGGTCTTCATCAACCCACCCGTCACAGATAATGTTAAAAACTGTTTCATAGGAATAACCACTTCTTTTGTCCACCGTGCATCTCCCATAGCGTGGAGGAATGTTGACAGTCAAGAATTTTTCACTGTAGCCATCTTTTCTCCCATGAAACTGCCCTATTACAGTTACTTTGTAAGAACGATCAGGGTTAAGCGTGTGATCTCGTATAAGCAGCTGATGCATATTTGTCAAATCTGTGACTTTGACCTCCTTCCAATCAAATGTGTTCCCATGGTCGACTCGCTCGTAGAGGTGCCAATGGTATCGTAGATTAGTAAGCACTTCTGATTCTGTGGTGGCTTCAAAAAGAACGCCCTCTGATGGGTTGATTGAAGCGCCACAGTTTCTCTTACACCTATCCCCCAAAAGAGATTATCGTCTAAATGTTAAACAGTTGAGCTTGTCTCAAAATAAGGCAGAGAGTTGAAGTGATCGTGCAATCAAATAAAACCAATAAGTTTCTGTGCGTTTCTGTATGTTACAAAGAAGAAGTCGTTGTGGGCTGACAAGCAATCTAATGTTACGTTAATAGTAACATTCCTAAACCAACATGTTTGCGAACTAACAGTTACAGTCAAATTACAGTTAAGAGGCTAAAGAAGGGCCAAACCAAGTTAATGCGAGCTACATAGTACATGCCCTTTACAACGTGTTTTCTCTGCTGACTTTACTTTCAAGGATCGAGAGAACAGAGGCCACCAAATCATAACAAACGTTTCTTAAACGATATTCCTTTTCAATTAACTATTTCTAGGCCCTTAGGAGTAAATGATACTTGACATAAAAAACCGTCTGTAGTCAACTTAACTCTCTCCCTACCTAATTTTGATGTCCGGTGGGTCTCCGTCAACAATATTTACCACTTGAGTAACACTGGCGACTCGAAAATGTCTGTTCACGGTCTTGGTCACAACAAGCGTGACTGCATACGAAAAGTACGGTTGAAGATTACCAGTGTTAATTCTAATGGAAGATCCACCTTTCATCAAAATTCCTCTTCCAGACCCACTGCAGAACAGTTTTTCATTGAAAATTGGAACGCCTGAAAGAGAAGCTTCGCTACTTAATGATGCTATTTCTGTTGGAATCTCCAAGGACGCATTTTGGCAGAGCCAGAAGTATGAAAAACCAGACTGGAATTCGTCAGGATCATGAGAGCCTGAGCCGTCAAATGTGCAAGGTTTGTCAAAGCCTCTTACAATGAGGCTTCCTCCATCAATTAAAGGGATTAAAGGATTACCTACTACCTCAACGAATCCCTCCTGGACACTATACACTCCCATTTGCCCAACCATACTGACATTGCAGGATATCAGATAGACACCATAAGTTAAGGTCCTTTCCTTTATAGTTAGTTCCTCGAGCTTTCTGTTATCCGAGTTGAGATCAATGTCATACCCAAGTTTATCCTTAGAGGCTGGTGAAACGAGCGAAGCAGTCCATTTGACATCCGTTTGATTAGTTGCTCGGCAATCAATTTTAATAAAAACAGTAAAACGAAGTGTCTGTGATGGCGTGAAAACAGGGCGAAAATTGATGTCTTTGTCAAACGCCGGCACCTTTATTGTTGGCAAATGACAAGGTATCTTAACAACAATCGCGATGTCATGAATTTCGTAGGCTGAGACCAAGTTCCATGCTTTCAATCTTACATTGTAACGACCCAGTGAGGCGTAGTTGTAACGGAAGGTAAAAACCTTCTCATCGAAATGTTGGAAATGGATTGGCATGGTCTCATGACTGCAATGATCGTGACCATACGCCAACACAGTCCCATCTCCAAGATCAAGAATATAACAAGAATTTGTCCCTTTATTTTCAGAGAAGAAATTGAATGTCACTGAACGGTCAATCGGTTTAGGACCATCATTCGTAAAGGATACATTCTTTATTGGCTCTTGAACGGCAACTAGCGTTGTTTGAATTGCATATCCAAAGTTGTTGGAACAGTTCACAACGACAGTGAAGACTCCAACGAATTCGTACAGATGGTAAATGGACGACTTGTTGTCGAACGAGGTGGTTTGATCAAAACGTCCATCTCCAAAATCCCAAAGACACAGATAAGGAAATCCCTCAGAGACCTTTAAGGTCATAAGTGCCATTTCAGAAAAATTAACTGGTGAAATATGAAGAGTACAATTTTTAATACGGTTTATCTTGTGTATATTGATTGTTCTTCTTATTTGAACCGAACTAACGTTATTGTAAGCGACAACAGTAATGTTTCGTACGCCACTCTCATCATATTGGTAGAGTAATTCTGTTGATGACTGCGTGACATTGGAACCATCACCCATGACGAACAGAAACTCTGCATTAGATCCGTTAACTATTTGTACCGTTATGTTAAGCACATCTTTCTGATAGATTTTGACGAAAGGACCGAGATTCTGTATAAGGAGGCAAGAAACAGTCACGGAAATTTCCACGCTGACACTTTCAATAACCGTAATGTTACTTAGTTCATTCCGCACCATCGCTTTGATAGAATATATGCCCGTTGATTTATAGATGTGAGAATTGTTTCGTTGCAGCGTCCCCAATACTCCACTAAAAGCTGCGTTGTATGTTGTATTGTCCCCATAATCGAGAGTTATAAAGGCAGGAGTACCAAAGTCCAGCTTCCAGTGAATAACCAACTCATTCCCTAGGATAATCGCTTTACCTATTTTGATTACTTGGAAGCCTTGGACAGGATCTTGTACAAGAATGAGTTGTCGGGTGATAGAATGGTTCTGTGCCTGAAGAATTACTTCAAAAAATCCAGTAACATTATAAATGTGTTCAATGGAGCAAAGAGAAGTGTTTATAACGTTACAATCTCCAAAATCCAGCCACATCTTAATCCCTGTGCAATTATCGATTGTCATAGCAAACAAAGTGTTTCGTTTGACAACAGATGGGATCTTCATTTTGAGTGCTGCAATAAAAATGTATCAGAGAAGGTGGATTAAGTCTTTTCATACTTGTGGACAGTTTCCCCCAATCTCCGTAATGCTCTGGGACGGATGGTAGATGTCTACTTTAAATTTAACGTTTACGTTTCCTTGTTTTCACCTCTAAGTTTCATGTCATGGAGTGACGTTTACGTAGAAAATCATGCATGAATTACATGAAATAAAATGGAATGAAATGGGAAAAGGGGAACCTTGTGGGTTGAGCGCAACTTTATGCAATTGCAAAAGGAGAGTCTTAAAGAAATGACTCCACAGGAGGTATTACCCGTGACTGTCGTTACTGACTATCGGCTGGGTGCTCTAACCAACTAAGCTATCATTGTGAAAGGTTTCAACCCAGGAGTCATTTCAAAAGTAGGTTGAGTTTGATCGTCCGGGTGAACGTAGTCCTGAGTAGGACTGTTGACAGTGACTGACGTTTCGACAACCTGTGCGGTAGTCATCTTCAGAGTCAAAGTGAGTTGTATCACGTCAGTAGATGGTATTATATACTCTGGTTATTGATCTGATTGGTCAATAAAGTCAAGATGTTATTGGTCGTCTGTCAGTTAAGCCGTGGTGTTACTTTGACTCTGAAGATGACTACCGCACAGGTTGTCGAAACGTCAGTCTCTGTCAAAAGTCCTATTCAGGACTACGTTCACCCGGACGATCAAACTCAACCTACTTTTAAGCTATCATTGGCTGCAGGAAGTCTCACCTGGACAGAGATCTGTGTTACAAGATCCTACTTCTTTATTAAAACCAAGTAGAGAACAATTTGTCCCACCATTTTTTGGTTTGGGGTTTGTGCAGCTGCGCTCTCTATGTCGAAAACCACCTGCGCACGAGACACTACACGCTGACCAAACTGACCATTCGGAGTATCCTCCATTTACAGGTGCAGCTGAGCAAAAAGGAAGAAAGGAATAATAAACACACACAAAAAAACTGACGTAATACGTAATTCATAGTTTTAGGTTAATGAGAGTATTAAGTAACTTCGACGAACAAGATTTGCTAGCATTTGGGCTCTTCGTCCGGCGTCCGAAGCCTTAACCTAAACCTTTATTATTGTGTGGGATTTAGCTTTGATTAAAGATTCCACAATTTTGTCACCGATACAAGTTCTCTCAAGGCTGCTCTTTTCAAGAAACCACAAAAAATAAACTTACTAACAAAATTAAAGTTAATATAAACTCTCAACTTATATACATTGCTGGAATTCCTAGCAAATGTCGTGCAGGTAGAGAAAACCGTCACAAGTTCTGCTTTTAATGAGGGACTTCGCATTCTTCGTGGCATTAGGGTGTCACTTTTTGAGGAACGAATATTTGTTTATTTCTTTTAAGTAAAAGAAAATCTTTTTTGTTCAAGTAGAAAGAAATACATTTTTTCAGCTACTCTTCCTCGACTTTTAGCTGGCAGAGAAAAGAGACTATTAGCACATTATGTAGTTGATAAAAAGAAGAGTTTCTTTCTTTTCACGTTGAAAACATGAACAGCAAATACTTTCTAACAAAACTTCGGTTTTGAGTTTATTCGACTGTTTTAAAAGCATATTTTTCCTCCAGTCTTCACTCTTAAAGCAATCCCAGGCGTAGTGTGATTTTCTTAGTAAAAACAAAGCTCAGCGGCGTTGTAAATGATTTTAATACACGATGAAAACATCAATATATTTTGAATCAGCTTGTGCAGCAAGTGTTTCCGCGCGAGTCTTACTTTCTTAACGAACGCGAGTGGAAGCGTATTATTCAGTTTACAGAATAAAATGAACAACACCCCACCTTTACACCCGAACACTTCCACTCTCATGCAAATTGCTCCATGCCAGGACATCACCACAAATCTGAGAAATCGCATCTCTTGGGGATCTTCAAGCATGTGTTTGACTGAAGTGAACTGGTCATTATTTCCAGTGAAAACCTAGTGTTAAGTAGTCAACAAATAACACAAATAGAGTTAGACGTATTTCTTGGATATTTAGAGAAGCTACTCTTAGCAAACAGTGAGTAAAAGTGATAAGTCGTATAGGAAAGGTATGGCTGTTGCGATTAAGGCAATCGAAGGTAGAGTTACCCCAACTACATTTTAAAATGGCTTTTTAATGTTTCACCATACCTTAGTCGTTTCAGCAGCTTTATATGGAGACAAAGGGCCGTTGCCATGTTGTCGGTACCATAATGTATACTCTGTAACCCAGTTTCCTCTTTGCGCGTGCTCCCCCTGAGTTGCTATTCCAGTCACGTGAAGTTTTTCCACAAGATCAATATCGAGATACTCTCCTATCGCATTGTTCTCTGCACACCAGGCCCCACTGCCAACCACGCGGTTAAGTCGCGCGGCCCAAGGCTTGCTTTCCAAGTTAAAGCTGGAGGCAGAAAAGGACTCATTCCCTAATTCATAATTATTTGCACCGAGAGGAAAACTGCAAACTGAATTGCAAAATATATTAGCTTAGACGTCAAAATACCTGTTTTTGTGAAATTACATCAGCGAAGCGGCAGCACATGTAGGATCATAAAGCTCAATATTTCATTCTTCACTACACAACAAGAATAACTGCTAAGATGATCACAGTCAGCCTCATTAACTCTTCGCAGGATGCGCATTTGTTGCCCAGGGAACTGCTTCATAGTAAAGTGGTGGGCTTATCACACAAATCATGGTCATCTGTCCAATGCAATTTGCTTTCTACTAACTATATTTACCTGGGGGCTGAAGCAACTACATGAACGTTCAGGTTCATATGACATACGCTCAACTCCTGATGTTTCAGGTATGATCGATCAAATGCAAGCTAGAGCAGGCAGATCGATTGACTAAGATAGTTGACTTTTATAGCAAGTGAAATCAAAAGTCCTTTGATTGCTTGATGTCATTTTACGAAAAGTGACTCTCGGCTTAGCTTTTAAGTGAGTACATAATGATATGTTTATGAGATATACAAGATAAGCCCTTTGACAAATTTCTAATACTCATACCTTGATAACCAAATAACTCCACCTTCATGCACACATGATTATACCATGTGACAGGAGAGAGCCGAACGTAACGCGCGTATATTTCAGGGTTTAGCTCCTGTGTAGATATACTGTGGTCATCAGAGTTTGCAAGGAATGTCTGTGGAAAAAAAGCGCACAATTTATGACGTTAGGCGACTTTCACAGTACATTACAATAATAAGATGATCATTATCATCACCAGTGACTCAGTGTATGGTTGTGCTTTTTAATTTACTATTTGTAAATAAGCCCCTTTCAACAATTGCGCTGCTGTTTTTGGCTGTAATGTATTTAATTGTGAAATGTACGTTGTATATAACTGTGAGTATGAATTACTTCTCCCTTTTTTCTTTCCTTTTACTATTATTGTTGATTAAAATTTTGTAATTAATTCTTTGTAATTAGTGGAATAAGCGTCTTGAATTTAAAAAAAATTGGCTGTGCTTTTTTGTCAATACAAGGAAATCGGTTTCGAATCTCTTTGTTCAAGCACCGTTGGAAGTTTAAAACAAAACCTGTAATATTACTTGTGTGCGTACGGGGCAATGTAATTGTGTCGCTTCTACAGGCCCCTATGTCATGTAAAGTTCAGTCTGCTACCACCCGTTCTTGTAACATGTATCTGTATATGTACTGTACGTGATTTTGTCGTTGTTAAGTGAAGAAAGGCGACATGTCCCTTTCAAATTAACTCTTTACATGACCTCAACCTTTCGACTAGATTTAAAACGAAAGTGGGAACCAGTGGTTAGAACTGTCGAGCTTTTTAGCTGGATTTTTACTGTGCAATTATTTTACTTTCGACTTACTGAACGTGACCGAATAGGCCATTTCCGAATTACTCCAAGCCTCAGTTTGAAAACTCAGTATAGTGTGAAGCCAGTTGTAACAGAATCATTCTTTTATTCTTATGCAAATCATAGTCATTTTTACAAGAAAAGTTTTCCCATTGGCCTCGCTTTGAAAGTGGGGGCTATTTGAAACGCGAAAATGGCCTAGCGTCAATTCTTTGTACTAAATGCGTTTGCGGTTAGCACGGGATGGTCAAACAAAGGAAACGAGACGTAGTACCCTCACTGCTCTATCTTCCATGAACAGATCCCAGGTAGACCCATCGAGGCTGTAGGACACATTATAAAGCATCACCCAGCAGCTGCCGCCTGTCATATGTCTCCCTTGTGTGGCTACTTTGGTAATATTGTACTTAATTCCCAAGTCAATCTGTAAGTATTGGTTAATATTGTCCTCTCCAGCGCTCCAAGCTTCGCTCTGAAGGCCAACATCCAATCGCGCCCTCCAAGGCTCACATCCTGGTCCAGCGTGGCTGGATGCTGTCATGGCCGAATCTTTGAGCTTTAGTTTCTGAACTCCCAGGGGCAAACTGTAACCTAAAATTGCCAATAAATTATAATGGTGTATACTCTTTTGTTACTACCAGTATCATTAATATAATAAACGTCATTTGCACTTTGATATTAATTAATTAATTTGTTTATTTATACAAGTCTTTTGTAACGCTTATATCTCAGCTTTTTTAGAGTAGATTAGATACAATTGTACAAGGACATAAGGGAATGGTGTACGTTTAGAAGGGTTGTTTCTTATTTGGTAGATCAAAGTTTACGGCAATGGTTTTCAAATCTTAAATGTCAAATTAGTTCCAAATTGCAACTCGCGTCCAAGTTTGGGGATCAAATAGAGGACAAACCTAGGTCAAAACCTCTACTGTGTCATGACAGAAGTGGATTTTACGATTTAAAGTTTTCCAGCAGGGTATAATCGATTAAATGACCAAAATCTGCCATTTCTGACATTAATGCCTTATCTTTTCCTAAAAGCGCTCTTTTAGAACTCCGCTTCTGTCATGACACGGTTAAATCTACCAAGTTTACCCCTCTGCCGGCCAGCTCGAGAAGCACTGTATCTGCGCTGAATTCTTGCACTCAAAATTGTCAGAAAAGTTCAATATTGAGACTTCCGAAGGTGCCTCGACTAAAACATGAGTGCATAAAAATGAGCCCACAGTGTCCACCAGACCTTTAGTCTTAAAGAAATGTCCACCTCATTAACTAATTAATTATTCTGAGTATACGACGTTTCAAAACGAATCAATTACTTCAATAGATAATATAATTAAGATTAATTAATTCCACTCATTTAATTAATTTAATTAATCAGTTAATTTAAATTGATAATTCATTACTTTAATAAATAAACTAAATAATTCATTAATAACTTTAATTATTTAATTTAGTGTTAGTACTAGCACATCCAATAAGGATCGAAGGGAGTGGAAAACAGGAGTACCCGGAGAGAACCAATATAAACTCCACGCACATATGGCGGGATTCGAACCCAGGCGAGTCCTCTCACCACTGCACCACCCTTTCTTCCTCAAAGGATCAAAGAAATTGTCTGCTAAAACAGCAGGGACTAGTTCAAGGTTCACCGCGGTCAAAGTGGAAAATTTTCAGAAGTTAAGCAAAGTAATTCAAAGCTAATCATGATGTTATCATTTCCACTATTCAAAGTTTAATATATTTCCAACAAGTTCTTAAACCTTCCGAAAGTTTATTTAAAGCTTGTTTCAAATGCCGGCGCCATTTGTCAAGAAAAGTTTTCTTGGGCGAAGAATGAACAGAAAAAATGCAAAGAGTGTCAAAATAAAGTCTAATTGCTTTATACATCTTTCTCAATGTTTCTACTTTAGGGTAGAACAAAGTCCCACTAAATAATTTGACCTTAGTGGACTCTAAGAGAGGGTTAGGGTCAATAGTGAGTTGACTGTAACGTAGTTCACTATTCATAATTGCGATATGTTATACAATAAAAGCTTGGTATATACCTGAACTAAGCAAATCCACGCGCATGCAAATGTGGCTAAACCAGCTGACCGGGTGAATTCTAATATATCGAGCCAACACTTGTTTTGCGAATTGATGTCTAACAATAGAAAAGCTGTTGTTATTTCCTTGGAAAACCTAAATGGAAAGGCAAGAAAAGCAAAATAATATTTTGGTTTGAAGAAAAGATTCTGGCCTTTCACGGCATTTTTAATGATTATGCCTTTTTAAACTACATATTTAAAAAAAGTGTTTAACTACAAATTGGAGAGAGAGGCACCTTCTTGCTTTTTATTCACAATGCAACGGATGCTAGATTTTGAACTCGTGCAAGCTCAAGTCCAGTAAAGACAGTTAAGTACAGTTAATAGAAACGTACTACAAAGATGACTGACGGGCCACAACCACAGTTTTAGCTCTGTTATAATTGAAACTGTGTTCAAATGTGCTAAGTTGCAGCTCTATGACATAATGTTTTTAGATCGATACAACGTACAACAGACACTTCTCTACTTGAATTTACCTTGATGACGGTACCTTCCTTATAATTTGTGCACAGTTTACCGAAGTATCCGTAAGACAACGTGAAGTTCTCTACCCAGGCTTCTTTGTTAACAGCACCTTGCATTAATATTTCCGTCACATGACTGCCTTGCTTCAAGTCTATTTCAAGGTACTGCGTGACGTCATCAAATTCGGCGCACCAGGTCCTGTTAGTGCTTAGTAGGCTGTCTTGTGCCCTGGTCGGATATCTCGAACTTGAAGCAATTATTGTAAAGTTGGACGCCGCAAGAAACTTGCCCACTTTTTATGGTAATAACAAAAAAGCAAATATTTAGTTAATAAGCCTGAATTAGCCTTTTTTCTGATCAGCAGGGACCTGGCACCAAAAAGAGCATTGAAACATATTTATTTAATGTTTGAACGGTTAAAACAAGTTTGCAAAATTTAAGTGTTTTTAGCTGAAAAGCAAACACAACGTACCATTTTGAAAATCTATAATTAACGAAAGCTTTGTATGGATAAAGGTGGAGGGGTCCCTCCCATCCATATTTGAGGGGTTTTTTTTTTTAAGCCAGCCATTGAATCTCCTCGTTTTTCCAAACACGTTCAAATTTTACAGTCTGAATTAGGATTAAATGACCTCTCATGAGTACGATTAAGATTTCTTTCAATCGAATCAAACCATTTTATGTGTTTTTACAAAGTCTCCTTGTAGTTTAGAAAATGACAACTTAGCGAGCATGTATTAATCAGTCCATTGCCAACTTCCTATCTATTACTTTCGTTGTTTTCACTTCCACAAAAGGGTCAGTCTGTACTAAGCGATCATTTGGCCATTCCTGAAGGTTGACCAATATCTGTAAGTACAGGTTTCCCTGTATAGTACAAACATTAACATAATAAACGGGCCATGAGTAGTTGACGTTATTGCTGGTTCTATTTTGAATCATGCAAAATATAGGAAGAGTACAATCAATAATAACTTTCAGCCGTGCATCATATTATTATCTCACCTGCTGTTTTGCCGTATATTTCAACTCTGAGCGATGGTCGATGATAATTTCTGACAGATCGAGTTACTTGGAACTTAATGTAACGTGTATACAGAGCTCGCTTGAAGACGTGTCGGACAGGGAGCTTTTGTTCGTTCAGGGTATTGCCATGGAAAACCTAATTGAAAGCAAATTCAAGGAATGAAACTGAAAATTGATCTGAAAGGAGAGATGAAGACGAAACAATTTAGTCCTAAACTAAAAAGTTTAACTTTTTGGTTTAATAATTATGATCGTCTGGACCCGAGAGTACATGTAAAGTCTTGAATAGGACTGTCATTGACAGTGATTGACGTTTTGACAACCGGTGCGGTACTCATTTCAGTGTCAAAGTGAGTTGTTTTCAGACCCTAAACCAATGGTTAAACTTGTAAATTACACTTGTAAAAGTTTTATTAAATTGACCCCAAGACTAATAGAACTGCTCCAAGGTGGACAATAACAAAAATACCTTAGGTTCATTTCCATCTTTGTAGTAATACCATTCAGCTCCATCGTCACTAAATGATAGTTTATATTCCAAGACGTATCCATATTCTCTAATCTGAGTATTATGACAGCCCTGCGTCGCGACTCCAGTTACTAACACCAAACCGTTGCCCAAGTCCACTTGAAGAAAGTTTTCAGCAGAAGGAAATACCCAACAACCTTCGGTATTATCTAATCTCGCCATCCACGGTCCATTAGTCTCAAACACGTCTGAGGCAATGATGCTGTTATCAGGTATTGTATGGTCGCCCATTCCCAAAGGGGTTAGAGTGCTTTCGTCAAATACTAGAATAAAAAAGAAAGATCCTGTCAATAGAGTTAGAGTATCAAATCAAGCAACGAAGCAGTGAGAAGTCCCTCCGAGTGGCGGAAAATATTAAGGGACGCAAGGTTCGAGTTGTTCCTCCGTAGAGTAAATCAAAAACGGTAGCTAGTGAACGTATTTAGGGTAACGATTGATGGGCTCTCAATGCAACTACGCCGTTCTTGATTGCATCAGAGAATTCGACTCCGCAAGAAAACGATACGTAAAGCGTTATCTACGTACAAGATGCCCAGATAACAACCGATGAAAAAAATGCACCATTTACACCGCTTTAGCTACAGAACAGGGTTTCTGAGTCAAAATATGCAATGGTTGCTAACGACAAAAACATCTTGGACTTTGCGAGTTGGAGTCTGGCTGCCTGGAGATCATAATGACTCGATATTAAAATTACGGGCGCTAAGACTATTTCTATCTCTCTTCCTCTTTTTATGTTATAGGATTACACAAACAACAACGTGGAATCAAGAGAGTATAACAAAAGTCATAGCAAAACTGTTAGGTGTAAATATTCTTCGAATTCTTTCTTCAAATAAATGATTATTTTGGCGTCCACCCTCTCTCTCTCTCTCTCTCTCTCTCTCTCTCTCTCTCTCTCTCTCTCTCTCTCTCTCTCTCTCTCTCTCTCTGCACCAACAGAACAATATTTGTGAAAGGTTTGAACCCAGGAGTCATTTCAAAAGTAGGTTGAGTTTGATCGTCCGGGTGAACGTAGTCCTGAATAGGACTGTTGTTGTTGACAGTGACTGACGTTTCGACAACCTGTGCGGCAGTCATCTTCAGAGTCAAAGTGAGTTGTATCACGTCAGTAGATGGTATTATATACTCTGGTTATTGATCTGATTGGCCAATAAAGTCAAGATGTTATTGGTCGTCTGTCAGTTAAGCCGTGGTGTTATTGGCTATGAAGACTCGTAATCAGTAATTGGTGCGTTTCGATAACACCACGGCTTAACTGACAGACGACCAATAACATCTTGACTTTATTGACCAATCAGATCAATAACCAGAGTATATAATACCATCTACTGACGTGATACAACTCCCTTTGACTCTGAAGATGACTACCTCACAGGTTGTCGAAACGTCAGTCACTGTCAACAACAACAGTCCTATTCAGGACTACGTTCACCCGGACGATCAAACTCAACCTACTTTAGAACAATATTTAGAGACTTTTGAGAAGATGATACTATTTAAGTCACTGAGTAAAGGATCTCTGAGCCTACAAACTAATCTTGGCCTATCATACCCACTCTGGATTAATTGCCCTCGTAGCTACCGCTAATCGAAGGGCTGGGTGACGAAAGAACCATTAATTTTTTTTTTTTCAAGTACAATGGAGGGCGGGGAAACACGGAAATCTAGTAATGGCATTTTTTAAGTCACTTCCCTACCTTTGCACCCGTGCAACTCTAACCTAACGCATGCGCAAATATGCCATTTTTGTGGATGCAAGCGAATGTGCCTTGCATTTGTTATATTCTTCAGTTCGTGTTTTACAACCGACCAGCCGTCAGCATTAGCAGAGAATATCTAAAATATAAAAACAGGAAAAGCATCCTATAATGAAGAGTCACCCATAAAGAGATACAATAACGTTGAGGGATAAGCTAAGAACAAACTTTTATGGATCACGACACCAGCTAGGCAAAGTCAACGATATTTTGAGTTTGTACGATTTAACTACAGGTGATCGAGAACATGACTGACAGCTTAGCTTAATACAAGACAGGAGATAAGTGTGCTCTGAGTGCTTTGGTCTCTGAATAGAAGCGCAACTAAAGGTGACCTTGTTTGTTAAAAACCTTCCCGTTTTTCGCATTTAACTGATGTTGCTCATGAGCATAATAGCATAAGAATGAAACTGATTTTCGCATGCAAAGTACGAACGTTTGTAACACAATAAGGTCACCTCCAGTCTCGCTTCTTTGCAAAGGCCAGGAAACTGACTGTTCGACTGTAAAATGGCCTATTGTTTATTCTTGACAAGTGACATAAATTACCCACGTGATCCAAAGTACTAGTACCCGGTTCTCATATGCCTCTGACCTAGCTGCCACATAAGTGATTGCTGGTAATGCCTGAGAAACAGTTCCAACATCGCAGGTCTTAACCGCCGGCAGGCCTGCAAAAGTTGAACTCGAGTCAACTTCGCAGGCATACCGGTAGTAAAGACAGCATGGCCTCTGTTGCCGATGGCTTCTCTTCTCCTAGTGAAACAGTTTCCCAGGCAGTATCACTGTCGTAGTTAGATCAGCCGCATGTGAGAACCAGGCTTAACTTTTCTGTAAATAAAGTCTCACTAATAAGGGTACTTCCGTTACGCTAGATTAAAATCTGCCGCTTTTCTAAGTCCAAAGACGGCGGACACTCGGCGGCATAATGACTTTTTTCCGGGTCATTAGAAGTTCACCTCATTTAAAAAACCTATCCTCGCACATTAATCCTATGGCTAAAGTGCCTCAATTTTATCGGAGGATTTCTGGATAAATTAAAACTGAGAGGTGTTTTAACGACAAATTTGACTTACCTTAACAGATTTTTCTTCCATGTATGGTAGCCATGACAAAAAATCCCCACGAAAATCCAGTATGTATTCCTGTACCCAACCAGTGTCGTTGGTTCTACTGTGAAGTCCTTGAGTAGCAATAAAACGCAGTCTGTAGGGCTTTCCGAGGTCAACCTTTATAGTAAACGGACAGCAAAACACCCCGGGGGTGAGGTTACTTGGATCAACTTTTAAAGGGTATATGCTGCTGTCCTCTCACAACTCCTACCCCTTTATAGTCTATTCTGTGGCCAATTATAGATCCCATCTCAGCCACTTTTGGGCAAATGGAATTTTCACCATCTCAACTACTGGGATATTCTTAGGCCCCAAATCCCGAAAATGTGCCACCCCATTCTAGTAACTCCGGTGAATATACAACCCCATTACATATATGTAGTTATAGTCAATCCTGTCGTAAAAATGTGACCCCGTGGGCACATCCCCGTAAGCTTGTTACTAGGAAGTACCTCCCCCAGGAAGCAAAACTAGACAAGTGCTAAGAAAACTATCAAAATGAATGAATCCGGCAGTTTAAGAAAGACGTTTGGCTCTTTGGTAAAGATCACAACGTTTTGGTGGCAGCATTTAAACGAATGTCATCCTGTGTTGCAAAATGTTGCTAAAATGGTGTGGAATAAGAGTCATTGCAATTACCAAATAATCCTGGTAGTTCCTCCTCTTTTTGTATCAATAAGTTTCCCTCAAGCAACTAAGAGCTATTTTAAATAAATTAAAAAGTTTTGGGCTGGCAAGGCGAAAGACAAATTTTCGCATCTTCAACAGTACTTGTGAACCTTTACATACAAACAAGAATACGTTTCCACGTATTTCGGAAACTTAAATTCAGTTAAAGACCACAGGAACATCAAATGGACCTTAAACTCAGCACCAGGGCCCTCGCTCAGGCATCATTCGTACCAGTTTCAGTCATAAGGGGCTATGGTATTTTCCATCTTTTTCAGAAGCTGAAACTTGCCTTC
The DNA here is from genome assembly GCA_038088405.1 of Porites divaricata. Lineage (NCBI taxonomy): Eukaryota > Metazoa > Cnidaria > Anthozoa > Scleractinia > Poritidae > Porites > Porites divaricata. The sequence goes on along the minus strand of JBBMOI010000002.1, from coordinate 35,013,115 downwards.
GCATCAATTGAATTCCAAAAATAATGGTCCGGTTTTGACTATATTTAAGTACTGAAACTGCTTTCTGATGTTTGTTGCTAAGGATGGCAAGGATGGATATAGATTGAATCTTGAAAAAGTTGGCCCAACTTTTCAGGTTTTAAAGCTCTACAGGCAAAAATCACCTAAATAATTATATCTCAGACAGAGCATTTTTTTGTGGGAAAAGGCTCCATATAATGACTTCAACACAGAATTGACCTAAGACAGCAGTTTCCTCATGACAGAGCCCCTTTAAGAAAGTACTGCTGATAGCCATCACCAGAAATAGCTCTGCGGGCGGGCAAAACAATTATGCTTTATTTCAGCAAAATGGGCTAACCTGCAGGAAGGGCTTAGAATCATTTTTATCAGAGCACCAGGCCTCTAGGTTGTGAAGTCTTGCCATCCACGGGTAAGATCGAGAGGACTTGTACGTAGAGGCAGAAAAGGCAGGGTTTTTGATCGTCCAACTTTCAAATCCAAGTTCATCTGAACAAACTGGAAAATAGGATCTCGAATGGTGAGAGTTTTAAGAAAGTACCGTACCATAGGGCACGAAACATTACTGTTTAAATGGCTAGTATATTTTGTATAACAAACGAAATAGGAAAAAATAAATTGGGGACATTTAGTTACATTTTAAGTCAAGGTCAAACCCGACCATAGTGAAGTAGCTTCACCAGACCATCCATTCTTATTTCAACAGATTACCAAAGAAAGATATGTTCAAATTTGGTGATATTCTAAGTAATAAAAATAATAACGAGGATGCTTTACGCACACAGAGCAAAATGAAAAGTACGAAGAAGATTGCACGATTTTGTGCTTTTTAGTCGAGCGTGCTTGAGCAGCGCGAGACTCTTAAAATGCAGTCGTTTTTTTTTTTTGTCGGACCTAGTTTGTAGGCCTCGCGTTCCTAGCGAAGACCGTGGAAACTGGGGATAAGAATCGTGACGACTTTCATTGTATGGAAATGATCTCGTGATGAGAATGCGGTTTATTTTCGGCGATGACTGAAATGACGCGTACAAGTTTGGCAATGATGTAATTATCCTCGAATGGAGGTCCTTGATTTTCGTGTAATTATGCACGACATGCAGGCACTTTAAAAAGGAAATATCCCCAAGCAGGATGAGAAAATATTATAGCTGGGAAATCCTCAGGATTTTGTGGCTTTTTAAGGCATTACGTTTCTCAGAATATTGTCGCAATTACAGGAAATGTACAGTTAAATAGATCCACTTTGTTTTATGTATTTAATTGATAGATTTTCGCAGTTGTTAAGATGTTAAGTCGCGCTGCACTTCATAAACACTTGAGATATCAAGTATCCACTGTCACGTAATTTTTACGTGCGCACGTGCGTAGTGCGTTCGCAAATAAAATAAAGGCAATGTATGAAAGGCCGCACGTACAATCATGTAAGCGTAAAAGTAGAATCTCGCTTAATTTGACGTTTAATCTCAGTACTTTATGTCATACCTCTATTTGATTTACGTGATTAAAATTAACGTGCGTTAACGTGCGGAGCCAAAAACGCATCAGTGGAAGTCCACCCTAACGTGTCACGGATGTGTTTATACGGGTCTTGCAGCACTTCATGTCCACAGAATAGAAATCCCATATCGAGCTTTTCCGGAACGGGTTGGTCCAAGAATTCTATAGCTTGAAAGTGTTGATTATTTTGGAACAAAGGATCACTTCAGTGGTCGAAAAAAAAAGAATAATCTTAATGAGCAAAACTTCAAGGTTTACTGGAAAATCAGGATGGAGGATCGAGAAATCAGGGATCGAGGATTGGTTAAAAAGAACTTGAAAATAAAATAAATAAATAAATCGTGGATCAGTGGTGATGTGGGCCACAGACTGTAGATAAATTTCACAGAACATAACCTCGTTCTCTGTACTGAACACTAAATTCAAGTAAACTAATCCGAGTCTGTCTGAGTCAGTGATTGTTTTGACGAGAAAGAGAAATTTTCCTGGAAAATGAAACGCTTTGTCCCGGTGATACTGTAATACAAGAAAAAACTTTAACAGTTTTTAATTTTTAAGTGTACATTTGCTTTCAGTACTCCTTATTTTTCTTGTAATTGTTGTATGCACGACCCCACCAGCAATGCTGATCTTTTTATCGTGCCGTAAACTACGTTTCTTAGCTACCCACCTACCTATCTATCCATCTGTCTATCTATCTATCTATCTATCTATCTATCTACCTATCTATCTGTCTGTCTGTCTGTCTGTCTGTCTGTCTATCTATCTGTCTATCTGTCTGTCTGTCTGTCTGTCTGTCTATCTGTCTATCTATCTGCCTATCTATCTATCTATCTATCTATCTTTCTGTCTGTCTGTCTATCTATCTATCTAAAATGAATGCTGTGTACAACTCTAAACAATGTACTCTGAGACTGTACGGAGACATTAAAAGTAGATACTAAGCAGCTATGGAAAATGTCATTACTTTCACGCGATATTGATATTTTATAAAACGGACAACAAATTCAGCAGGAATACGCGCGAACTGAATTAACTGTGTGTTGTATAAGGTTCGGTTAAACTTACACTTTTTTTCCTGTGCTGAACATATACTGTACCGAGCCGTTTCTTGGTCCGGTACAAAGAAGCTATGTATATTTATACTAACAGAGTCATGGGCCCCTGATACCGATAAAAATAATCGTTCAATTTTTCGAGTGTAAAATCCCTGAAAGAGTACTCCTCAATGGAGGTTCTCTCTCCCAGGTTCTCTCTCCTACCCGTCGAGAGACCCTGGTTGGGTCTGGTCACGTGTCTCCCAGAATCTGGGAGATTACAAACAAACGACTTGGGGGAGGGGCGGATAAGTGTGAGATTTGTCTCTACAAAGCGTAGACGTCGAGATCAGTGGAAACTGCGTATCCGACCTTGTCTAAAGGGTCCTGTTTTTTATAGTTCCCGGACTAGTCAAGACAAAACCTCGAACGCCGAATCCTTTGACAGCGAAAGCGTAACTTCCTGCAGAATATCTGGATGTTTATTGGATGTTGCAAAGGAAATCACGGATTCACCACTTGTGCTGTTGAAAATATTTTAGGCGGTTGTATTCATACTGAAACGCAGTAGGCTTAAATTGCCATTTCTATGTTATGGAGGCCACCTTTAGAAAGCAAACGTATGTATTTTCAAAACTATGATTATGCAGTTCGAAGGGGGGTCGAAAAGATGTATCAAGCGTTAGACGATATACAGGAAATCCTTTCGCTTTGGAAGGTTATCACTGGGTTATGTTGTCTGTTTTGTCTCTGTTTATACTATTTCCTGTTGTCTTCAGTGTCGCGTTTTGGTCATCCTTTGCTTATGCACGTACTATATTATATTTTTTATACCTCTATTTACCACTAAAAGCGATACGTTTTTTTCTGTTGCCGCATCATAGCGGAGCTCCTCGCGCGCGCGAAGCGCGCGCGTGGACGTAGCCCCATAGCTAACGTAATCTACCCATCCCAGAAAATTTGGTAATCACGTGACCGTACACCGACCGCCCGCCCACCCGCCCGCCCGCCCGCCGTCCGTCCGCACCACAGGAAAACCAATGTTTACTTTCACACTTTCTAACTACTTTGGGAGCCCAGGAAGCCCAGAAGGAAACTGATTGCACATCAATATTGTGATCAATTGACAGCTGTCAAAACAAGGTATCCGCTGACCAGTATCACCTGACCGTATCGCGGGCTCAGGTGTCGACCCATTGAGGTCGAGTACTTTTTTAAAGTTATCCGCTGACAAGTTACTGGTTTTCAGATGACCGCAGGCTCAAGTTTATTATTTTTTTAAATTTATATGAAATATGCCGTGTTTATATCATGATGACCCCGCACTATTAAGAGTTTGATTTCAAACTAACCATGGTCGCGAAAATTCAGCAAGTTATGTAACAATACAGGCTAGGAAGACCTTTTCTCACCAAGGTCACGCGTTGGTCACGCTCTACGCCCAATTTTTATGCTCTGATTGGTCAAAATTTGACAGGTGAGTTCATGCGGAAAATTTATGCAGCATCTTGAAACTTGTTTACTTTGACAGCTGAAGCTGACAGAGAGTTTTGTAAACTTGTGATGTTTTTAACTGTCTTTTTCCACTGGATGTACAAAATGAAATACAGCTGCTATCAAGTCTGTTATTCGTGGCTAGTTTGTTCATTGGTGTTTTGGTTGAGAGATGCGTCGCTTGTCAAAGTTCGAAATCCGATTTCGGATGGCATCGTTTTCGTTTTTCACCTTGCTTGATGCGTATTAAAGAGGATTCAAAATTCTCAAGCGACTCTCGCATTACTTGATACATAGCATTTACGAACCGCATCTCGAAAGGTAAGCCTGAGTAATGATTGCATTTGAAGTTTTTTTTATATCTAATTTCATGTAGTCGAGCACAATTTATGCGGCAAGTTTATGCACGTTTCACTGACGTTTGTAAGATTTGAGACAATGAACCGACCTAATATCAGGTTTGTTATAAGCTTACAGGACTTAAAAAGAGCCTTTAGATATATTTTCTCACCGCAAATAGAAGAGCACGTTCCGAAGAATATTTAGTTATAAATATGGCTGTAGAAAGAAAACTTTGAGCGATTTTCTTGCCTCGAGTTCATCTTTGAGAAAAGCAAACACCGCGAGGCCGGTTTAAAACATAAAGTTATTAAGCTTTAAGACTCAGGATTTTTCGAAACGCTTTAATACTTATCTTCGTGAATGAAAATTGTTGTGTCTGTAAATGTTTAACCGAATTATATTTGTTTTAGTGATTGTTAGTAGTCTCTCTTGCAATTTAAATTGCTGTGCTGCATGTTTGTTTTCAGTCGTTCATGAACATCGCTTGCAGGAGTTATCTTTTTGCCGCGCGTATCAAACGCTTTTCAAGATTACACATCGTTATAAAACCCTTAAATAAAAAAAACCCAATAAATTATTTATGTTGAAGCATAACTCTTTTAATGTTCACTGCGCTCGAGGTCTGTATGATAAATAGTACGGTTTCACCTCAGATGTGATGTGTAAAAAGTATAAAAGGTCGGTTTACATATCCCCGGATTTGCTGGCAAGATTTTATAAAGTAAACTTGTCGAAAGCAAAAAATTCGGCCTGATTTGTTTTCCAAGAATTTGTTTTCCAGGTATAATCCACTGTGATCAAGAACCATTACGGCTCTTGAATGTGATCGAAGATGATTGCTATGTTTTGTTTTGTTTTTGTTTGGCCCTCTAACAAGATTGACTTTATTCTTTTGTAGTTTTGTTTTTCACAAAAAAAACACACACACACACAAGTCAATACTGAGCAAGATAATATATTTTAAGTGCCTTTTTGAACAGGATTTTTGATGATTTATTGCGAATATGAAGCTGGAGATCATTCCAATAGTATTTACCAATGACGGTGCAGGGGGTTCATTAAGGGCCGGGTACCGGGCAAATTGACCGGCTGTGAACACGACTTTGCCCGGCTGCTTTACATCTTAAAGAACTTCTTTTTAATACCAGGAGCGATCAAAAACAGTCTTAAGTTACAATCGTGCCCTTTTCTTGATGAGTCTCGAGTGTAAAACATACTTTGCCGTGCAATTTCCACTGTATTACACGCGGCATGAAATCCCTTCGTTCGTTACGTGTTAAGAACAAGAATCGCCCCATAACACATTGCGAAAAGAACTGTGCTTCATAAACCACCACCTGAAATGTATCAGTGTTGCGAGCACGTGAGCATGGCCGCCCAGAAAAGAACGCATTCAATAGCGGATTATTTGTCGGCGTCAACCAAAGGGCCTCCAGTAGAGAAAAGGCCAAGAGGTAGTAGACTTCTTTGTGATTTAACCTTTTACTTGCCGGTATATAGTGAATGGGTTAATCACCATGTTCAACGAAGCGAAGCGTGATTTTTTATTCGTCTTATGGTTTACGCCAATGAATTAATTTTCGGTGCATTCACCTTAAAACAGTGGTGGGTGTTGGCATCAAATCATGATTAAATTGTTGAGAAAAGTTCTCTTTTTTTGGTTGTTGAAAGTCATTGTCTGCAGCTTCAAAATGAAGGAAAACACATCCCTGTGACTATAGAATTTCAAAATTTTCCGGGGGAATATGCCCCCGGACCCCCCTAGGGGGCAAGGCCCTCCGGGCCTTGCCAATTCTTTGCCCGGGTGTCAAACTCAGTTGCCCTCCTGTTCAAAACCTTAATGAACCCCCTGGACGGTGGGGCAGAACTTTCGAATATTAATTCTTGGGTGGGGAATCTGTAATTGCTGGGCAGATGCACTTCGTGTAAAATAATCATGTTGCTCAGATACAAGTAATAATGGAAAATTACACGGCTTATTATCAGACATAGTCATATAAAAACAAACAATTGTACATAAATTTAACAATATCACGAAATTTTGATAGACCTAGATGAACTTAATGAGGAGTGATATGATCTCGTAAAGGAACGTCATTCATTATTCTAACTGCTTTATTTTGCAGACGTATGAGCTGTGATAATGGATTATCATAATTATTTCCCCTCAATGAGCTACCATATATGAGATATGGGTAAACAAGAGAATAGTAGATACTAGTTAAGCATTGATTACCTAGATAACTTTTTATCTTTGTCATAATATTAATACTCTTGCTGACTCTATCACACACATAGTCGATATCATCATGCCAGGATAGGTGGCTGTCAATATAGATACCTAAGTATTTAATTTTGGATACTTGCTCTAAGCATTGTCCAGCTATCGATAGCGGAAATAATAAATTATAATCAACTTTCTGACGAGGTTGAAAGATAAGATATTTAGTTTTTCTTAGATTTAAGGTTAATTTATTTGCACATAGCCAGTCATAAATATTAGGTAGTTCTTTATTTATCTCAAATAAGAGTTCATCTATATTTTTAGCTGAAGCTGTTAAAGAGGTATCATCTGCAAATATTAGTCTCATAGACAAAAAATCAAAAGATTGAGTAAAGTCGTTTATATATATCAAAAATAACAATGGTCCTAAAATTGATCCTTTGGGTACACCAGAAGTAATTGGCATGGTGTCAGAAATGTTACCATTTACAAAAACTCTCTGCTTTCTTTTATTAAGATACGATTTGAACCAGTCGATATGAGGTTTTTGAATGCCATAGGACAATAGCTTTGATAATAAAATAAAATGATTGACGGTATCGAATGCTTTACTCAAATCTAAAAATATTGATACAGCATAATCTCCTTGATCTAGACACGTAGAGATTTGTTCAATGAGATCAACAAGACAGTCCACAGTGGTACTGCCTGGCTTAAACCCATATTGAGTATGAGTAATCATATTTTCAGACAAAAAAATAAGATATAAGTTGATTATAAGTACATTTTTTAAAAACTTTACTTAATACTGGAAGAACTGATATTGGTCTATAATTATCGCACAGTCACGGAACGGGATCCCTGTTTAAAGATAGGAATCACTTTAGCGATTTTTAGATTATCAAGAAAAGTTCTTTGCTTGATGGACAGATTAATTATATACGTTATATACGTTATAGGCCAACTCGATGTAAGATGTTTCACTCTAAAATCACTTAGCCTTTCCCATATGAATTTCCCCTTAAGTTAACTGATTTGTGGATTACAAGTTTATTGTTTGATTTAAATAATAAATTTATTAATAGGAGCTTCGCTTTTAGCCCTGGCTAAATCTATATATTACAAAAGGATAGAGGTAGGAGGAAGCTGACATTTCAGACTACAGCTTTCCGTTAAGTCATTAGAGCTAAAATATATTATTTTGACCGTGAATGTAAAATGAATCCTCTGCTCTCAACGTAACTGCTTTGTTTTGTCACCTCTACTGGTTTAGGTTTTGCATGTACTGATTTGGGCCGATTACCAACCGCTGTCACCGACAAACATTGATTCTTTCAATGCAAGTTCAACTAACAGTGATTTTCCCTTCAACGAGGATAAACACGCGCTTGTGTCTTACTCAGGATAGTAGATTTTAGTATCTAATTGTTGTCATCGGTTTAACTGCGATAACACGAGTTTTTTTATTTCTCCGCTGGTAATTCGCTTGTTTATCTGGAGATAGCTCTGTTTAGGCAGAAATTTCCCGAATTTCAGTTATAGTATCATTGTGTAAACGGTGAAAACGAACCAGACAGAAAATTTGAGAGACAATGGACTCCTCCCTCGGAATTAATTTTGTTCTGGGACCACGTGACCAGACCCAACCAGGGTCTCTCTCTCTCTCGCTCCGTAGGGACGGGTAGGAGAGAACCCTGGGAACGAGGTTGCAATATCAATATGTAGAAGGTTTTCAAAGGCTTCACACCGGTTTGAGGCTAAGATGTGCGGCCTGCCTCTCCTTGCAATTTTTTCTACTTTTTGAGTATATACATTATGACATACAACACTCGTTTTGTATTCCAAACGAAAAAGTAGTATAACAGCCCCGGTTGCTTTACTCCAAGCACGCGAGACTCAACGCTACTAAGAGCGTTCTTGTTACAAATTAATGTATTCATGTATAGTGTTGCAATTTCGTATTGAAACCAAGTCCTGAATAATGTGAAAAACGATTTTTTTTTCTGCCATTCCTACTTAGATAACAACAACAAACAGACATAACAGTGTTGGCCTAACTATCCATTCGAGAAAAAAAATCACTACCTTTATCGCAGCCATAAAGTTCAAGTTTTAAGCTTTGATATCCCACCCAATTTTGCGCCCTGAACTTGATGAATCTTGCTTCCAGTTTCTGGTCTGTCGCGATTCTCTTTATCACGTTCCTCATTTCAATCGCTTTGATTTTCTAAAATCAAAAGAAAATATATTTTCTTTTTTTTTTCGCTTATTGGTAATAGCCTAAAGGAAAGCTTAGTTTTGGATGGGAGGGTGGGCCGTCCATCACCGTGTGGCCCCGCAGAAAATTAGCAAAAGAGTGAGCTAGAGTAAGAATTTATCCGCCAGATTAATATTCATCATTAATAGTCACGTAATCGAAAGTGAAACTATATGACTAGTCACGGAAAAACCTCAACTTTGCATATCACTAGGGGCGTTGTAAATGCCTATTATTTTCAATTTTTTCTAGGGTATTACCGTCTTTCAAAGAGAAATTTAAAAAATGCTTATGCGATACGCGAATGCAGAAAAGCGTGATAATTGTACTTTGTTATTTCCAGCTGGATGAAAGAAAACGTTATAACTACCGGGTCTATTCCCCGGGGGCTGGGGGGTACTGCTATATATGGGCTATATAGGTATGTGCCGCTGTGAAGGGTATGGTTTTCAAGCAGTTTACTCTGGGATAGGGTATATAAATCAGAGAGTTAAGATCTAGAAGAGGGTATCATTTTCCATTTAAACTGATCAATTGGCTGAAGATTTTAGTCTAGACTAGGGAAACCGGGAATTGCGACTCAAGAATATAAAAAGTCAAATCGGTTTTGTTTTGGCTGGACTGTGCTAGTGACCTCAGTTGTTTCTGAAAAACAGCTACACTAGGATGGGAGGGGTCCCAGCGGCAAATCCCCACTCAGAAAGTCCTAAGGTATCCCCCCCCGGTCTAATCCTGCCACAGTATAAAATCAATAAAAAGAACTAAGTTAGTGCTTGTGTGAAATAGCTCACCCCTCCATCACCACGAGGTTTGTAATTACTCCAGGGCTCATATCTGTTCATTCTGTAGTCCAGGAGAAAGAAAGTCGACCAGCGATCACTGTCAGGAGCACCCTGAATCTCTATATATGTGATGACCTTCGGCTCTCCAAGGTCAATTTCAAGATATTCAATAGATGAAGCACTTTCTGGAATCCAGCCATCGCCAGGCCCCAACCGGGCGCGCCAAGGTTCTCCACCAACTTTGAAAGAGGAAGCTTTGATGCTGGAGTCCGGGATGAGACGATTGACCATTCCTAACGGCTCAGCGCACGCTGCAAAAGAAACAACTTTTAGCCAGACAATGTATGCGTCTCCTTTTGGGAGATCATTTGCGTTCTAGATAGGTGGCTAAGGTAACAATTCAGAGAGCAGGCTACGCCGGGTCTGCCGGCTCGGATAGTCTGACATAAACCAGCAATTAAACATCGATATATTAAAACAGGACGCAGGCGCTCGATTTAAGAGGGCCAGTAGTTATCTTGTACCCCCGGACAACATAACAGTCCATCGATAAGTTCTAGGAAAGTATCACCGGTACCCATTTATATACCTGCCGGAGGAAAGCAACAAGGTGTGGAACACAATGGGTGCTTCCGCCCGGATATTCTAGTTCCACGGTCAAATGCGTTTACCACTACTCATGTCACACGATTTCGCGGGGGGATACTAGCTTTGGTTTAGAGTGACCACGCAGAGAAACTAAAACTTATGGCTTTACCAGTGATAAACATCAGCCATAACTGCTTCTGTGTCTAATATTACTGATCGTACTGACCAACGGCCTTAAAAACCCGATGTCGATTTCCTGGCGAACTACAACGATTCCTTGGGAAGGAAAGGTTAAAGTGGCCCCTGACCGTGAAAAATTTATGTGGCGTCTACAAGAAACGTTTTCAGTGACAATCCTCTCTTACCGTCACATCCGTACAGCTCCAAGCTCACATAATTGTAGAGTCTCCAAGTTAAAACATGCAGGCGAAGGTAACGTGATGTTATGTTTCTTGGTAGAGGCCTCCGCACAATTTCATATGGTGATGTGCATCCAGCAAAAACCTACAAGACAGACGCTTGGCATCAGGTTTTTCATGGTTAACGGCACTGGCCCCGCACCCATAAACTCTTTGCCCTTTCAATCCCTTGCCGAGAAATTATCTATACTGTCAGTGGGCTCAATAATATAAACACAAGACAAAACCCTACTGTCTATACAATTTTAAGTCTACCATACATCTTAATACATGAACAAAGTCTCGCGTAAATTATTGGCGTCTTTAAAAGTGATACAAATACGGAGTCAGAAAAAATAGTTCTGTGACCTCAAACCTCAATTCTCCCTTGGAAGGTATATTCCTGCCATTCCGAGCCGTCCTCGCTTGTGCTTAGGGTAAAAGACATAGCCCAAGCGGACAAACCCTCAAATGCGAGCGCGGTCACGGTTTTACCATAAGGCGTCAGCGTAACCTGAATAAATTCTTGATTGTCCATGGTGTAAGGATTCGTACGCCATGCGTCATTGTTGTTAAGTCTAAACCTATGAAAGCTTGGCTGGGATCCTGATATATAAGCGTCGGAGATATGTTTATTTTCCAGGCCAAGTGGCTGTGCGCAAGCTGCAGACAAAAACAAAATATGATAAACCCTTCATTGCTGATTAGCAGAATGCAAACTTCCTTGGTTTTAATTCCAACACATTTTCCATCAGCGGTGGGAAAAGGTTGTTATCAGCAGTTACCTCATAAGCATATGGCTATCATTCTCTAAAAGAGCTATTAATCATTGCGATTGATCAGGTTTCACAGCAATTTCAACAATCAAAAATTTATCCAAAAATATTTCCATGACGTCCTCACAGAATTTTGGCAATTATTACGAGCATCCCGGTCGAAATTAGAGGTCCAGGCTTTCAAAAAATATTCTTAAAAAACCTTCCAGTGCCAATAAATAAATAAGACAGCAAATAAAATAGGTTGTGAAAGTCATTACGTTGCCATGACAACTCTGATGTCAATGTAAAAACCGTAATAGCCACATTTCCATATCATTTTTTCTTTAATCAGCTGTGATGACGGTTTAGCGGTGTCTTTAACACTACCGACAAAGTTTTGGCTCAAACTTAGGAGGTATTCTCCCTAAAAATTCAGGTCAATCCACCTGTTTTAACTCAATTCGAATTTGGCTCACTTTATTCAAGATTCGATCTATGTCCATCCTTGCCATATGTAGCAACAAATGACACGAAACAGTTTCAATGCCCAAAAAAATATAGTCTTAAATAACAAATGTGGGCTGTTATTAATATTTTTTAGAATTCATTTGATGCAAGGACACGTTTTAGCTTTTTAAAAGGATAGCAAATAGCGGGACATGGCCCCTTTAATAACGTACCTTTGCAGCCTACTAGTTCCACTCGCAAACAAATCAGCTGATGCCACTGCTCAGCGTGCAGTCGAATAGAACGCCCGTACAATGGCGGTGTCACTTCATGGCTTCTCGTCATATTACTTACGCTGTTACCTTCAAAAACCTAACATTTGGCAATGAAAAGATACCAGTGATCGATCAGCGTGAGTTAAAACGTTTGCGCAGCTTTTACAATAGGCAAAAATCAAACATAATAATAATAATAATAATAATAATAATAATAATAATAATAATAATATCATAGGTGACGAATTACTCCTTAATTTTGGCGCGAAATTTCAGCGTTAATTTGTAATTTCACATGTGAAATTACAAAATTGCCATGGCAACCTCCCGAACGTCTCCGTTTCAAGATGGCGACGAAGTTTTAAAATGTCATGAATGAAGATGTCAGGGCATAAAAAGACGCTTTAGAAAACTTGAACACACGAAAGAGCACATCAAAAAGGATTCTTAGAGGTATGTTGTCGAAAAATTCCGAAAACTTGCGCCAAATTTCAACTCTAAAGGTTTGAGAGAGTGGAGTTCACGATCGATCGATACGATCCAGGATAAACAAGTGAAAAATCCTCGATTGCTAACGTAATTCGTCACCCATGATATTAATAGGTAATCAAATGGTATACTCGTGAAATTAGGGAATAATTTCACTTGCGTTTTGTCCAAATCCTAATAATTTCCCTCGCCTAAAGGCTCGGGAAATTATAAGATTTGGACAAAACGCGCGTGAAATTATTCCCTAATTTCACTCGTCACCATTTGATTACACATACTAATAACATTTCTAAAGCGCCTTTTCCCAACGGTCCAAAGGCGCTATTTACAAGGTTAAAAATCCAAATTTACAATAAAACATTAAAAAAGCTAAAAGAAGTAAAAAGCAAAAAGATAATTAAAATAAATAACTACAATAAAGTTATCAATTTAAAAAGCACGCTTAAAAAGAACTGTTTTCAGCTGTCTTTTAAAAATGTCTAGCGATTCTGCATCCCTAACATGTTGTGGAAGATTGTTCCAAAGCAACGGCGCAGCAACAGAGAAAGCACGGCGGCCATAACTATTTAGCTTGAAACCAGGCACGGCGAGTAAATTTTTCTTTGCAGATCTTAGATAACGTCCCGGAATGTAGCTGACAAGGAGATCCTTAATGTAAGCAGGCGCTAGGCCATGGAGAGTCTTGTAGGTAATGATAAGTATCTTAAATTCAATTCGGAGATCAATTGGGAGCCAGTGGAGACTCACAAGAACAGGTGTAATATGACAGAACTTGGGTGAGAGAGAAACAATTCGAGCAGCAGCGTTTTGCACACGTTGGAGCTGTTTAGTCACGTGTTTGGGTAAACCATATAGTAACGAATTACAGTAGTCAAGCTTTGATGTAATGAGAGCGTGAACAAGAAGCTGGGCTGCATCGAAGGTAAGATGTTTACGAATGAGGCTAATTTTACGGAGATGATAGAATGCTGATTTACACATTGCTGTCACCTGAGGAACCATACTCAAATATTCGTCGAAAATAACTCCAATGTTGCCTGCTTTTGGTGAAGTCAGCACTCTCTCATCACAGACATCAAGATGTACAAAGGAAGTCGAGCAAGGTGTAAAGATGATATCAAAAGAAGCTCAGTTTTCTCTCTGTTTAATTTTAAGCTACTAGATTAACAGTGAGCAGGATGGCGGATTATCAGAGTTCTATTTGTTGGATGGGGTATTTTACCAGTAAAGTGTTTTCTGAACTTGTATCACTTGCTGCGAGTTCAGTTGCTATTCTGTCCGTTATCAAATGAAAAGGCATCAACGAGAACGAGAAAAATTAGAAAATATAAGTTATTTTGACATGGTGTTGTAAAATTGCAAAAGAGTAAAGTAAAATATGTAGACTAATCACTTAAAGGGATACTAAGCTAACCTATTTTTTTATTAGCATTATTTGTGTTCAAACATCGCAATAAAGAAATGGAACTCACCGATATACCGTCCTTGATATGTTGACTCCAAACTATACCGTCTACACTATAAGTGACCGAAAACTTGGTAACCCAGCCTTGTTCTTGGGAGGACCCTGAATATTTCCCCTGGAGCACGATCTTAGTTATCTTATGTACTTCATGTAAATCCACTTGAAAATAGTGACTTTCATTTGTGTCACGAGTGCACCAGGCTCCACCTTCAATAACAGTGTTCAGTCTTCCATATGCTGGTTTGTGAAAGCGGTTTAATGTACTTGAAGCCTGCAAGGACGTATTCAATATTTTTCCATCTCCAAGGCCAAGGGGTGCGAAACCATCTTTGACTGCAAGAAAATTGATAACCGTAAGGTAACTTTACATTTGCACTCAAACACAAAATAATAGGAAATCTCCCTCCGACACACAACAAATGACGTGAAATATTAGTGACGTGCGAGGCAAAATCTCTCCCAATTTTCTTCCCCTGATAAAATCATTGTATTTCTAAAAAGATGAAAGAGCTGTATTGTCCGATGGAATGATAGTCAGAGATCAAAACATCCAATCTCAATTAACCCATGTTTGTGATTTGCACAGAATCCGACTTCTACCACCTATTTGAAATCTTCTTAATTCCGTTAGTTCTCAGTACGTTTTACTTACTAACTCCTTTGAAGGCATTAAGACGTTGAACTAAAAGTATGTTAATTGTGTTGCGTATGTACAATACGCTCTGGTTAATAATCATCTTTAAGAATAAAACAACCCTTAATTATAACCCACTTAAAAACCTGGACTTTGCTAATGACCTGACTCTGGTCTCCCACACCCACCAACACAGCTCAGTAGATAGGCCTGAAGATCAGCAAGAGGAAGACAGAAGTGATGACATTCAACATCCCAAACCCCCCAACGGTGCTAGTAAATTAAGAATATCTACCCACGACTGAGGAGTTTACCGGCCTAGGCAACACTGTTAGATGTGATGGCGGAGCAGGCAATAGCGTAAAGAACCGTTTCAGAAAGGCCAGAAATGCCTTAAGAGTGTTCAACAAGGTTTGGAGGTCCCAGCAGTACAGCACAAAGACCAAGCTGAGACTGTACCAGAGCTGTGTACGTTCTATCCTGTTATAAGGCTCAGAGTTTTGCAGAATGACCGCCAGTGACCTTAAGCTCTCCGTCTTCCACCTAAAGAGCCCGAGAACAATCCTGAGAATCTTGTGGCTCAACACCATTATGAACAACTGTTTTCTCGTTGTCGTCAAGACAGCATGGAGACCATCATCATGAGAAGAAGGCAGAGATGGATTGGGCACTTGCTAAGGAAAGAACCTGGTGGCATCACCCGCAAAGCCCTACATTGGTCACCAGAAAGAAAGCGAAAGAGAGGCAGACCGAAGAACACCTGGCGTCGAACGGTAGAAGGAGAAACCCTAAACCACAGCTGGGGTACCATCCCGAAGCAGGCCAAGAACAGACAGGAGTGGAGGACCTTCGTTGCTGCCCTTCATACCATCGGGCGTTGCAGACAATTAGAAAGCGTAACCCAAAAAGTTTCAAAAGTAGGTTGAGTTTGATCGTCAGGGTGAACGTAGTCCCCAATAGGACTGTTGTTGTTGACAGTGACTGACGTTTCGACAACCTGTGCGGTAGTCATCTTCAGAGTCAAAGTGAGTTGTATCACGTCAGTTGATGGTATTAGACTCTGGTTATTGATCTGATTGGTCAATTACGTCAATTACGCTATTGGTCGTCTGTCAGTTAAGCCGTGATGTTATTAGCTATGAAGACCCGTAATCAGTAATTGGTGCGTTTCGATCTGTCTATTGTCACAATTAAACAGTCGTCTATTTTTAGTCAAATTGTCAGTTCTCCAGTCGTTCTCTCGTAGTTAGTTTTGCTTGATCTCGTCAATAAGTCGTTTGTACGGCGCTGGTAACTGTTGGCTACGATTCGGTGGCGTTTGTTCTAAGTTAGTAAACCAGCTTTCTAAAGTAAGACGTTGATAGTAATCTGTAGAATACGTTATACATGTCGCAGAGTCCCAGTCAATTTGATGTTTCGTCTGGAAATGATGCTCAGCAATGTGATTACTAACGTCACCATTCCTCGTCGCTCGTTTGTGTTCGGTCAGTCGCGTGCTAAGGTTTCTGCCAGTTTCAACAATGTAAGAAGCCTGGCAGTCGCAGCATTTGATCTTGTATACTGCTCCCTGTCTGTCCTCCGGTTTGTCTTTGTCCTTGACATTAGTAAGCAGACGTCGTAAAGTGGTTATATATGCGTTTGTCTGCAACACGTATATTGTAAGGTTGTAATGTACGTGCAATAGTTTCAGAGGTGCCTCTGGTGTACGGTAAAGCCGCTGTCGCAACAGTACAGGAGTTGACGTTCGTGTGATTGTTGGAATCAGTGTAACTGTGGGTGTTCCGTCTAACAAAGTCCGTGTTGTAATTGTTCTTACTAAAAACGTTGTTAAGATAATCAGTCTCGTCTTGAGATTCCTATTAAATCCATACTTTCCCATAACGATCACCTCTCTTTTGCTTTGTCTTTTGCTGAATTGCAGATGGCGCAAAGTATCCAAAGAGGTGTTCAACACAAATAAAAATCCAAATGCCCTCTGATTTCGCTCCCCAAGCTGGCCGACTGAGAGGTTTGATTGCGTTCTCATTGTCACCAACTCTGAAGAGGCGTTATTATTGCTTTTGCCCGAAACAAAATGACATTTTCTAAAGAAGTAATAATAGAAGCTATGTTAAAGTCTCTCGTGCTTTTAAACTTATTTTAAGTTTTCACTCGGCGGCCATTTTGTTACTCAAAACGAAGCAAACATTTTTGGAATAATGAAGATTTGAGATTTAATAAACAATCTTTGTTTCTGTGAAAGGTTTGAACCCAGGAGTCATTTCAAAAGTAGGTTGAGTTTGATCGTTCGGGTGAACGTAGTTCTGAATGGGACTGTTGTTGATGGCAGTGACTGACGTTTCGACAATCTGTGCGGTAGTCATCTTCGGAATAAAAGTGAATTGTACATATCACGTCAGTTGATGGTATTATACTCTGGTTATTGACCTGATTGGTCGCGATGTTATTAGTCGTCTGTGTTAAGCCATGATGTTATTGCTATGAAGACTAGTGATTTAATTGGTGCGTTTCGATCCGTCTATTGTCACAGTTAAACAGTCGTCTACTGTTAGTCAAATTGTCAGTTGTCCAGTCGTCCTCTCGTAGTTAGTTTTGCTTGATTTCGTCAATAAGTCGTTTGTACAGTGCCGGTAACTGTTGACTACGATTAAGTGGCGTTACGTTTGTTCTTTGTTTCGTGAGTGACGGAAAAAAAATATATATATATACATATATAATATATATATATAAATAATCAAAATGAAAATGATCAAAACAAAATGATCAAATGATTAGGGTCTAGTTCCTAACGGATAAAATATCTATTGTACTCTTGTACAACCAACGTGGCAATCCCGTGTGACGTTAAATGAATACATGTTGTAGGACTTAAAGAAATTTACCAGCTGAAGGACAACCATACAACTCCATCTTCATGCACTTGTTTTTAGTGTACTGAGTTGGCCTGATCCGAAAGTGACGAGCCCTGATGATAAACGCCAACTTGAAAAACGCAGTTTCATCGCTGTCGTAGTTTGCACGTATATTCTGTGTACAAATATTTCAAAGATACAGTGATTTCGTAAGTTTAAAGGTCTAAAACAGTCACCTCCTCTTTTGACTGTGCATCAATCAATAATGTTTGAAGAAGGTAGATTCAACCAGGTGGGGAAGGGGGGCTACCAGTTTTTTATTCATGAAAAGCTGGAACAGTGGACGACGTTGCAGGAACGTGATTTACTGACAATAAAAGGTACTAATAAAAAGTTCGCTTTACCAGACCGGCTATTTCAAGTGATTATGGGGTGCACATCATGGCGAGAGCAAATTTTGCTTTAAAATTAGTAGTAATTACATCCTTGGAGACCCAGGGGCAGATAGTGGGGGCGATGGAAAGTCTAAAGGGACGAAAAAATATGGCGCAAAAAAAGTAAAGAACGACGAGAAGAGCCCCTGGGGACAATGTCTTACCAGACCAGTTCCAAAGGCGGTCGCCGCCGTTCTGGTTTCTGATTGGGCAGAAAAACACAAACGTTTTCTGGTACCAATCAGAAGCCAGAACGGCGGCGACCGTTTGGAACTCGTCTGGTAAGACATTGTCCCCAGGGGCTCTTCTCGCCGTTCTTTACTTTTCTTCGCGCCACACTTTTCCGCCCGTTTAGACTTTCCCTCGCCCTTACTATCTGCCCCTGGGTCTCCGAGGATGTAGTAATTACAAATTTGGAGTGATTCCCACACAAAAAAGAGGGAAGGGAAAGTGGGATAGATGTTTCATTGCTTGATCATTTACCTAATTTAGCGAGCTATTTCCCGTCGAGTGTAATCCCCTGAAAAAATAAATTTGTGGATCTTTTGGAGGAAGGCGGGGAGAAAAGGTTAGCTAACGTGGAGAGAAACCTAAGAAAAAAATCAATGAGAGGCGAAATTAGGATTATTCCCTTAGTTCGTCGTCAAACGAAGATTTAAAGACGAAATAACAAACAAGCCCGGCTTAGGAACTGTACTATTGGGCAAAGGACCTATGTAAAACTCACAAAGCGGATTTAAAAGTGTTTTATTTGACAGAGTGTAGTATTTCTGTGACTTATAACAACCCTATGAGTGATATTTACATAAAAGCCTAAAGGCAGTGAGGTGCATTTTCTTTGCGCTACCTGTTGCTAGCTCAATAAGCAACCAATTGTGTGTTCTAGGCCGTACAGATACGTGGCTTAATGAATAGGGGTTTCCTTTGTAATCCTGCATATGATTAGAGCACCAGATGGCCAAAAGATAATGCTTTATTTAATGTAACTGTCTAGTGGAAACATGGAATATATACAGAGACAAGACACAATTACACTGCGGCACATATAGTGGGAATTTGCCCTTTTCCTTAAGGAATCATAGTCGCAACATATCCGCGAGTGACCTATTGCTGGTTTTCAGTGTCACGCCATTCAAAATAGATCAAAATAAAAATCAAAACCGTCCAATAGATAAAGTCCAGAATCTGGGAAATTAAAGGAGGTACACATACAAAGACCCTCGCCAAGATTCAGGTCAGAGGAATGTTTCGTAGACGAGATATCCGAAGAAATGTTTTACCCAAATTTATAGACATTTGTATGGAGACGCCATGCTGGTGCTCACCTGGATGAGCTCCAACATGGCGGATGGAAACCAACAGAAACATCTGTTACCGAGTTTTGCTACAAAAGCGTGAATTTATTCCTCGAGAAACTCATAAACATTAAAGTAATACCTTTTCTAACACATGAACTGTTTAAATAGCAAACATGGCCAGAAATTCCGGACAACGCAACGGCGCACGCGCGGGATTACTCGGCAATATGGCCGCCAAACACTCAAAGGAAATGTATGGCAGAAATAAAACAAAATAAAATAGAGCAAGTTCTGGCTTACCGGGAACAAGTGCCGCGATGCGGTCGTGTTCTTGAAAGTTTCCTCGGCTATTCTGACTAGTTTCTTTTCATCAACAAATGTTACTGGCCCTGCTTTTCACCGATGTTTATTTTCGAAGCTTGGCTCATACAACGCTCTATATTACAGAGGCTTGAAATCCAATATTTGCATCCCAAACAGATTTTGATCCGCTATAGCAGACGACATAATCGGGATATCCCAAGTGCCGCGATCGCTTGAGGAAAAGCACCGTATGGTGTACTATTTGACCAATTTTCACCTTCGATACTGATTTCATCGCCCTGCTAATTGCCTTCAAAAACAGTTCAGAGTAGCACAAATCAGTTCTACCAAAAGAGAAGATATCAAATGCCACGCGAGCGTCTTGTTTGTGTTGATCCGAGAACCACATGCCATATTTTTGGGCAAAAAAACTCGCATTTTGCAGCAAACTCCGCCATGTTTGGTATCAAAATTTTCAGTGAAAAACAAGCTTTCTAATGCTGTAGAGAATTGTGGGATACAAGGACAATAGAGAGTACTTTTGGCCAGTAAACATCCCCATGGACGCGTCACATTTTCGCGGGAATATTAAAATTTTTCACGCAACCACTAGACCGGATCGGTTTTTGTTTGTTAAAAATGTCGGATAACTTAGATTTAATTCAAATTGAGAAGTTTAAGAACCCTGTAAGTGTTAGCGATGATTAGTGCTTGCAACATATTCGTAAACAAAGTGTATCATCAGAAGACATAATTTTCACTGTACACATCGGATACGATTGTTTCCGATGTTTGCTTGGAGCAAAGCAAGAACGCCTATTACAAGAGCCCTGTTGCACCTATGTCTTCTTTCTTTTGGATGTGTTGTAAAGAACGACAGAAGAAAGGGCATTTAGCTCTGAATAATCAAGAACATTCCTTGATCGACGGCGACTCGTATTTTTCGCCATCTTTATTTTAGTGGTAAGACCGCAGATAGAATGCGGGCTCAAATGTCCGGACTTTCTGGCCATGATTTCCTGAAGTTAGTCATTTTTTTAACCTACATGACAGCTCTCTTGGCCATCATGTAAGTATCGCATCACGCAAAAACTTAGAAATTCAAGCGTCCTCTATCACAAAACCAAGAACCCTTTTGAAGCGAAAATTTGTATGAAAATTAGTTTTCAGCTGCTCTAATGCATCGTGAAAGTAAAATCTCGGTAGGATCGATAGTTTTTTAGCTTGAATTTTAGTGACGTCATGTGAAAACCAACAATAACTGTACAATTTTCCCTCGTCAATGAAAGAATATTCTTTTTGCAGTTTACCCTATAAGCAGAAAGAATTTCTCGTCACTGTCTTGGCGAAGAAGGCAAAAAAGAGGCTCTGGCTCATCGTGCAATTCGTTTGAGGTGGCTGTCGCCTCACCTTACTCAGGTATGGGCCCCCAATTATTCAGTCAAAACCTTATGGGGGGTGGTCTATCTCTGAGTACTTAAGCATTAAAAAAATGAGACTTTGCCTAATACATACATGGGTGGTTTCTGTCAATATTGTGTCTTTCAATTATGCAAATGATGTCACGTGACTCCACGCGGCCAGAAAATAATAAAAAGTATTTAAACAAAAATGGCAACACTTTTTGTTGTTAGTTATTAAACCGGACTGGTTTAGGACAATGTGTAATTTAAGCATCTACAAAACTGTGCTTGGCCTTTTCTGAATTTGTTATTGTTTTAGAAAATAAATGTTTTTTTCAACTAGACCCAGTCCCCCAATGCAATTTTATCCCATCTTAACGCCTTCGCTTTTAAATATCTAAAAAAATGGCCAGGCACAGAGGTGATATATTAAACGGCCCTAACATTATGCAGCCCGTAACATAATTGAGAAAACACGAGAAAGTGCTGCCGTTTCAAGAACAGGTTTTTTCAGCCGATGGAGGTCACGTGACCTAATTTGCATAATTTTAAAGCACGAAATTGGCGCAAACTAAAACTGTGTGCAGCTGGCAAAGTTTTATGTGTCTACATCTAAAGCTCTTAGATATAGACCACCCCCTCACTTTCGAAGTGAGCAAATTGAGGCAAATTGAGGCCCATGCCTTAATTTACCTGAGTAGCTTTTAGCTATCATCATCAAGCCTGGTTATTCAGTTCAAGCATAGATTTTAGGAGAACTTGTTGGCGTGGTAAATGGGGGGAACGAAGTGTGGCTCGCAAAAAAGCACCCGTTATACATGTACTTTACAAAATTCGAAACCTCGTCGCTTATACAATGGACAACTTGCATCATTTTTGTAGAAGAACAGATATCAGTGGAGTTCTTCATTTCAATGAAAAAACTTTGAGGATTTGTCGCGAAATGGAATGGAATCAACAACTGAATGCCTTTTCACGTGAGTTTTACTATATCTAAATCTTTGTCTTGCAGTTGTCACTCTGCAAAATAACGTCGGCCTCCAATTAATTGATAAAATTCAAGGATTGGGAAAGCTAAATTGCGGTGACCATTCAAAGAAACGTATGTGTCTATTCCTTTCAAACTGGAAGCTTTTCGGTTTACAAAAGTCTACAACCATTATTTTTCCAAGGGCTTCAATGTATACAGGCAGAAGTTGTCATCGGTAAACTCAAGGGTACAATTTTTGTTAATTTGAAGACCGTCCTTGCAGTGGAAAACTTTGCACTGGTGCCATGTGGGCCGAGACAGTTCCCCGAACTGAACTTAGTTGTGGACTCACTCGTCCACATTTACAACAGAAGTTATATTGTAAAATTTGATTGTAACTCTCACGAAAATTCGCCGAGAAGAACAGATACACAAATGGTGTGATGGCGCTATTAGAATAAGCCACAACGAATTGAAGGAATTCTACATCAGAATTTCTGCAGACGGCGTTATCTTTTGATGAATTGCAGATGGTGGAAATAATCCACAGAGGACTCCAACACAAACAGAAAACCAAAACCACCGTAACCATCATTCGAACAACGCGACGTACAATCAGTTCACTCTGAACAACACTTGCTTCCTGTTGATTTCTCGGTGGTCGCTGTTGTCGATTCACACCAATAGTGGCGTAAAGTGCGACGGTTGTTGCAATAGGAATGCCAATGACAATGCTATCTTGCACGATGAGAAAATTAAAAGATGCTTTTACCGATGGAAAAACAGAAAGCGAATTAGCGTAGCATACTCTAATGCCAAGACGTACTTCAATGTTCATCATTTTCCAGAAGAATGAGAAGAAACAGCCAGGAATTGTCCTGCACGTCAGGGTTATCAGTTTCTCTTAGACGTAGATTTTGCATGCTGCTATATGTATAGGTAATCACATGATTTCCAGTGCAATTTGGAATAAATAAGCACGAGTAAATTTTCAAAGACCAACAAAAGTGCTTATTTATTCCAAATTGTACGAGAAAAATCATGTGATTACTTATTAATGATATACACGAAAAACATAACTACAACAACAAATTTTGACAACGCGTGCGTTTTTGGTTCATTCAACTGATTGGCTGAAACAGACTACTACCTTTGTCAAATTTAAACTTTTTCAAGACCAACGCTTTCAGAATCATTAAGCTAAGAACTTGGAAGTGTACAAGGATTGATTTTATATGGTCACCAGCCTGTTAAAGATAACTCGGTTTACAATAATCAGCAAAAGTAAGCGTTTTTAGATTCATCTTCGATTATGAGAGCTCGGCGTTTACAAGAAGTAAACTGGCGCCGTTTTGAAATCAGGAGAACGCTTCGAGCAGCCAATTGCAAAGATGAAAGACACTTGCTGAGTTGTTTAAAGACTGTTCATCATTGTCTGTTCCTGAGATCCCATCACAGCTAGGTGGATTCATGGAGAAACTTTTGAGATTTAAAACCCAGAAATAAAGGAGGGAATTTGATTTCTTCCGACGCTGCCATCGATGGGTGAGTGGAGCCTCAGTTGGTTATTTGCTTTTTCTCAGCGCTGGGGGTTTCATTATTTCATTTGGCCTACTGCAAGAGTCATCGTCGCTTTTCTTCGTCGGCTTCGTCGGCTTCATCGTAGTCGTTAAGGAAATTTATACCTCTGTAGCCTGTGACATTGGCGATATGTTCTGAACTTACAATCTTTGCTTTCTTCGGCTTGCTGATCGTTGTTTTTCTTGCACTATGATTCGTAAACTTTTTTCTCACTTTCTTTAAGGTTAGTACCAACTACGGATACTTTCATTACTTTCGTTAGTTATGGTATGTTCGCCCATTGGTTTAGTTCGAACTAGATGTTTAAATTTACGGTTTTGTTTGCTACTGAAGTAGAAAAAAACAGACCATCGCATGGATGTTTTAGTAGAGGTCTTCGCTCCACAAAAGACTCGTAGAGAGCAACTGGACACCTTCCTCCTCCAACAAATATAAACGTATACGTGACCTGAAATCTCTGTTGTTATCTTGGAAAACTTGTATCCTTTTTCATTTAAATACCTGAAAAGTGTAGCTGTCATGGTTTGCGTGTGTTTGCCACCGTTTTTGTTCTTTATTTTTTCACTTTAGCGTAGTCTGTCATAAGTAGCTTGTTTTTTAGTTTCTCTGGCTCATTCTTCTCGATTTTGTTGACAGTATTTTTCTCTTTAGCAACGCATTTTCAATACATTTAGCCAGAAAGACGTACATTTTACTGTGTTCGGGTTTCTGGAATACCTTTTTAACTTTCCTCTTGTTGTTTTGCGTACAAAATGAAATCTTCGTTTGTTGAAAACCACGGCCATTTTCGTAAATTTTGTTGTTAAAACAGCTCTAATCTGATTGGTTCTTGGTGGTTTCTTTTGTGCTTTCAGCCAATCAGAAAGCATTTGTAATTTGCACTCGTGTTACAAGTTTTGCACTTGTGTTACAAGTCTGCACTCGTGTTACAGAGGAACTGCACTCCTTTCTCAGCCAATCAGAATTGAGTAATTTTTTCGTGTATGTTATTAGAAAGGTTAGCAAGTTTACGGTATCATTGTTATACGAGCATAGTTTAGATCGTTTTGTAGGGTGGTTTTCTTACTGTGTTTTTTTACATTTCCAAGTTTTTATCTGTTTGTTGTATCATTTCCATCCATTTTGTTGATGAAAGCATAGTAAAGAGGATCGCACTCGGCACCTGTTGACACACCCCAATAGAGTGTTTTCATATGACGTCACGATGGCCATATTGGTGTTCCAAAACAATGAAACGGCGGCCATGTTGGTGTCCAAAACCAGTCCTGTGGGAGTTGAACTCTTTTCTTATGCAAACACTTTCTTTTGTTCCAATAAATTTGCATAATTGCTGACCACGTGAGTGAAAACGCTCTATTGTGGCTGCTTATTACATGATAAATGTTTTACATTCGTTTGAGCGAATTAGAATATAAATTACATCAAAGCTGGTTATGAAAGCCGGCAAACATCAAAGTTGAACACAACGGTACTGCCGTTCATGTGAAAAGCTCCCTGGCCGTGCAAAATCGTTTGTCCTTTGTTCACAAATTTTGACTGAATAAATAAGTGCGATGTTTCTATTG
This sequence comes from Porites divaricata, assembly GCA_038088405.1. NCBI lineage: Eukaryota > Metazoa > Cnidaria > Anthozoa > Scleractinia > Poritidae > Porites > Porites divaricata. The sequence continues at coordinate 34,988,001 of JBBMOI010000002.1, read as the reverse complement.
GTCAATAAGTTCAAAATGATAGGAATGCTATTGAACGTTGTACACGGTCAGGTCCAAAAGATGCTAACAAAAACATATAACAAAGGAGTCTAACGGGTTTCATAACTATTCTACTTAAATATGATCATATACAGCTTATGTTGTGATGGTGCCGAACAATAGCACTTGTCAAGCCTGTTTCGCTGGAATGTTTGGCAACAGTTTCAACTTGTATGCTTATATACTTTTAGTTTACCCTAGGCACTCACATTTCCAGTGAAAGGATCGAAGTACTGATCATAGCGCAAGGTGTCCAGACTGTAATGCAGGAAAAATATCCGGACTCTCCCGCAGGCTGCTGTTTCACCTTGAGTAGCGATACCTGTGATGTCCATGGGGTGATCAAAACTGACTTGAAGAAATTCCCATCCGTTGTTAGTCATGGGACGCCAGATACCTTGGCTGTTAAGTCGTCCCCGCCAAGGTTCGTTTCCAACTCCTTTGTAGGAGGAGGATGTTATATTATAGAGACCTCTTTCTATTCCAACAGGATCTTCACAGACTAGAGATGAAAAGCGAGACATACGACGAAATTTTAGTAATTACACAATGATCACGGTTTATTTTAATCACTGATATAATAAAGGTGAATCCTTTTTAGACGTATAGAACAAAAACATGTAGATACAGTATGTTATGGGTAAAAAAAAAATAGATTCTAGGAACAATGAACGCGAGGCATTTGTCATCGACTGCCCTCCCGGGATGAGGCATTTGACAACTTTCCCTAGCCTGCGTAGTGGGCATCAATATGAAAAGGTGAGGATCGAGGGAAAGGAAGGGGGATTGGGGAGAGAGCAAAAGGGACGGCACTCCCTCTCCCTTTTACCTTTGTTTTTTTTTTTTTTTTTGGTTTTTTGGCTCCCTTCTCTCTTCCCTTTTTGCGCCTGACACACAGGGTAACCTGGCTTATATGAAATATCTTAAAATATTTTTGAATCTATAGCAATATATTAATCTATATTATTTCATCACGCATTCTAAAATTTCTTCTCTGAAAGTTAACTTGTTTCGACGACCGACATACCTAAGCATCCATATAGTTCGATTCTGATGCTTGCTTCATAGCCCCAGGTCAGCGGTATAACACGGATGTAGCGAGTGGTGAAGTTCTGCTTGAAATAATGTTTGGCTACAAAGTTCAAGTCTTCTGGTCCCTGAAACACCTAGTAAGAGAAAAAAAAACCATAAGTGCATGGAAAAAACAAACAACTCCGTCTTTCATTGAAAAATCGTTATTAATTAAAAAATGTACAGTGCCGCAAATAAAAACAAGTAGTTTGCACTCCGCGCTACCTACTTGCGGTTGAGGATCATTTTTGTTATCTGGATAATTTGTGGTCCTGGAACTCTGACGCGACAAAAAGTGGACGATTGGTCTATTCAGAGTGGCTCGTTAGCCTCAATTGTTTTTTTTAGGAAATAACTTACCCGTACAACTCCGTTTTCAGCATAATTAGACCATTGGGGCAAATCTCTCATGTACTTGACATAAAACGTCCATGGAACACGCGCACGGTCTCTTCCCTGTACAGCAATAGCAGTGACCTGTTTTCGCGCTGGTCCAAGGTCGACTTGAACAAATGGTTGCGAAGAAACACTGGTGACGAAGGCATGCTTATTATTGAGCCTAGCATTGGACATACTAATATGGTTTGCAGTTGATCTTCTAATTTGGCTGTCCTTAATTTGGCCGTCTTCTAATCCCAAGGGTGTAGAGCAAACTAGAAAAACAATAGAACGAGGAATATGTGATATTGAGAGCGCTTTTTTCGGTTCTTGGCTAGTAGAGAAAAAAATATTATTAAGAGCGCGCTTGTTTTGTAATGGCTTATAGAACGAGGTTCAATGTATATTACTACTGGAGCGTGCTTTTTTCGCTTCAAGGTTTACATGAAGGAGGATTTTACGATCCGTATCAATCAAGCACATGAATCGTACGAACCGTAACAAACTGTACAAGTGACTGGGTGTAATAATAATTAATACTTTAACTCAAAAATTCGATTGGGTTGAAAAGAGTACCCTGGCGCATGAAATTAGGATACCAATAAGACGCGGCTGTGCCATTTTCCGTTAGCCTGAATTTCATCCGATTACTTCGAGTCGTTATTACTCCCTCAGTAACGTCTGAATCGACCCCCCGTTAATGCCGTCCAGTGACGTCACTACTCCTTGGCCTTTACTTTAATTCATGCAAAAAGTAAAACACGGTTTTCAAGTGGAAAACCGAGAAATATCGTTTGGAAATGTCAGCATGATACAGAATTGCTTTATTTTTTTCGATCGTAATTCATGTTTGACATTCAAACTATCAACTGCATGCAGTTGACAACTCTGAACCGGTTGTACTGAATTCTTTAATCAAACTCGGTCGCAATCACGCAATGAAATAAACACACACACGGAACACTTAGTTCAAAAACACAATGATTTGCTTTAATTGAAAAGAAGCTATTTGGTCCTTAACGAAGAAAAAAACAAGGAAACAAGAAAGAAAAGCTAACAGAATCATTACACTTGACGGTAAAAATAGCAATAGGTCGAATTATAGTATTGAGAAAACTTCGCGTAAACAAAATCACCGGCCGCCAAAACCACAAAGCGGCTCCAACTTTCATTGAATGAAAAACCTACCGACTCTCCACAATCATTCTTCATTCACAGTTCAATTTAGCATTTCAGTTTTGAAGACAAGGGCAATTTTGTTGTTTAAGATAAAGATTAAGCTTATCGAAATGTTTGAACTACACGAAAGAATTAATGCCAGGATGCGATCCGCTGAATATCAAGCGACAATCCCGCTAACATTTTTCATAATTATACATAATTATGCGAATGTTTAGACAATCAGCCAATCAAAATCACTACCCGGTTTTCGGGTAGTGAGTGACGTCACTGGACGGCATTAACGGCCGGTCGATTCAGACGTTGTTGAGAGGAGAAAACGACTCGAAGCAATCGGATGAATTTCAGGCTAATTTTCCGTGATACTGTACCTTAAAAAATAGATTGGGCTGAGTAGGTGACCCCTAGCAATGAAAAAGTATCATTGAGGCTCAGCTGTACCTTTTGCCGTGAATGCTGTAACTCAAAAAATGCAAACCTGGACATCCTTTGAGCTGAACCTTCATGCAGATGGCGTCGTGCCACTTTGTAGGAATGATCCGGACAAACCTTGTGTAAAAACTGGTGATTTGTGTCTTGAGAAATAAAGAATCTCTATTTGCTTCATATACCTTGAAATATAGAAAATGAAAGAAATATTCAGTTACTAAATTTATTCATTTTATTGGCATTTTCGCCCATCCTTTAGGGATATAATTTCAACGTAGTGGCGTGGTGTAAGAGCTGGACCTTCACAATGCATCCCGTTTCTTGAACCTTTTACAATCAGTTAAAAGAGCAACCAACGTAAGCTACAAACAATTACATGTGCATCAAAGGCTTGCGTAAATTCCAATTGCCTCCGATAATTTTTCTTTTTTCTCTTTTTTTCAGTTTTAGGAGTCATACGAAGGCGTAAGTATGATATAAAAACTTGAATGAACGTAAAATGGAGCCCTTTTCTTTTACCCCTTCCCTTTTATTGTCAGAAACAGTTTGCATTCGCAACTTGAAAACGAGAAGGAAACTGCGTCGAGTTAACTTTCACAAGGACTGTTACTAGGGACAGAGGGCGAAAAATGGCCAATTATTCTAAATATTTCGGCCCGGTTCTTGAAAGGCCGATTATCGCTAATCAAGGATTAAAATTTTGTTCCACTTTTTGTATTTGCATTGCTTAGAGTAACATTTTGTGTTATCATTGCTGTATCTCAGAACAAAGGCTCAAAAGTATTTTGTTAACTTGAGTTACATGTTCTTAGACAACAAAATCTTGCTTAAAATTTGGCTTAATCTTGGGCTTAAACTTAACCATCTTTTGAGGAACCAAGCCGTGTCCGGCAAGTCGCCAGTGACAATCCCAGAAACAACTGCGGGACACAATTCGGTTCCAGTTCCCTTCTCATTTCTGAGTGGCGAACTTACATGCACTCTTCCACTGTTAAAATGATGCTATAATTCTTTAAAATAATAGGGGCTAGACGTAATCAGCGACTTGCAAACTAATTCTAGCGAGCGAGGACCTTCTTTCAGTTTCGTAGTATGACTATATTAAATTTCAAAAGTGCTGCCCACGACTAAGCAACGCATTCTTACAGCACTTGTTGTTTTTTGACAGGTTAATGTTGACATTGTTGCTGTTGTTGTTGTAATTTACTTGGATCTGGAGAGGGACTCATGACCACGAAAACTAACTTAGCATTGCTCACGGGAGAAAGATTAGAATTCTTAGAAAACTTTTATAGGTAAACGGCAATTTTGAAATAAGGGCCGCACCGACAAGTCGAAAACAATTTGATGAGCGCTCTTCGAGTAAATATATAACTGGATATGATTACAGGCAGGAGAGAATTCTTCAGGCTGCAGTGACAGACCTATTTCTGTAAAAAAATCACGTTATAATAGCTTGAGACGGCTCAGGAGAATGATATATTACATGGCTGTCAAGAATACAATGCGCCTTGAATTCCGAGATAAGACAAAACAAGGGAGACATTCCTTTTCCGCTCAACATACCCTGGTAACGTTTTGTTCCTTGTGATCAATCCAAACATCTCCAAATTCACTGTATTGAATTCTGTATTTTTCTACCCAAGAGTCATTAGCCACGATACCTGCCCGAATACCTCTTGTTGACACTCCTGTAACCTTATGAAGAGCTCCCAAATCAACTTGCAGAAACTGCGTTGAACTTTCATCAGCGCACCATCCGTGTCGTTTACTTGAATTAAGAAGACTTGCCCGCCATGGCTCAAACATAGGACCTAGAAAGCTAGATGCAGTGTAACCACCCATCCTAGCTTCACTGAGGCTGACGTCTAGACTTTCTTCACAATCTAAAATAACGATGCAGTAAAGTTTTCTTCTTTTTGTCTTTCATTCTACTTCTTCTTTTTTTACTCTTATTATTATAGTGGGGGCGATATGAATGATTCTTTTCCTAATTTACAAGTATAGCAAAAGAATTAGAAAAATTACGCAACTCTTTTCTTTCCTTTTTCCGAAATTTAATAGAACAGCCACTGGCATGAAATTTTTGGCGAAGGTGGAGTGCAAGATTATCAGAGGATTGAGAAATTAAATCCTTTAATCCTTAAATGATTGACTCTACATCTCATAAAATACTATTTCAATGTCCTTTTTATAAAGAAGGCTAATTTTATTAACTCAGTCAAGTATTGGCCTGAGATATAACCTTGAAGTTAGTCTTCTCAGTTCTTCCGTTCTAGCCAACCCTTGTATTCAGCCATCAGGTATGCATTTTCAAAAAACACACTGAACGATTCCGTAGGCGGGATAGACCTTGAAAAACCGTTACATGGCAGAGATATAGCCGCCCTTGAAGGGTGGCTCGGCCTGGTGTAAAAGCTTTTAATGTAAGGGCATGAAAATCAAGTCCTCTCAGGGCAGCTCGATTCGTAATCTATTCAGCAACATTCATATTCATACTCAGTTGTATAAGGGTATAGGGAAATGATTGATCAGCGGACTAAGCCAGGCAGGAACAGCTTGGTTTAGGGGCAGACCCACGCGATTTTCTGGGTGGAAGGGTGGGCCTTTCCCCCATGCGTGGTTCCGCTGAAAACTGAGCAAAAATCAATGATTTCCACGCCAAATCAGTATTTATTATCAGGAGTTACTTAATCCCAGGTGAAACTATAGCAAGAGCAACGTTAAACCTGTTAATTAGGTGTATTTCAACTTCGCATATCGTCATGAGTGTTGTGAACTTTTGAACGGATCCGCTGGGCAGGATCCGCGGGACTCGCTGAGCAGAACCGTGCAATATTTTGAACGACAAATTCTGCAAGTTTTTGACAAGTGGATGGTCAAAATTTTTTACCGGTACGATTCTACTTTTACGCAGACTCTTTTAAACACTTGAACCTTTTCAACTTTTTATACAGTTTGCGCGGTACAAGCCTGAAGCCTAGTTTCGCGACTATGATGAAAAAAGAAAGAAAAACAGCCATTCCCATGCTGACACCGGCAAAATTTGTACGGACTCGTGTAAGCAGTACTGTAAAAGAATATTTTCGGTTCCCTGTAAACGGGCTGCAAAGAGGAAAAAATCGTGCGGTCCCGAATAAACAAGTGGTTAGGCAATCGGAGCACTCTCCCTCGAAAGGTCATTTTGAGGTTGAACGTAAAGACTGGGTCGAGGTTGTGTCGAATTTAACGATGGGGCGCTACTGTTTCTTTTACTGGCTATTACAAAGTTGCAAAAGAAACTGGGTTAAACATCTTTTCCCGAAACAATCCCATAGTCCAATTCGACGCAACACCGAACCAGTCTCTCTCATGATAAGGCCCCGTCCACACGTATCCGGATATTTTTGAAAACGGAAATTTTTTCTTCCGTTTTCAAAAAATACTCGTCTACACGTAGCGTATCGCATCGTTTTTGCCAGTCCATACTTAAACGCTTAACAATGGAATACGATAGCATCCCTCACAGAGCATGCGGCAAGCGTTATGCTAGTAGTGAACGATGTATCACATCATCGTATCCACACGTAAACGAGTGGCCAGCGTTATCAAAAATCTTCACTCTGGAGAGCGATTTTGAAAAGATGCGTTTTTGGCGACCGTTTTCACCGAACACCTATGGACGGTAGACCAAAGCGGAGAAAAAATATCCCTTTTCAAACAGCAACGGAGACGAGTGGAAGAGCCCCAAGTGGCCATTGCAAACAGCTTGGCTCTCAGTGTGCAACTCTCGTCAAAGCTTTTCAGTTCAGTTTCATTTTAGATTTTAAAACTGACCTTTGGAGAACATTTCTATCCGCATACAGGGGTAGGTTTTCCAACTAAGGACAATAAGCCTGACCTTCCTTGCCAAGAAAGGAGTTGTTAGGACATTCCAAAAAATGTTGCTGTTATTTGACCCAGAGAAAGTCTGCAATGTAAATGAGAAGAGTTCTTACTACATGTGTGCAGAGAAACATTTGTTGAAAATAACGACTTATTATAGAGTAACGAAAGTAGCATTTATGATCTTGTACGTAACTCCGTCAAAGCGAAGCATTCGTCAGTGGGGAAAACTTGTTTGGGCATGTAAATAAACTGTCACACTTATCATACATATCTGTATTAGGATAACATCTTCCTACAGAGGTAAACTATTTTCGGTTTTCAGCTTTTTGTCAAGTAAACGCCTGGTTTCCATACTATCACCCAGATTCTCTCGATCGTTTAAGGTGTTTGCGATGAATCGGACGATAATATAGAAACCAGCCTGGAAAATGTATGATTTGGGTTGACTGCTTCACCTCAGTCTTCTCTCTTCGCTTCGGTAACAGGTTTCATTTTCTCTCTTCTCTGCCTTGCGATCCTTTGCTTTGCCTTTGAAAAAATCTTGCAATCTTATAACCTAGATTGGCTAATGATGGTTAACTATTTTGTGTTCTTGCTGAGCCTAGTAGGAATGAATGAATGAATGAATGAATGAATGAATGAACGGACGAACGAACGAATAAATGTCAATGAATAAATGAATGGAATGAATGAATGAATGAATGAATATCCTTTAGTTAAACACGATCAGTATTAAAAGCATGCAGTAAAGCTGCTTGAGAGGTCGTCTTTACTAGTCTGTGATAAAACTTTCTTATCTAAGATTTAAATAAAAGATGGGAAAGCTAAAAACATCTTAAATTGAATCTTAAGAGAGAGTCTCCCTAAAACCGGTCCACTGCGTTTCGGGTCGGAAAATCGATTTCCTTTAAACTTTGCCCACGAATATATCTTAGTCCAAAAGTAACTGAAACCGCATTAGTTTTTGAAAATATTTCAAAATAAACTTTTTCGGGAGGAAAATCACTTCAGTACAAGGCGGCCAAAGTTTTGCAGTGACAAAGAGTAAAAATAGCGCATATTGCCGAGTTCACCACTTCAAAGTCTTGCACTTTTAACGATTTTTTTCACTTCCTAGGATTAAATTGGTCCTTAAATGATGTAAAACACACAGTTTTGGTCCTTCAAAAGCAACTCATGTCTACTAAATATTTTTGATTTACACCCGCTTTGCCGTAGGCGGGAAAGGTCTGAAAAATGCATATTTTCATCCTAGCACTGTGCAAAATCCCCACATCACCTAAACAAAATGTCTTTTCAGACCAACAAAGGGAAAGTCCAAAAGCATAGAAACATAAAAATATGTTGTGATTTTAACGATTTATCAGCACAGCCGATCGACGAAATATGCCTATTTTCTGTTATGACTGTTTACAATGCACGATGGATGGTCTTAATCCAAAGCGGCATTAACACAATAATTCATTAAATGTACCAAGTATTTTAAACTTTTTGTGACTTTTGACACAATAGAACATCATTTAGGAAAGGAAACCCTTTAAGCCGAACGCATTAATACTAAAAGTGTACCTGTTTACAGCGCTTGATCCGATCGAGTCGTCTCCGCTGTGTACACAAAACTGACATCACATGAGGGCGCGTGTCACGCATTCCTACATGTATATCTGGAATCGTTACGCTGCGAAAACATTTTTTACGCTAGTCTGACTAAAGTTAAAAGGCAGGGAATAATCTTATGAATAGAGTATTCTATTATATTTATTGTTGTTTGTTGACAAGCTACAAATTCAAGAATGGTGCATGCATAAGTGCCTATAGTGCATTAACAACCCGGGGGTACTTGGGTTAAAGTTTGCTGAGAATGCGCCGCTGGCCTCTCAGAGCCCCTACCCCATTATAGTCTATTCTGTGGCCAATTATAGACCCCCTCTTAGCCATTTTTGGGAAATATATAATTTTCAAGATCCCAAATTAGTCACTACCTATTTTTATGTATTGACCCATTTTTTAGATTGAATGAAGAACACTTTACTTGTCGCCTGCCGTACAAACATTCTGGTACGTTTGCTAACCGTAAATATGAAGAACTGTTTTACTTTAAAAGATCCGAAAATGTGCGACCCCATTCTTTGACTAGTAACTCTGTTGAAAATGTGACCCCATTATAGCCAATCCAGTCGTGAAAATGCGACCCCATCCAGCGGCACATCCCCAGTAGCCTCTTATAAGGAAGTACCCCCCCGGGTTAACAATAGTCTAGTGGCTCGCAAGCAAACATCCCCCTTGCTATTATTCTACATTCGAAACCAAGTTATTATACGTTTGAAATCAAGATGGCCACCTGTTAGAGAATATGCTTGATCCCGACGATTTTACGGAAAAATAATGGACTGTGAACTGGAATGGTGGTTTACCTCGTTTAGCGCTTCTGATTTCTTTCCAACTCACTAATATAGAGATTTAGACAGGGCTAAAAGCGCAGCTCTCGTTGATATACTCAAGTTGTACTCCAACAAAAAATAAAATCGTGTGATGCTAACCTGCGACGGCAACGAGAATTGCAAAAACAAAACAAAACAACAACAACAATATGTCTAATTGGCGAACTTAGCTTTCCGCCCTATCGGAAGGGGGTGGGGTATACAACAAAGTGTTATACTGGGAGACTCCTCCCTGATCGTCCAACCCATTATCCTTTTGTGAGATTTTTGACTGAAAAGGTGCCCCTTGAGGGGCAGAAAGCTCACAACGCAGATCGCGCACGAATGTTTACCAAAGCCGAGTGGCTCAAAAGTACAGATTTAACGATTTTTGTCGCAATATGTTTCTAACAAAATCATTTGAAAAAAAGAAAAAAAGACTATACATACTAAGACGATGGGGAACCTGGAGAAAGGAAATGGCAGCGAAGCTGTGATGGAAACAATTGCTGCCAGATGTCCTCTGATGTATGATGAGTACAATCTTTGCAAGATGGCTAACGGAAATCAACTCTTTCTCCTTCAAAAGCAATTTGCTTACTAGGTAAACTCGTTACAAGCTTTTTGAGTTTCCATTTGGCACAAGAACCTCGAAATCTGATCTTCTTCAAAAGATAACTGAAATGATTGTAGAGTGCTCTTGTGTAGTGAAAAAGACTGTTGGAAAAGACGCGAGAAGAAGAAGGAAAACGGCTCTACCTCGGTGAGTTTGTACCCTACTATTACTATTTTTCTTCCGCGGGCTCACTGTGAATTTACTGCCCTTCAGGAAAATCGCTAGCTTGATATGGGCATTTCGGCAATAACGGTACAAGAATTTGAAAATAAGGCATTATTAATAATTAACCTCTTTTTGTAATAGAGAATGAGTATTAGCAAAGCTTTCGCGCGTGCGAAAGAAAAAGTGATAACCTGTAGATGCGAGAAAATTTGGTAATCACGTGATCGTGCGTACCAGTACACTGACGCTAATAACAGAGAAAGAGCTAGAGCGAAAGACATTCCAAAAAAAAAAACAAAAAACAAAAAAAAGAAAGGAGACGAAGTTCATTAAGGAAGAAAAACACATGAAAAATTCAAAGCTGCGAGTGAGAAAAATGACAAATGTTAGCGGCCAGCAAGGTTAAAATGAGCAGTAGTGAAATAAAAAAAAAAGTGGAATGTAGGCAAGATCGAGTTCCTGATTTAGGAACATATACGATTTTTCCTCCATAAAAAATGCAAATAGGAAGTTTCGGGTACGTTGAAGTCGTGAAAAACAATGGCAAAGAAATGTACAAAAAAATGTGCTGCACGTGCAAAGTCGGTTTTATTTCGCTTTTCAGAAGCCCTATTGATTTTTTTTTTGCTTTTTGCATATCTCGTTGCTGTCACCGGTTAGCATTACACCGTTTTAATTATTTTTTTTTCTGGGGTACAATTTTGAGTATATAAACGACAGCTGCGCTTCTAGCCCTGGCTAAAAGTACTAGCGATTATTAGCTAGTGTACAAGATATTAGTCAAATCAGAAAAAGAAGGAATAGAGTCAAAATCGAAAGCGCTAAACGAGGTAAACCACCATGCCACTTATAAATGCAGGGTAACCTAATTTCAAAGATACAGTATTTTTTCTAGAATAATAGCAAGGGGGATGTTTGCTTGCGGGCAACTAGACTGTTCACTGTCCCGTATCTTTCCGAAAAATCGTCCAGATGTGCGGCCTTCTTGGGTCCGCTGCCCAAAAGAAAGATTTCATAGTCATCCCCAGGCTAAACCCGGTACATTTGACACCGAGATGGCCACCTGTTATGTGCTTGATCCCGACGATTTTACGGAAAAATAGAGGACTGTGAACAGTCTAGCGGGCCTTCTGCCAGCAAGCACACTCCAGCTCTATCCCCAGCCCCACCCTGAGTCGGGGAGCTTGATAAGACCTGAAAACAGGTACTCGTCGGTTTAATTCCACAGGCTACCAGAAATATGAAATATATTTTAAAAAAATAATAAATACAAACATAAACGACACACATAAAACAAAACAAAGTGAAAGCTCATAGCGACAACCAATTGTTTTATAATGCTAACCTGAATGGACAGGAGGCTGTTCCTGGAAAACTAAAAAGTTACTATTGATAATGCACTAGGCACTTACGCATGCATGATTCTTGATTTTGTAGCTTGTCAACGAAAACAGCAATAAATATAATATAATACTCTATTGATAAGACAATTTCCTGCCTTTCAATTTTAGTCAGACTAGCCTGAAAAATGTTTTCGCGGCGTAACGATTCCAGATATAGGAATGCGTGACAAGCGCCCTCATGTGATAATCAGATTTGTGTACACAGCGGAGACGACTCGATCGGATCAAGCGCTGTAAACAGGTACACTTTTAGTATTGATGCGTTCGGCTTAAAGGGTTTCCTTTCCTAAATGATGTTCTATTGTGTCAAAAGTCACAAAAAGTTTAAAATATTTGATACATCTAATGAATTATTGTGTTATTGCGGCTTTGGATTAAGACATTCCATCGTGCATTGTAAACAGTCATAACAGAAAATAGGCATATTTCGTCGATCGGCTGTGCTGATAAATCGTTAAAATCACAACATATTTTTATGTTTCTATGCTTTTGGACATTCCCTTTGTTGGTCTGAAAAGACATTTTGTTTAGAAGATGTGGGGATTTTGCACAGTGCTAGGATGAAAATATGCATTTTTCAGACCTTTCCCGCCTACGGCAAAGCGGGTGTAAACCAAAAAATATTTAGTAGACATAAGTTGCTTTTGAAGGACCAAAATTGTGTGTTTTACATCATTTAAGGGCCAATTTAACCCTAGGAAGTGAAAACAATCGTTGAAAGTGCAGAACTTTGAAGTGGTGAACTCGGTAATATACGCTATTTTTACTCTTTGTCACTGCAAAAATTTGGCCGTCGGGTGCTGAAGTGATTTTCCTCCCGAGAAAGATAATTTTGAAATATTTTCAAAAACTAATGCGGTTTCAATTACTTTTAGACTAAGATATATTCATGGGCAAAGTTTAAAGGAAATCGATTTTCCGACCCGCAACGCAGTGGACCGGTTTTAGGGAGACTGCCTCTTAAATCTTAATTAGATCTTAAATTCTAAAAAAATTAAGATTTAAAAGATTTACATGAATATTCAGAAATTTAAGATTGGAAAGTTAAAATAATATAATTTGACATCATCTTGGGCACCGAATGAACCGATAGTCAGTTCTTTAAAGTAAATAGGTTGAGTTTGATCGTCGGGTTAATGTAATCCTGAATAGGACTGTTAGTGACGGACTTTTGGACAACCTGTGCTGTAGTCATCTTCAGAGTCAAAGATGACTACCACACAGTTTGTCGAAACGTCAGTCGCTGTCAATTAGGGAGCTTAAGCAGCGACGTTTTTGAGCGACGCACGTCAACCGGAAGTAGACTTTTTGCACTCTTGAGGCGTGATTTTGAACAAATTTTTGGGCAGATCGTCTCTATAAGAATTAAGACACTTGGAAATAAAAATACGGTTGGGTCAAGACTCATTAAAAGAGAAAAAGTCTCACTTCCGGTTGACGTGCGTCGCTCAAAAACGTCGCTGCTTAAGCTCCCTAATAATAACTCAATAACACTCCTATCCAGGACTGGGTTCAACAGACGATCATCCTCAACCTAATTATGAAATGACTCCTGGGATCAAACCTTTCACAGTTCTTTTAAGTGTCACTTGACAGAGATTTCTTTTTCGTAGTTCTTGGCTCTCACCTGAACATCCCCGTGAACCATGTAGTTTTCCCATTGAGCGCCATACTTTGAAAACGAAATGCTAAACGAGGTCACACCATACGACTGGATCGAGTCGCCTTGGACGGCTAATTTTGCTATAACAAGCTGTCTCCCAAGATCTATCTCTAAATATTCTCCAACTTCGTTTCTTGCAGCACACCATGACCCATTTGCGATAGACATTTCTAGCCTAGCTGCATAAGGGTAGTAGCCAGGCTTCCAGCTTGATGCAGTAAATGATGAATTGGAGATTTTGCGATGACTTTTAATCCCCACTGTCGTATACTTTTTACAAACTGTGAAAAAAAATAATAAATATATAGTTTGCAATAGTAATAATAATAGTTTATATATAGGACTTCATAAGGCTTTACAATGATTATGCTAACGTAAAAACTAAACGCTAAAAACATACCGAGATAAATTAATTACAAAGCTCAAAAATATTGATACATGTACAAGACATATAATTGAAAAATCTAAAATCTAAAAATACACTAAAGATAAATTTACAGAAAATTAAAATGTAGATACGTGTACTACAAATAAAAGTTAAAGATATTATAGGCTTCTTTAAGAAGATAGTCTTCAAATGATTTTTTGAAACTAGCTATTGATAGAGATTTGCGTATACTGACAGGCAAGTTATTCCATAGCCTTAGCGCAGCCAGTAGCACAGCAGTTCTTGGCCACTGGAACGTAATGACCAAGAGAACCTTTGATGACCCAGGTGACTAGAAATATAAGACGGTGCTCTACCGTTGAGTGCCTTATAGACAAATAACAGAGGATTGAAAATCAGTAATACGGGATTGTACAAGTAGGCAGGGTAGAACCAATGAAAGCGTGGATAAGAATTTCGGCAAAGTCCAGGGTGAGATATTTGCGAATCTTTGATATGTTCGTGAGATGGAAATTTGCCTCATTACATATCCTTTTTCACTTTTTGTTCCATACAGAAGCAATTGTCCATAATGACTCCTACATTACAAGCAGACGAGTTAGGGGCAATGAACTCATCTCCGACCCGAACATATTCATTGGTCTGCAGCCAAATTTGGAGCTAATGACGACAAGTTCAGTTAAGTCCTAATTAAGTTTCAAACTTAAGGCTATTACACATCCAAAGGTCAATTTCTCCAACACAGCGTTCAACACGCAACTATAACTTGCCTCACCAAAAATCAGCACAGTAATCAGTATCGAAGGATATATACAGTTGCGTGTCATCAGCGTACAGATGGTATAATAAGTTGTGCTTTTTGATGATATCAGCATTCGGCGCAGTGTAGACGAGGTACAGCGGTGGGCCCAGTACCGATCCCTGAGGCACCCCACGCAGCAACGGTCGCTTTGATGACATGTCCTCCTCTATCTTAACAAACTGTTTGGGCGAGGTTAAGAAAGACTTAAACCATGCCAATACAGTTCCCTTCACTCCAAAATGAGTCGAGAGTCGAGATATTAGTATTGCAGAGAAGTCTGATAAAACCAATATCACCGCCTTTTTTATCCAGAGAACACAAGATGTCATTTTACACTCCTGCAGCTTTAAATTTAAAAATGACCGAAAGTTTGTGAACTGCTTGAGGTCAGCGGCTGGTTTCTTTAATGTAGGTGAAAGCAAAGCAATCTTTAGGGAATCAGGCATTTCAACAGTTGTTCATGACAAATTAACAATCCTGGCGATGGTAGGTAGGAGTACAGAGAAGCAGCCCGTACTAGCTGATGCCAGCAGAGGATCAAGACAACAGGACTTGTTTAGGGCTTATAAGCAAATTCCTTGACATCCTCTTGACCGACCTCATGAAAGTTATTTAATTCAGCAGCGTTTGTAGGCCATTTATCATCATCAGCTAACGACAGACCTCAGTTTCTTGCTACAAGGGCAGAGTGAATCTTTTCAACTTTGGCAGTGACAAAGTCAGCAAATGAATCAGCAAGCAAAGCATTGCTAGGAGAAAGTGGATATCGCGTCTCATAAGATCTAGTAAGATCTAGCAAGAGAAGAATTTGAAAATACGTGACGCTTGCAACAGCGACTAAGATGATTAAGCCAAAGCAACTGGTAGCCGGTAACTGAATCTACAGGCTGAAAGCCAGACACCACATACAAAAATAAAACCCTAGGATTAGCCACCAAGTGACACAACTACCACTTCGTCACAGTTAGGTAGCTTATCCCAAGGCTTTTAAAAAATAGAAAAAATGGCAAAATTCGCATCGAAGGCGTATGTTCTGGGGGCTAAAAAGTGTAATTAACAGCTTTAAAACGTTAGCATGCAGCTTTTAAAGAGTCATATTTGAAAACAACGAGATATTTTCCACCAAGTATCCAGTACAATGAACCTGGCATACCTATGGTCAAGCATAAAGGCAAGTGAATAAGAGATGATGATCAAACCTGTGCATCCGTATAGTTCAAGACGAGTAACCCTATTGTTGACAAAAATACTCGGACGAAAAACCAAGAAGCTGGCCTCTACAGAGTATGGTAATATCACTCTGTTAATACTGTTGTAGTTTGTGAGTCCTGTAAAAACCTATAAAAAAACATATGGAAAGGAATTTGTACTTCCAAATTCACTTTATTTGCTCCAAAATATGCATGGTCGAAGTAGTAAAATGGATAGGGCTAGGGCCAAGGTTTTCTAGACCTACAATTACCACTTCTGCTAATCCCACGGCCTACACATAAGTTTGTTCCGAGGATTTTGAATGGTTTTAATCAGTTCAGTTTTTGAGGTATTTTTACTACGGTTCTGTTTAATTCTGAGCAGGAGCAACACGATTTCGTAGTTTTAACCACTCTAACGCTACTTTTAGTAACGAGCAGGGCCGAGTTGTTCAAAGCTGGGTTAAGATAACCCAGGGTTAGTGCGAGATTTGAATTCAGATTTGAAAGCTTAAAAAGCATTTCAGTTTTAATTCTTTTTGTCCCAGGTGGGTGAGGAGGATGGTTAGGAGGGAGATGGTGAGAGGGCTGGCAATGTGGGGAGGTGGGTAAGGAGGATGGTTAGGAGGTGGAGTGGGTGAAGAGGCTGGCAATGTGGGGAGATGGGTAAGGAGGATCGTTAGGATGGGGTGGGTGAGAAGTCTGGCAATGTGGAGAGGTGGGTAAGAAGGATAGTTAGGAGGTGGGGATGGGTGAGGAGGCCGGCAATGTGGGGAGGTGGGTAAGGAGGATGGTTAGGAGGTGAGGATGGGTGAGAAGGAGGCAAAGTGGGGAGGTGAGGAAGCTGGTGACAAGGGTGGGTGAAGAAGTTGCCAGCTTTACATTCCTTGTTCATTCACCTAGGATATTCACCCTAATTCTCCCCCTTAATTACCCTCCTTAACAACCTCTCTACCTACTATTCCTGTATAAATCAATTCCATTTTGTCATGTGTCTGTACAGTTTTATATTAAATATCAGACTTGAGCCAAAAAAATATTCCCAACCAATTTTGATGTCATTTGTTATCTTTAATCCAACAGACACAAGGAACTTATCTGTTGAATTAATTACTCTTACTCAAGGGCGTACGTACCTTTTCAAGTGCGTTGTCTATCCAAGGTTCCACGGAAAAACCGTCGGGGCTGTAGTATAATTCATAAGTGGAGACATAGTACCCTCCTCCTGACTGTAATGCTATCGCGGTGATCTTCCTTTTCTCAGGCTGGAATCCAATTTTCAAAGTAGCGAGTTCGTCTGAAGCTGTGGGATTCCAACCTCTGTCGTTTAATCGGGCATAATAACCTTGATTTCTAGAGTAACTTGACGAATATGTGAAGGCTGAGTTAGGTATCTTCATGTTTTCCAGACCCAAGGGATCTGAACAGACTAAATGCAGAATTACATCAGTCAGTAAAAACTAGCAGCATTAATTCCCATTTGTTTTTAGATTACACCATATCAAAACACGTAAGCAATAGAACAAGTAACACGTTAAGTGCTGCAGTCATTTTAAGCGAGGCGACGTCACGTCTTAACGTGATATAAAAGCGCTTTCCACTATTGACGTCACAAATTTCTAGTCCCTGCTGAGACTCACACATTAAACCTGACCAGTATAAGAGTTTAGTATGGGAAAGTCACGTTCGGCAACAAATTTTCGTCGTCTTTGAAGATTTTTATCGTTAAAGGAAACAAAATCCAGCTTGGTTTCGATAATAGATATCCTGAAAATAATCAACTTATGCCAAGACAGCGTTAAACATAGAAAAAACTGTACAGATGAGTGGTTTTATTTCTTATGCGGCGTCATAATACTGTGGGTAAAATTATTTTAAAACGTTTGGAGAGCAGGCCCCAGTTGTTCAAAAGGTGGACACCACTATCCACTAGATAAATCTCTATCCACTGAATAGTGCAATTAGTTTCCCTAATACTTATCAACTGGATAGAAATTTATCCGGTGGATAGCGCTATCTAACGTTTGAACAACCCGAGCCAGGACTTCATAGCTGTGCATGAAACTGTGCATTTGGTTAAATTTATAGGCAAAGATTGCTCCATTTTTTTTCGAGTGCTTATGTTACGCTACTTAGTACAACAGAAGAAAATAATGTACTTGAACAAGTAGATAATACCAAGTATATTGATCAGCACCTTACGTGGAAAACTCATGATAATTTGATTGCGGCTAAGATTTCTAAATCTGTCGGGTTACTTTATAAAGCTAAATACTATTTGCCCTCTAAATCTCTTCTTACACTATACTATGCCCTTATTTATCCATATCTTACTTACTGCAATCTAATTTGGGCCTCTACTTATGTCACCAACCTGCAACGAATTTACCTACTACAGAAAAGAGCAGTCCGGGCGATCTCTAAGGCTGGCTACAAGGCTTCAAGTAAACCCCTTTTTGCAAATTTGAAAATTCTTGAATGGATGTTTTTAGTATCTACTCGCTCCAAGTAAGTTCTTTTATGTACTTATATCATAATAACGTTTTGCCTATTGCTTTTACTCAAATCTTTCAAACTGGAAATCAGATTCATCAATATTCAACAAGATACTCTGACTTTTACCGACCTCATGCCTGTAGAACAAATATTAAAAAATTTTCGATCCTGTTTCAAGGTCCTAGAATATGGCATTCATTACCGAACAACATCCAAAACGCCCCGACTTTTAATATATTCAAGCGTGTGATCAAACCATTTTTAAGGGTCAGACAGGATACAACCTAAATACCTTAACACCTTATATCTATATTTTTCTCTAAACACACTTAACAGTATATATATATATACTTAAAATACACGACTTTTTTCTTTATTTTTAAATGCCGCCTAGTATTTAAATTGTCCGTGGGGGAAAATCTCTATTCCTCATAAGCTCTGCTTCTTGGAGATTTCCCCGCCACAGTCACTCGTTCAAAGTTCTATGCCCATTTTTAATTTAATCTTAATTGACTATTTATTACTTTTTCTACTCTACTTGTCATTTATTCTGTGTGGCAAAATAATAAAATAAAATAAAATACAGGATATAAAGTACTAATTAAAAGTATTGGCCCGGAGAGGTACTCGATATATCCTTGGGTGGGGAGGTGCGATCCGGCCGCTCATACCCTGACCCTGTTTGAGACAAAAAATCGCTGATTTTCCTACCCTGCTTGAGACAGAATTCCGATTTTGATACCCTGTTTAAGACATTTAACCCGAAACCCCCTCAAAAAAATTGTTGGAGTTTAGTTCGTAGAACATACGCGCAGGCTGTTTATCGTCCAAGAAAAGATACCCTGTTTAAGACAAAAATTGATAAAATCGATACCCTGATTAAGACAAAAAATGATAAAATCGATACCCTGTTTAAGACAAAAATCCCAAGAAACATACCCTGGCTGCCCGCACGTCCCCATTAAGCCCTTATAAGGGAGTACTCCCCCCCGGGGAGTATTCGCCCCGGATTCATATGGTCTACCTGGCCGCACAGCCACAGAACAAACTTATACAATTTCCGGTTTGTGCTAATGTTGATGTGCTTTCCACCGTAAATATTCTGTCACAGGCTTAATTGCAAGAAGCACATCCAAACTCGATTTTCTCTTTAGCAATTTCGGTTTTGGAGTATTACCCAGCCAATAATGTTATGTCATGTTTCAGTGCATAGCGGTGCTTTCTGCCTAGGACACAGAGCCAGCGATCCGATTTCAGTAGCCTTCTCTGATCAAGCCGCTTTATTTTCTGATTTTAACCATTTATTTTAGTTGCTTGGACCAGGTTTTGCTCCCTTTAGCAGAAGCGCCTTTTATATTTTGGAATAAAGCTCTAAAACATTTTTAAAACGCTCACTGCGTATTTTATGAACAATTTTCATCTCGGAAACGCATGTTTCTGGCCCATACAAAGCCTAGGAGTAGAATGCGAAGTTTGACTGAGTCACGCGGGGGGTCTAAGGTGACAAAACCTATTTTTAGTAATAGTGGGAAGCTCTATTCATTAACAAACGTTCAGAGTGTTCCTCTTTGTTGATTAAAAAAACACGTTGTGAGATCTTAAGAGGAGTTCGGCTATCAGACTGACAGGCGCGATGCCAAGAAAGGATAATGGAGACACGCATGCCCTCGCACGCCCCGTCCTTTCTTGTGCCCATATTATTTAATCTCATACCAAGATCTCACTCTGGTCGCGGGAGATCTGGGTACGAGATTACTTTCATGCGCCTGCTAGCTTAAAAGCGACTGGCGTAACGAGCTTTAGACTGCAAATGATTTCTTCTTTGTTAGGCATTGTTAATCAGGTAGTTACGACGCAAGAAGTTCAAGAGAGTAGATCGTCTCCCACAATAAGGCGCAAAAGATCCAACGACCATCCACTCGCCACGGAAAAAATTGGTACTAGCTAAATTAAAAGTTGATCAAACCTTTAGTGCCTTGGAGTTCCAGTCGTAGACATGGCCACGTTTTCCACTTTACAGGGTGAACTCGCACCACGCGACCGTTAAAATCCACCAAGTTGGTTTCTCTTCTCAATGTCTGGTCATCGACGCTTAAAAATTTCTACAATGACATTTCGAAGTTGACAATATAAATTCCCGGTTGCATGTTACACTGCACAGACCAAAATACAACTTGGTGGTAGTTAAGAAGGGCTCATTATGTAACATGAAAATGAGGGAAGGCTTTTGAGTTATAGTTATAGGTCATTATTTCTGCGAACCAGTTGCGGTTTACAATGACACGATTGGAATTTTAAACAGAAACCTTAAATAATGCAATAAGCTTTTTTTAAAACAGCCAAAAAAGCATTTTTTAGCCACAAAGGAAGCATCATCCTTAAGGAGAAAAGTGCTTTTGTTATCATTTCCACGCGTCTATCTATACTTTACATTCAAGCTCTTTTCTTTTCTCCACTACCTTTTCTAGAAAAAATAAAATTACCCTACAAACAAGCCAGCTACGCGAATGTCAACGATAAAACGACTTCGTAAATGCTGGAAACCATGCCGTGTAGAGAAACATGGAAAGATGTTACACTAATGTTTTGACTTTTATCTCACTTGTGGTATAATCTGAACGTAAAAATTATCCAAGCATCACCATAAATTCGGTAACAACCAATATCTCATCAATAGACACGGCAGTATCTACATGAAGCTCTTTGAGTTAGATAAATATATATTGAACCTTCCCAGCCGGCTCTATACCAAAGACTGATTGCAACCTCCCGACGCACTTTAAAAACAATCAGCGAAAGCGAAGCGCTGGTATTTCTTGCCCCTTTAATTTCGCAGGTTTACTAACCACAATATGAGAAAAAAGGGGGGCTGTGACATATCAACAGTGAGAAAAAGGACAACCATCTACTATTCTTCATCTGGCATATGACAAGGGGTAAGGGTTTTACAGTTAGCGAAACCCAGCTAAGCCAAAAGCTGCTTTTTATACTCACAATGGGCTGTTGAGTGTTGACATCTTTGACGTAACTCCAGTGGTCTAGCTCTGTGCTATAGGAGATCATAAATTCTTTCACCCAAGCATCTCCAAGCTGATCCTTAGACAGACGATGTTTTCCTTCAGTGATTATTTTAGTAATCATGTGTTCTATTCCCAGATCAATTTCAAGGAACTGATTTGTTTCGTTTACTGCCGCACACCATGCTCCATGTCCAATGTTTCTCCCCATTCTCCCATAGTACGGCATATGTTCGGAACCAAGCCAAGAAGAGGCAGTGATCCTTTCATCCGGGATGCGGTCGGATTGCATTCCAAGGCCATCATCTTTTACTGTAGTACAAAGACAAAAACAAGATGCATTCGAACCTCCGTAAGAGACCACGCAAAATGCAAAGATTTAGTGGTCGCTTACGGGAATCAAACTACAGGTGATCTCTTCCGAGAAAAGTTCCTGACACAAATTTGTGAACGTAAACTACGATCTACGTAGTTCCATGTTGTCACTGAAAGTCCTCCGCGTAAGTGGCGTAGTCATGCGCAGTACATACAGTGAACAAAGAGATCACACCAGGCGTCAAGTGGTCGCTTGCAAGAAGTTAAAAGTATTGAGAAACTTTGCTGCACTACGCTTGGGTCTTTGGCTGACATTAAATGATAAGCCCCCTTCTCGTGTTTCATAAACACATCATAAATTTTTTTGATTTATGACTAGAATAAACGCGCATACGATCCGTTTTTAGCTCCAAAACGGTTAAAGTGTGAGGCTAACATCCTAGCTTAACCGAACTTCGTTGGGGTTTTTTCATTTGTTTCAGGGGATAAGCGACCTGGCTAGTAAACAAAACTGGGTGAGATAACCGTACCTATCTTGGCGGTCTCAACTTCCACCTCACATAAGCTAAGAGTGCTGTTGACTTCTGGAGAAAATATGGTAACATACCAGCCAGGTTCTACTGGTAAACAGCGGATCATTCTCCCTGAACCTCTTTGGAAAAGGTGTTTAGTACCTCCACAGGGTGGGTCTGTAATTCCCAGTTTTTCCGGTCTGTAGCCAACTCTAATGCTTAGTTCTGTAATTTCTTGATAGCCTTCATCACCACGAACCACTATAAAGACCCCGGTAACTTTCACGTCCGCGCCCAAGTGTGTTTGAAACCAGGGGAGCTCGGACACTTCTGTGAGAGAGCATGAACCCAGAGAGAAATTGGATTCCCTGTTACCATCGACTGCTAATCTTGAGTTTTCAGTTTCGTTTCCAGACTGCCAAGTTTGCCGCCCAAGAGCTGCGTTCTTTTTGAAGACTCTGTATCCTGTGAGATAAGAGATAATACAATGATTTAAATACCATCAAGACCAGCCTTAGCTTTTATATCAATATGAAAATGATTCCAAGGTTTACACGTACAAAAGAAACGAATGATTTGGTGTTGGTCAAGTCACAACCTGTCTTCAAGTGGGCGTATCACCGATGTAGATAATTGCCTTTACATTGGAAACCGTAAAATTTCCAGTCAGAGAACTTGCAAAATAATCATACACAATAACAAAGGCCCTTACATTTTTAAAAGAATGCGGTGAGGCATTCTACTTTGGTTGGGTGTCCGCAGGTAATGTGGAAGAGCCTCTTTGTTCCTCTTTACTCCGCTTTAAGGTTGCCTAATTCAACATACTGTTCTGATGACTCAATCAACGTAGGTGAAAATTACAAGTTTGTTTTTTAAACTTACTTTTGCATCCATATAGCTCAAACCTCAATCCACAACTTGACGTCGCATCTTCAATATTTAACCTGACAAAAACAGGAGAGATCTCCCTCCATAACTCATGCACTGTCGTCAGTGTGGAACGGTCACCCACACGGAAGGTCTGTCGAAAAAACATGACATACTCATGCATGAAATGTCAATGCCTACAAGGATAGATAGTTCTTGTCTCCCGAACTGTAGTTAAAATGAAAAAGGGATCTTTGATAACAACATCCGTCTATGATGAATATCTAGCATTGATTATTCGTAAAATCTATGGAATGCTTAATTATAAGTCGCCTAGAATGTATGTTTTCTAAGAGACTGAACATTACAAAAATTATGAGAAAGGGAAGGTGATACCGAAAAAGATCTTGCAAGGGAAAATTTCACGATAAAAAATTCGTGCACTTGTGCATGGACTCAGTATAAAGAACGATATTCTTCGCCCCAGTGATAAGAAAATATATGGAAAAGAAGCTCGATATAACGAAACCCTGTTGAAGCGAACATATTTTGCCACTCTCGTACTCCTTTGCCATATTGGAGTTCCACTGTATCCACAGTATACTGCTTAGAAAAAAGCGTTTTCAAAAACGATCTTTTTACCCCGGACAACTTTTGCAGAACACTGTTGCTCTCTTCAATGGTGTCAGTGCCTGCTGTCTGGCGGTAACCGGAGGCTTACCACCACTTCAAAAGCCTCGGTACCGCTGGCTGTTAATACCATCCATATGAAGCGAGAGATCCTGCTTCTGGGTACTTATTTTATTTACGAAAAAGTGATCACCACAGCGCAATGTAAATTGTCAAAAAACAAAATTAATTCTATTTGATGACCTGAGTTTTCAAATTTGCATTTTCGAGGATCTACTAAGATAGGGTAAATGTTCTAAAAGATCAATGCCTCAGACGCGACTCCAACACCACTCCCACCCCTCTCTCCCCAATCCGCAAGGTTCAAGCTTCTTCAGCGTAGGAAATTTTAATTTTTTTTGTCATGACATGGACTGCTGTTCATCTCCATGTTGGCAGCCGCTTTCATGCAAAGTATGCAACTTTTATGCGTTCCGTTTTTCCTGAGTTATCTTATAGTTTCCAGTGAACGGTTTTTAGAAGCGCAAGTCTCGTTCTAGAATCTCTAGAATTTAGTTTATCACCTTGACTTTTCCATCCTCCCGATAGTAGGCCCAGTCTATACCATCCATGCTGTATGATAAGGTAAATGAGTGGACGACGTTATGGTAGAATCCTTGAGTCGCGATTCCAGTCACTGTGTATTCACCGGAACTCTGGACTTTTACTTGAATGTAAGGTTTTCGAAGGCGATGAAAATCGACTATCCACGCACTTTTACCATTTAACCGTGCATAATATGGGTTATATCCTGTCCTGTAATGACTGGCTTTTATATCTCCAGACCAGATCCGACTTGATTCCATTCCTAACGGATCTTTGCAAGCTGCAAAGAAGAGTAAAAGATTTCTAGAGTGATGAACTGTACATCAATGAAGGGATTCATCTTCCCTTGTTTTTTTTAACTAAAGATACCTGTTATTTATTGTTTAATTAAAATATTATGGTCTTTCAAACAAAGGAAACTGATAAGGAACTTTTAATACAGTAAAACACTGGCACTAAAAAGAAAGGGTAGATTGAGAACCTTAAAGAAGAAATTTGGCCAAAAAATCCACCTAATATAATTCATAAGAACCAGTTTAGCTTCACACATGAAAACGGTTTAGGATTAGACGACACTGGAGAATCAACGGAAAGTAAGTCAACAAGCTTATTTGTCACTAGGCATTCTTTGTGGGCGTTTTCTAAAGTAGATAAGTTCCAAGACAATAGCAGATAATTGGGTTAAAGGCTTAAGTCTCATTAGTAATTGGCTCAACGTTTTAACGTACCCTCGAAGAACGCTGCTCGACAGACTGGAAAATGGCAACCAAACAAAAAGTATTCAGAAGAAGCTATATCTTTCCAGTGCCCTTGCCCACAATTTACGCGTATCGTAATTTTGTTCAAATCGGCGTCAATGCCCACGAAAGTAAACTTGTTTTCAGTAAAATACGAAGTAAGCATGCATGTTGTGGTTTATCCTTAAAGGCGAAGTGACAACTGATAGCAGAATAAGAAAGCTGTTTTTATGTTGCGACATCGCCATATGAAAACCGAACCTAAAATAAGTAAGATCATTTCTTATTGGGCGCGGCCTAAATCCCGGTCGTCAACTTCTGATCTGAAAACCTGAGAGGATCTATATAAAAGATAAGGCTCAGGATAAACTAAGAAAAGTGTGAGGGGAGCAAGGAAGGCGCATAATAAGAGCACTCGCCTCTCACAAATAACGTCCAGGTTCAACTCCCGGCGTCGACGCCATATGTGGGTTGAGTTTGTTGTTGGTTCTCTCCTTTGCTCCGAAAGGTTTTTCTCCGGGTACTCCGGTTTTCCCCTCTCCTCAAAAACCAAAATTTCCAAATTCAAATTCCACCATCAATCAGGTACATGTACATGAAGAACCAGTATGTGGATATGCTACCTCTAAATCGTTATTTATGTATTTATTTATTTATCTATCTATATCTATTTATTTATTTAATACCTTACCTTCACAACCGTACAGCTCAATTCGCAAGCAAATGGTCTGATGCCACGTCACGGGTCGAATTCGAACAAATTTTGCTATGAACGGAGTCAAAAATGTTTTCACTGACACTTCATCCTCATAAGTATTGCCTTCAATATCCTGTGAGAAAAAGAAAAGAAAAAGAAAAAGATTATGACATTTAGAATACATGACCAAGTTTTATATTTATCATCGTAGCTTTCTACACAAAAAGAATTACATGACAATTTTTATAGTTACTGACTATTCTCAAACTCAAAAGCCTTCAAAGTTCATTCTCTACATGATGTCATTCCGTCATGGAAAGAGTGAATTTTAGACCAGTTATGTTTCCCTTCAATTGACGAAATGGCGTAACGCATAGGAAGAGTCTAGGAAGGCAAGAGTTCTAAGCATAATTCAAAATGACGGCCAACATCGAAGAATCGAATAGTGCAAATTTTAAAGGCTCTTTGAACGGTCAGTAACCAAACACGCTTTAATTTTTTCTTATGGAAATGAAAGTATTTTTTCAAAGTGATCATGTGATACGATCTCATTAATCACATCACATGGCGTCATTGTGATCACATGACATCCCATGACATCACATAGTGTCATTGTGATCACATGATCATCATATGATCACATTAGCTACCTGTCCCAGATTGCCGTATGTTGCCCACGTCTCGCCATATTCGCTATATTCTAGCTTGTACGTCTTAACCCAAGCTTTCTTGGCCACAGATCCCTGAATCCTCAGCTCACGAATCAGCCGAACCTGAACAAATTCAATCTGAAGGAACTGGTGCTCGTCATTTGTGGCTGAGCACCAGGCCCCGCCTGGATTAAACAAACGAGCAAGCCAAGGTTGATAGCCTGGGCCCAAGAAAGTAGACGCTGTCATCGCCTTGTTGGGCAGGTGCCCTGAGCCAGCCCCAAGAGCGTCTGTACATTCTATGGAAGGAAGAACACAACAATACCGTCCTTAGTTATCTTTTATGCCAAAGACATCAGTGACAAAAATTTTACTCACTGACCCTTCTCAGTGCTTTAAAAGTCCATTTGATCTTAACAAAATTTTCACGTAGCAACGTGAACGTATTTTGGGTCATACATGATTTCATTCCGTCCAAAGCGAAATTGACGGATCAAATGGCCGGAACGTTCAGCATAGTTGCCATTTTATTCTTTTTCCAACATCTTTCATCTACAAATCTTACTAGGAAAAAATAAAATGCCGAAATGCCAAAATTTCTGGCCATTTCAACAGACCGCCAATTGTACGTTGGACGTGGCATAACGGCTCACAACGCTGAAGGTTCACAATCCATCACAATCCTTGGAGAAGAATTTCTTTAGCATCGAATGTACATTGAAGGCTTAGAGAACGGTCTGCAACTAAACAACTCGTGATTTTCTTATTCTTCGTGATATGAAAAATTTCCTTCCGGGATTAACCGTCCCTGATGTCTGCTATTAAGGACAATCTCGGAGCCGATCAATCAGAGGTGGGCTATGGGTTCCGGGAAACACTGATTGCCTTTTTTTTGACAAATGGCAAGGTAGAAAAATAGAGCCGTTTATCCAGCTCTTCTTTTTAATACGTTAGCGCACAAACGCTCACAAGTTCTTGAATAGTTCATATAAGAAACGCAAAGGTGAAGCGTATTTAGAGCCCTTGGCCGTACAAGACAACTTCCAGGTTTCGCAAACTCTTTTGTCTCCTAGAAAATGTTCAGAAGTGCGCAATTTAATTGTCTAAGTTATTAAAATACACTGAATGAGAAAGGGAGACGAAGCTATCATAACAGATAAACCATCATATATTATACGTGCACTATACCTTTGCATCCATAAATCTCGACTCGCAAACATGGTCGAAATTTATATGTCACAGGATGTATTCTAATGTATCGAGCAATGAGCTCCAAACTTCTCACTTCAATAGTAGACGTATCGGTACTTCCTTCAAATTCCTAGCAAACCGGAATAGCACTCATTCGTATAAAATGGAAAGAAAGGAAATGAACAAGGGGAAATTGCCCAACAGACATCAATTTTACATGCCTAAATAACATAGAGGCGATATAGGAGCGGTCGAGCAGAGACGTAAACGTTGAGCGAGGTTCAAGTTGGAAATGCACCATAAAAAAAGCAGAGGCAATGTTCAAAAGGTCGCGCGTGAACGTGAAGGTTGAACTTCCTCAACATTCAGCTATAGGCGCCGTCTTTTCCGTCCTAGTACGCACGTTAAATTTAACGCACATTGTAAAGCTACTTTTATGTAGGATAGGACGAGGAATGGGTAAGAAAGCGCGATTAGACGGAGACGGGAGTCCCTACCCTTCTCAACACTCCACGCTGCATTCCTTTTCCCCCTCCAACCACCATCGATAGCCTGTTCGAAGAAACCAAACTAAAGTAGAGTACCCTCAGTCTCCTTGGCTGCGCAACTTTGTCGCGTCACGCAACACTCGGGAAAAGCGTTGCGTGGCGAGACAGGGATAGTCAAACTACCAATGGCCACCTCATCCTCGAAATACAGTCGCACGAGGCCTGAAAGACTAATAGATGCTGAATAGACTAATGTCATCATTATGGAATATTTGGGGCTAAAACACAGACGTCACTCACTCACGGAACGTCCCAAAGTGGCAGGGAGCTATGACAGGTGGCTGAATTACAACTGTGCTCACGTTGGTATAACAAGTTACATATTTGAAAGGTTAAACGGGTTCTTGGTTAACTGTATGGAAAACAGAACTGCTTGCAAATAGCATGTAAAATGAATAAATTAACATACCTTCACTTCCCCTCCTTCGTGATAGTAACTCCACTGCTCGCTGTTGTCGCTGTACGATAACTTAAACATTTTTATAAAGGCTCTCCTTCGAATTTCGAGGATTTCTTGACAGGGTGGACTTTCTGCTTCATCAAGCGTAGCGTTACTGGTATTTTTATTAGTTTCAGTGAAATTGAGCAAGTCCATTGAAGAATTTTGCCCCATTGCAATGTTTGAATTTGTGATATTCCCAGAGGAATTGTAAGCCAATGTGACATCTGTAAGCGTAATATTTCGTGAAGAATTAGTGGCCATTGTTGCATTTATAATAGGGTTATTTCCGACGGAACTGTTCCCAACCGTGACATTTTCAGTTGAGCTCAGCGAAGAACTTTGATTTGACACCGCTCTGTGTAAGCCAAAGAAAAAAGACTACATGTTAATGACCTAAACGTCACGCCACATAGTTAGTAACCGTAAACCAAGGTCACGCGGTCCTCATACTGGTAGCTTGGAAAGATAAAGAAACAAAATCACCATGGCATATATTTACAAGGTTAATCCCATACCTGCAAACTTCTTGCACCCATTCGTAGAGTTCATTTCCTTGTATAGCAATCATGGAGACCTGAAACCTGTCTCCAAGATCAATTTGTAGATATGGTTCCAAATCAGAAAATTTACCGCACCATGAACCATTTCCTGACATGCTCCTCAGACGACCATGGAAGGGCTCGAACCCAGAGCCCATTGTAGTTGAGGAGATCATGGCTTTATCAGAAATGATCCTCTCTCCAATACCAAATGAATCCAAACAAGCTAAAGAATTAATATTCATTATTGCAATACAAGCTAAAAGTAACGAGGAGTAATCTTTTATTCAATTTTTCAGCAACATTTGTTTTCATCTGTAACAAGAGATGATCGAAGCTAGCATACTATTTAAGGTATGATTGCTTTATTGCTTAACCAAACGTACGTGAGCAAAGCTGCAATCGTGGACAAAATAAATGGAAAACCTTGACACCTCCCTTCCCCCCAAATCAAAGATGGGAAAATGGCGCGTTCTCACCCTTCGCGCGGCTTCATCCTTAATTTGGGGGGGGATAGGGGGTCTTCTGTTCCATTTTATTTTGTCCAAGATTGTAGCTCTTCTTGCATGCGAGCTAGCCTGCGTAGCAAGCGTTTCCAATCGAGTTATTGAGCGAAATAAAGTTGGAGCGAGAGCAAACAAAATGGAAGGGAAGGGGGAAGGGAGAGAACAAAACGGTTGCCTGCAAACATCACGATTTTGAAAAAAAGTCTTTAATTGCTTTCACGCCTCGATGCATTAACAATTTGACAGCTTGTCATCTAAGTAGCCAATCACAGGTTATCGGATGTTAAACTTTTACTTCCTGTAAAATCGAAACATGTTCCACGTGACTTTTGCCAGCAAAATGCAGACATCTCAGCTGGTTTGTCATGTCGAAGGCCAAAAGGGTAGAAACTCCAAGCGATCGCTGCAGAATTTACCGTTGCTGTTTAAGGTCCAATTTGGAAGTAGCTCAATTTCATCAGAAAACTTGTTTAAACCGTCGCAAATATACAATCCTCGCAAACATTTGTGGATTGGTAGGAGTAGAAATTGAGGAAAATTCAAAGCTTTATTCCGATCGTGTGTGCAATCCTTGCGCGATCCATCCTTCTCTCCCCTCTCCTTCCCCCTCCCTCTTCATTCCTCTTTTTTTGCTCCCGTTGCTCTTTGTTGTGTACTTATTCCCTGTGGACCTTGGAGAAGAACAGTCAGTAGTAATCGATTTTCAAGCTATTCATGAAAACACTGAAGTGAGACTCAAAACTCTTAAAATACAGAAAACGTCGTAAAGGGTATTAGAGCCCTGACCTATTTCTCTTTCTCTCCCCAGAAGCAACCTCTTTTTAGGGCTGTTTAGATTTGAAAAAAACATCTGGAACGTTTACCTAGACAGCCGTAGATTTCTAGTCTCATGCAAACGTCATTGATAGCTCTCTTGGGGTAGACTCGCATCACCTTTGCTCTTATTGGAAACGACAGGTTGTGTATTGAAACTGTACGGAAGACGTCCAATATGTTGCGACGGAATTTCTGCAGAGATGAAATATATACGAAAGGAATGATTAATCATAATGGCAACACAAATAAAACAAGATGATGATCAAAAAGTGATTAGACAAACTATACAAAAAGAGGAGATCAAACTGAGACAGCCACAAGGACAATCGCATATAACAATAGTTTAGGCACCATTTATCGGAGAAAACTTTCCCAGGAAGAAGGGACACTCGCCTGCCCGACTACCACGGGTGAGCCAATGTTTCCTTCATTTCTTTACAAAATCTGCGAACCGTTTGCAGAAAAAAATAAAGCGTTGACTCGGCTAGGGAGAAGAGTTACCCGCCTGCCCGCCAGAGCATTGACAATTAGGGCTTTACCAGAGTACGATAGAGATCGGCCACGCCAAGAATTTAGACATTTCTCGACGGCGTTAATTCGAAGTCGCCAGTTTTCCTCCTCCAGGTTGTCATTACCAAGATAAACACCCAAGACCTTTATAAAGGCAGTGGTCCATTTGATGGGAACGGGTGAATTTAAACGGCCAAGCCACGAACCCAACCAAACACCCTTACATTTACCAAAATTAAGCTTGGCACCAGTGCCTTGTTCGAAACGGCCATAAACCGAGAAGATCGCTGTAGTGGCGTGCTCAAAACACGTAACGGCAGACGTGTCATCAGCATACAAGGACAGTACAGGGAGGAGAGAAGAAAGACCAGGTAGGCGCAGACCAATAATATCAGCGGACGTTAGCAGCCAGCACTTCCATTGAGAGAACATACAGAGGGGGGAGACAAGGGACGAGAGGAGACGAGAGGTGTGACCATTGACAAGGACGGAGCTGCGAACGTCAGTGTAAAGAAGCCTGACCCACCGGATAAAGTTGTCACCAAAGCCCATTTTGGCTAGGGTGGCGAAAAGGAAAGGCCAGTCAACAGTGTCGAAAGCCCTCTCCTGATCCAGAGAAAGGAGAGCTACTGGCAGGTTGTACTCATTTGCCAGTTCAACTACATCGCGCAAAAAGGCGACGTTCTCGCTGATATAGCGACCCGGCACACCACAAGTCTGATCAGGAGCGACAACCGCAGCAACAACTTTCAACAGACGGCCAGCCAGAATACGAGCACAGAGCTTGTAATCAACATTACGAAGACTAATAGGTCGCCAGTTCTTATGGTCTAGGCGATCACCTTTCTTGGAAATCAAGGCAATGAGCGCCTCACGCTGAGAGAAAGGCAGGAGGCCAGCATCCAGAGAAGCATTGAAAACTTTAACAAGATCCTCACCAATCAAATCACAGAAAGCAACATAAAATTCCATTGGCAAACGATCAGAGCCTGGAGACTTGCCCTTAACCATGCCAAGGAGAGCAGCATGAGCCTCATTAGGTGTGATTGGACCGTCACAAGAAGCGGCATCATCAACAGAAAGAGATAAACTGAGACAGTCAAGAAGATTTGACTGGACCCCAAGATCGACAGGGCAGGCGGAGTTAAACAAAAAAAAGCTGGGGCGGTACAGAAGCACCTGGCCACGAGAGTAAGCAGTACCAGGGGCCGTAACAGTGAGAAAACCAGAAGAGGAGAACCATGAAGAGCAACAGCAATAACATGAGTCTCCTGGAGACACACGAAATCACATGACAAGTGGCTCGGCCACTGTAATAAACCAGCATGCTTAATGGGATCACGGGTCCCATTAACATTGAGTGTTAAAAAATTGAATGCAACTGTTGGTGGGGAGAACTGCAGATCAAGCTCCGCTGGGGAAGCACTTCGGTGAAAAACAGACCCTTTTGGTTTGTTAGCAACAACTTGCGGTAAAACGTGCTTGCCAGACAGAGGCTTAAGGAAGCAGGACTGACGAACACTAGCAGTCCCACGCGAACCTTCGGCTTTAACGCAAAGGCTACGCCTCTCATAGCGAGACCCAACTTGACCAGAAGGAGGGGGAAGAGAATTAGGAGGAGAGGGCGTTTCCTGGGGGGACGGTCGCTCTCATTCAAAGCCTCAGCAAAATCGGGGGAAGGATCAGAGAAGAGAGGGGTGAGTGATGAAGAGGAAAAAGAGTCCTCAAGACTCTATTCCATCAGAACTGAGGTCAACCTGACCCTCATCGATTACCTAAATAAAAGACCGTCCACTAATGGCCGCATCAGCACCAGCCATTACATCAACAGACTCCATCTCAGCAACATTTTCAACAATCGCAACATTAGGGTTGATAGCATTAACTTTCATTACAGTAAAATCATTGGCTTCTTTTGATATTTCAGTACTACTATTATTAATAACTTCATTTCTCTTTCAGTACTATTTACACTACTATTATTAATAAATTCATTTGATCTTTCAGTACTATTTGCACTAGTATTATCATTGATAATAATAATAATAATTTACATTTATATAGCGCAAACCTCTATATGAATGATTTTAATCGCCCATTACTAATATTACGTACTGCAGTACTTTCATTATTTCCATCTAATTCAGCAGAATTGGCAACAAGAGAGTTAAACTCTTGGCTGTTGGTAAAACAAATATTGAAATTAGGGCTTGGAGCAGAATTACTCTTTTTGGCAGATGAGCCCTTGTCTTTCCCTACCCTATAAGAGGCCCTTTGGTTGGACTCCGCTTCAGAAGAATCACCACTGACCGGGACTAAGTCCTGCAGAATCGACTGACTTTGCAGTAGATCAAGCTCGTCATCCTTAAAAGCTGAGAGTCAGAAGAATCGACAGAGACACTGGCCTCCGCAGACTGCGAAGATGAGGCCAGGGTCGGAAAATCAGCAGAGTCTTCCACTGACCAGTCAAAGGTACAATAACGAGCAAAGTGCCCAGTTTCCCACACTTTCTGCACTTGTCCTTGTTAGGGCAGTTTGCCGATCTGTGGCCCTGAACAGCACAAAGTTTGCAAACCAGGGGTTGACCATGATACCACAAACGACAAAAATACCCGTCCACCATCAGAAAGCGGGGTAATACCACAGATAAGGCAGCATCAACAAGCCTAGTACCATTAAAGATGTTTTTATTGGAAAGAAAAGTCTGCTTTTTGACAGACTTGACTGCACCATAGGCCTCGAAAGTAACCTTCAAGGATCTGTCATCCTCCTCTAAAGGAAAATCGAAAACGTGCAATCGCGTACTAGGGGGGCCGCCCCCAAAGATGGAGCACCGCAAACCGAAAAGATAATTTCCCGAAAATGATTTCGCAGCCCGAAATTGCTCAGGAGAGGCGAAGATGACACCGACGACATTGTACGAAACCTGGACAGCCTTGACGTCGAGGCCAGCGAAACCCCAAAGAACTTCAGTCATGATCTCGCCTTTGGACTTGTCAGCTAGCTTGCAACCGACCCGCAAACTAATGGATTTTGGTAGGCGCATGATAACAAAAGCGAAGAAGCAAAAAGGCAAAAGCGAAGATGCGTAAAAGGCAAAAAGCGAAAAAGCGAAAAGCAAAAAAAGAAGAAAAAGGAAGATTAGAGTCGAGAGACGCTAATTCACACAGCAAAAATGAAAATAATATAACAATCGGTGACAGAAGGACACCAATTGTAAGAAAATAAACAATTAATGTCGAAGACACCAATTGAAAGCACAAAAAAAACACAAAAAGGTAAATTAGAGTCCAAAGGACACCAATCTACAAGAAAGAAACAATTATTGGCAGGAAGACACTAATTGCAAGAAAAAATATATAATTGACGTAAAAACGCCGATTGCCAGGGGAACAAGTAATTTGTGTCCAGAAGAAGCCAAAAAAACTTGCGACACAAAGCAAAAGCTATATACAGTACAGCAAAAACAACTAACAAACTAAAAAAGGTAAGTAAGCGAAAAAGGAAAAACTTACAAGTTAAGCCATGACGGAGGTAAAATCAAAAGTGACGGGTACCCGTATCCACTTAGGAGAGAAAACGGATAAGAGCCCAAAAACACTCACCAAGCGTGACCCAGTTGGCCAGACTACCAAGTAATAGACAACACAGAAAACCACGAACAAACAGGAGCCGGTGTCCACAAGGAAACACACACGCCTCGAAAGTCGCAGCAATACTCACCGCAAGGAAGAGAATCTATTCCCAAACGGGTAGAATTCCGCGCCGCGAGCCTGGAGAATGAAACCCGTTTATAAAAAACCCTCTCATGTCGAGGCGAGTCCTTTAAGTGCTAGCTCCACACAACACATGTGGGAGCTGCTGGCTGGGAACTGCACAGCAGTTCTCCCACGATATGCGAAGGGAGGGCGGATCATGCATGGGTTTGGTGTATGTGTGCCCCTTGCATTAATTTGTCTTTCGAAAATAGTGAACTAAACTGTTCTACTACATAAAGAATTTGAAATCCCAACTTTACGCAGCAAATTTTTCGTGATAATGAAGTTCGTGTTTTTGTCCGAAGTTGCGCACAAGTCATTTTGCATAAGATTTAGTGGTCTTATAAGCAAACTTAAAATCCTCGAAAAATCATATTAAATTCCGCGAATAGTCATCGTACAGACTATTTGGTCTCTTTTTAAAGCTAAAAAAAATTGCGGCGCGCCAATGAAGCCTTCCGAATTAATTTGCTTCAAAGACACAAAACATTTCGCTGCGTTATTATCTTTCTTAGCGGCATGCAATAAATAATTCCAGCGGGCAAATGCGACAGATATCGCGTAGGATGGAAATCTTCCACCCTACGATTGGTTGAAGACGGGATGAGCACGGGAATCACAAACAGGCACATAGCTCCTGGATTCTCTGATCTAGATCACGTGTTCGGTCGAAAACAATGCATTATCTGTTCTGCATTACGTCATAAGTGTTACATTACTCTATGTTACATCGATTCGATATTTTTTCTGCCCCTGGAACAATCGCGCACGGCTCTATTAGGCTGCCGCCTCGCGAGGCTGCTCGTTGGCAGTTACAAAAGAAGCCTGTTAAATTTCTTGAAAATTTCTGTACACGATTTTATTACAGTCGGCCTCGGTCAGTAACATCATAATATTTCATACCTTGATAGTTCCATTTTCTTTGTAGTCGAACCAACCAAGACCTCGGCTGAAAGCCAGAGAGAACTCGTACACAAACCCCCTTTGTGTTCCTTGATTTGCAACAGCAGTAATGTAATGTTCAGCGTCAAGTGTGATCTGGTACCATTCCCTGTCAGTTGAATATCCCACACACCATCCGCTGACATTATCATTTATTCTTGCATTCCATCTCTCCCAGTATGCTGTGTCTCTAGAAGCATGTAGATTATGGCTGGGGATTTTGAAGTTGGACATTCCCAACGGTGTGTTGCACAGGTCTAAATAGGAAGAGAAGACAATCCGCGATTTTCTCCTTCACCTTACGTGTAGTGAATATTTCTTTCACATAGCTTGTCTAAATGAAATTAAAAGTTCGTCCGATACAAAAGTAAGACTATTAATCTCCCAACAAGTTTCTAGGGGAATGGATACAATTGTTTTTCTCTCTCTCGGCTCAAAAAGCCGGGCCATCGGAAATGTTCAGATGATGATAGTTGTCGGAGTAATTCGAAAAGGTTTAAGGGGTTGTTTACTTAATACTGGAATGATTTTGAGTAATGAGTTTCGTTTCAGAGTTAAGTTAGCACTGCATTCAGATAAAGAAATGGACGAGCTCGGCCTATGGCGTTAGCGATCGATCGCGCAGTAAATGTGTCAAATCAGATACTCATTCACCACCATACTACACGATTTGCGATTTTCAATCCGGAACGAAGTCCGTTTTCAGTTTACAATATACTAGAATGTATTTTATACCGGAATAAGAATTTCATTCGGATTGAAAACCAGTATCAGGTCAACGAATAAATAGAGACACGTGGCGATGGAATGAACCCGTTCCAGATTGAAAGTCATTCCGGTATCTTGTGAATAGCGGCCTTAAGATCGGTTAATGGACCAATTCTACATGAGTGGTATAGGGGGCGTTCGTATTTTAGAAATGCCAGTAGAGAGAGACAGTTGACATATATGAGAAATTTGTGGAAGCAATGCTTTTACAACTATATCACCCAAGGCTTAATTCAATAAAAAGGTGTATAGCTACCCGAATGGGACCGACGGAAAATTGCTATCGCCGTACATCAGTACGATGCCATCAGTACGATTAGGCTTCATTATCCTTACCAATATTGTTGAAATGTATTAAATTGACCCCGGGAAGAAAGGCAATGCTTACCCTTAAAAGGAAGAGCTTTTCCGCTTGTAATAATCTGCGAAATCATGCAAAAAGACAAGTGAATGGTGGGAATGCTAGTATAATGGTGAATACAAAATTCCCACATACACAATTTAAGGAAAAAACGTCAGTTTAGCTGTTCTTGTAATAAAGGCGACATTTCAGTTCTAGGTATTTGCGTCGCGGTTGCTCTGAAATGGTTACAGGTAAATAAAAACCTGTGCATCTTATTGGACGGGTTATAGTTTGTAGTATCGCAAGATATTTTTACTCGAGTCTTGTATTTTGACTCTCCCGTAAGAAATATGATGTACAGTTTCCTGGGCTAGATTTACACCAGAGGAGATTTTACCGAGTGCGTCATAAGTCAGATAATTTTGATATCTGATGCGTGAATCCGAAATAACAAGGTCCGGGTTTGGTGGCATCCCGAGAGAGCTAAAGTGAACAGTTTTGATCCAAGTAAATGTTTTTTGATTTACTGGTTCGTGAAAACGCTATGGACCCGAATGCCCTAAATGTAAATAAATCTGGAAACAGCAATCAGGAAATATCGCTTCTGGTGTAAACATAGCCTTGGTATTACGAGTAGTGCATGGGATCACCAAGGACGCAATACAAAAGAAAGCAAATGATGCCCACTTCAGAACATATTACTCAACTTAGAAACAATGGTTTCCGCAAAAAACCGATGATTGCTTAACATGCACTCCTTAACTTATTTCAACTTCACGGCCTAACGTAATAAATAGAGAATAGACCACCACTCAGTATGATAAACAAAAATTCATACTCCGCTATAGCTTGGGAGTCAAATTGAGATTCAAGGTTGAATGATCATGAATAATTCATTTCAAATTGTTTCCTTCCTATTACTCTAAAGAGCCACCTATAAACGTTATGATACATCAAAACTGGCAAATTAATGATAAACTCGAAAATTAATCATCTATTCAGTATACTACTTATATAACATAATATCTAGAAACTGGGAGAAAATGCACCTGAATTAATCTTACCGTAAGCAAAACTGCGATTGACACTAAGGCTTCTTTCTGCCATAAAACACTTGGATCACGATCAGCTGCCATGGCTACCGCAAGTGGTCTTGGGATTGGGATTAGCTTTCAACTTCTTTTCCTTAAATTCCTTTAGGGAAAAGTTTTCCTAGAGAAACTAAAAATACTGAAGAAAAAGATAAATAGATGAGTTAATGTTTTGAAATCAACTTAAGTACGTACGTAATACCAAAAGATCTCACCGAGTTTTCCTACATTGACCAAGGTCTTCGATATGTGAACAGCTTTTTACTTCTCTAACCTCGGTGTTCAAGTCATCTTGTCCAGTATCTCGGATAACTTAGATTAAGGTGCAGTTTAGCTGTTTCAGTGACTCGAGAATAGAACGTTACATCCTTAGGCCGAGGGCGGTCTCCCTTAGCTAGACAGTATCTTTTACGCCTCAGTCTCAAGAAATATTTAAGTGAAAATCACCCTTAGTCGTCAGTTGGGGCTTAAAAGTTCCGATACTTATGTAAGATATCAGTATAAAATGGGAAAATTCCTGCAATCTTAACCACGAAAAGAAAGTAAACTTTAAATTCACGCCTTTTTGACTCGCGATTAAGGCATTTTATCTCTATATATGGTTACCCTAAGACTTGATGTAGACGTTGCCAACGGTAAAGTCTGGGCTGCTAGCCGTGGAAGCAAAGCAAAGGGAATAGTATTCGATATACTTACAGTTTAAAAGCACTTTTTGATATCTTCCAACCCAAGCCGATTGTAGGATAATTTAAGATCCTTCCTCTGTCTTAATAGAAAAGACTTATGTCTAAATGTTTAATAAAATTTGTGATAAAAAATGCATAATGTTTTATTTTGGTTAGTACTACGCAATTGTGCTATCTCTTGTATTGTGCAACACTCTTGTGCCTACAAACATTTCTCAAGCACTAAGCATGGCTAACAAGCTTAGTTAACGCTTTTCGAAAGAAGAGTTGTTAAATGACGGTTATAAAATATATGTAACAGGCAGGAAATATAAAAGAAATTCAAAGACTCTCGGATAGAAAATTCCACTTCTATCACTTATTAAAATAATTGATTTAAGACTATAATTATGATTATAGAGAATCCCTATAGATGGTTAATTAAACTTAACAAACAATGTTTACACAACGGTTACACAGGTCGTTTGTAATAAGTCAAAAATGTTTTTGATATGATTGAATGGTACGACGGTGATACAGCAACCTTGACCCAGCAGACCTAAACAATTTTCTTCACTTAATAGAATTTTCTCGTCTGTTTAGTTTCAAGTCTGCTATATTTTATGAAGAATATCCCCAAAAACTTTTCAAAAGTAATGAACAATTTGCCAGTTGTTTTCCATTAACATTAAAAACTGTGATCACGGTAGTTGGGTAAATGGTACGCAAAACTCGGGACTGCCAAATTTCGTTCTGGATTCTTATCTACCTTTACACAAATCAGTCCTTGCTACCGAAAAATGGCCGCAAAAGACTCAGTGTGGTAACAATGATAGGTTGAACAAATCTTGAAGAAAAAATGGAACAGGAATTTCCGCGGGGAAAATTCCGATCGGAAATCAGGGCTATTTTTGAGTCTTTCCGCCTTCTCCTGGAACTTTTCGCCCGAATGAGCCCAAATTCGACTTCCATTTACATTTTGACCAGCTAGAAGTATTGACGATAAACAAGCATCGGAGGACTAATATAGCCAAATTGGCAAACTTATTCATCAAAAAGAACCAGAATGCTTTGCGTCACTGGCATTGAACGCAGTTCAATATCGCATGTAAAAGGTTTTGTTTTTTTAGACCAAATATTTGAAACGTTAAGCAACAATGCGGAGTGCTATTGAAATACTTTTCCTGCCGGCGCTTTTTCAACAAACCGGTAAGTACTTCGGCAATTATTTCTCACAACAACACACTTGCGCATGGAAATAACGGGAACCAAAGGAAGTAGTCAGGAATTTTAATTGGCATTCTGCTTTCAGGAAGCCATTTTAAAAGTCGTCTAATTCGGCCTTAAGTCAGCCGACATCATCGAAAAGCTTCAAAAAAAAAAATCCGTCCCAAAAGAAGTACAGCTATTGGAAATCAAGGAAGACTGCAATCGATAAATTGCTTGAGCTATCGATAAATTACTTGAGATCTGATAACCTACGAATGACATCCTCATTTTGCAGCTAGCAAAGCGGCCACTTGTGATGTATATATATGCCATATATTGAGAGCTATGCCGCATAAACAATTTTCAAACCCAATGGTTACAGTACATTTGGTCAACCCCTGACTAATGTTCATGGATTCAGGGTGGAAAATTAACAATGACACCCTGAAACCCGGTTGTATTAGCGGTTAAATGGAATGTACACAAAATGTTCGAAGAACTGCAAAGGTCCCGAAGAAGACTTTAAAAATACCAAAAAAGCAAGTAATAGATGAATGGCAAATGCGGATGGCTCACTCAAAAAAGGTGAGATTTGGTGCATACTAACGACGCGATATTGCAACTTGCATTTACAAACTAAAGGCTTACATTCCAAATAGCAACTAGCTAGGTCGAAAGGCTCTTTGGTCAACTTAACACCATATTCTCTCATCCATTATTGTGAACGTTGTTTCAGTCAAAGTTATCAATACCTTTCAGCTTTTAATGCAGAAATTCCAAGAAAACTGCACAATTTGTGCTGAGCAAATTGAATTATTACTGAGCAGCTTTTACCGTCCAACGTGCTGTCAAAAGATAACAGGTGGCCGCTTTATACCGAACGAGTAGCGTTGACAAAAAATTTATTTATACGCCTTGTGTCAATCCAGCTTGTGACGTACTCAGAATCACTTGTAGAACGGTGTTTGTTTAACCCTTTAAAACCCTACAGTGACCTATATCAACTTTCTCCTAAAAGCACTTATTCATCATTTAGAGAAAAAGTTATGAGAAATTATCAATGATCGACAAAGAATATTCCTTTAATCTTTTATCAAATTCTCTCAACTAATCATTGAGGAGATGTATGGAGATCAGCATAGAGAATTTGTATGTTGATACTGGGGTTTAAAAGGTTATGAGAAAAGCAATTTAGCAAAGTGTCCTGCAGCATGCGAGGAGTGTCTCCTTTTTTTCTAGAGTGAGGAGGAGAAGAGAAGGCTCTTCCTGGATCACATCAAGCCTTTGAAGTTGGCGAGGCCCGAACATTTGCACTAGTCATTCTTGTTCTCTGTCGGTTTTTACCGAGGGCGAGCGTCCGTTAGTTGTTAAATCCATGGTCATACTAACTGAGCCTGCTAAACCAAGCGCACTGAAATAAGGACTGGGTTTGAAATTGTATCCTAGCAACAAGCAGCACTCTTATTCTATCTCATGCAGAGTCTCAGAGCCAAAATCGAGCAGCTGAAAGAAAGACACTTATCAACTGATTACAAAAACGAGCTTGGCTTTTGGATGGTGGTTCAGCGAACGTTCTAAAAATAATCCATTGGTCGCTTTGACGTCATTCTTTAAAAATATCAGTAATACGATTGGACAATCAAACGATGCTTTATTCACTTTTCCATCTTGGTGTCTACGGCTTGATTTTCTCATCAGCTATTGGCTGATAAAACAAATAAGAGACACTTTCGAAACCATTTTTCAAGCAAACCCCATGAGAATATTGGAGTGACTAAATTGAAACTCCCTAATGAGCGTTTTGTTATGTTTTCAGCGGTATCCTTGACTTGTTATACCTGTTACTCAAAAGTAAACTGGACTGACTGTGACCAGCAGAGAAGTCGAGTGATATGTGCGCCATGGTTGGACGTCTGTGCCAAAACCCGCGTTTATTTCGACGCCTGGGGGAAACAATTTGACGTCTACGAACGTGGATGTTTTGCAAACGATTTTTGTACCCCTAGAGCCTGCAAGTACATCAGCGGCGGCAAAAACTGCACTGTAAATTGTTGTGATCTGGAACTCTGTAATGCAACTGCTTTAACAACTCACGCTGGCAATTTCCTTGTTTGGCTATCTGTGGCTTTCGCAGTT
The DNA here is from genome assembly GCA_038088405.1 of Porites divaricata. Taxonomy (NCBI): domain Eukaryota; kingdom Metazoa; phylum Cnidaria; class Anthozoa; order Scleractinia; family Poritidae; genus Porites; species Porites divaricata. The sequence continues at coordinate 34,946,421 of JBBMOI010000002.1, read as the reverse complement.
TTCCAACACATGTTGTCAGACTAAAATGGTTGTTCGGATCCCTACTGAATCTAGATGTGAAGAGAATTTTCTAAAGCAGTAAAAAGGGGCTAAATATTTTGCCGTAAATTTTTCTGAGACGCATGGAACGAACCCAGGGTTGCAATCCATTAGTTTATCCCCACCATCCCCAAATAACGATCCATCAAGTAATTTTTCATTATCACATTCAATGCTTTAGATGGGCCATAAAAATAAGCGGAACAAATATATTTCAAACTGCGTTCCATTCCTTGTAAAATAATCATTTACATTTCTAGGTCTTCCAAACATGATTCTGATCTACCGCGACTCCTCTTAACCACGAAAGGCGATCATTGGAAAAATTGGTGAAACAATGAGAAAGACATATTAAAAAATCCACTTTCCCTGTGCAAGTTTTCATTCGTTTGGTCTCTGTAGGATAACTGTACTCCAGCATCGAAATTGTTCCCTAAAATAAAAAAAAGATGACTTTGATAGAAACCATCCTTTCTCGCGTTTTTAATCTTAAGTTAGCTCGACCTAGTAGTTTTTTAGGTACACCTTCATCTTTGAACTCTTATACGTAAACAAATTGATACATGTTGATCTTTGTTATAAAACATCATAACACAAATATTACATGATTAGTATTTTTTCGATTATTCCAAGTCACCCAGTTACTTAAAAAAAGTAGGGAAATTACGTGGGCCTACTGAAAGGGAACACGTCGATGAGAATAGTACAAATTATCGCATTGCTATTCCCGTTGTGGACTAAATTTATAGTGGCTATGTCACGAAGATATTGCTGTTTTAGGTCAACTCTGTGTGAATGTGGAGCTTAAAAGCAACGACGACGGCGACGAAAACGTCACTTAAAAGTGAATTCGCTCTGAATCAAACTTTATCGGACTTATTCCATCTCGTCTAATTCGTCAGATATTGGCAAATGACTTTGGAGTTGAATTCTAAAGGATTGTTTTAAAGTTCAGGAAAAACCGGAAAAAGAAAATTGTTGTTATGTGTTCCCGTCCTCGACAAAACGGGAAATTAGGCACTTTCATGTGGTAGTCGTGCAACGACTGCTAAGGGGGTGTTTACATGAGAAAACTCGCACCGGCGCGAGTTTCATACCGACATGACTTTTTGATTTCGTATCGCGTTTACATGATGATCTCCGCGTTATTTGAAGGTACACTCCATGTTGATAAAATGCACGTATGATTCAAAATCGCGAACATTACGCATGCGCTACCCGTTCCAGTCTACCGGCAGACCGATTTCACACCGAAACGGGTGGTCGTTTCGTGTTTACATGATACCATTGCGAGATTTCGTACCGGGGTGAAATTCTCGCCCCGGTACAAGAACCGGGGTGAGTGAACTCGCGCCGGGGTGACTAGCGCCAGCATGAAATTTGTGGTGGTATCATGTAAACAAATATTGTTGGTTTTCATATGACGTCACTAAAATTCAAACTATAAAACTATCGATACTACCGAGATTTTACTTTCACGATGCATTAGAGCAGCTGAAAACTAATTTTCATACAAATTTTCGCTTCAAAAGGGTTCTTGGTTTTGTGATAGAGGACGCATGAATTTCTAAGTTTTTGCGTGACGCGATATTTATATGACGGCCAAGAGAGCTGTCATGTAGGTTAAAAAAATGACTTATTTCAGGAAGTTTTGCTATTTAAACAGTTCATGTATTAGAAAAAGTATTACTTTAATGTTTATGAGTTTCTCGAGAAATAAATTCACGCTTTTGTAGCAAAACTCGGTAACAGATGTTTCTGTTGGTTTCCGTCCGCCATGTTGGAGCTCATCCAGGTGAGCACCAGCATGGCGTCTCCATACAAATCTCTATAAATTTGGGTAAAACATTTCTTCGGATATCTCGTATACGAAATATTCCTCTGACTTGAATCTTGGCGAGAGTCTTTGTATATGTATCTCCTTTCATTTCCCAGATTCTGGACTTTATCTATTGGACGGTTTTGATTTTTATTTTGATCTATTTTGAATGGCGTGACACTGAAAACCAGCAATAGAGCCATGAGAGGGGACCGGAGTGAACTCGCTCCAGGGCGAAAGTCGCCCCGGTGTCATGTAAACACCCCCTAGAGAAATGTGCAAAAAAGCATGATGCACGTGCAAAGTTTTTATTTTGCCAATCTATAAAACCTACTGGTTTTTTGCCGTTCTCGCTGCCGTCGCCGTCGTCTTTGCTTAAGCTCCCTATTATTCGTCTTTACCGTCCTACAAAAAATTCTCCCTTAGAGTATGAAGACCATATCAAAGAAGTTTCACCAGGGAGTACAAAGCAAAACTATTTTCGATGATTTGTGCAGACATATCTTTAAAATTTTAAAAAAGTTCGCCCAATTTTTTCAAATTTCAATCCATGCAGTCCATCCTTGCCATCCCTAGCAAAACTGAACAACATGAAACAGTTTCAATGCCTAAATATAGTATGGAATAACAAAACTAGACCATTATTCTTGATACGAATTGAAGGCAGTCGTTTTAGCTCTTGAAAAAGAGAGCCGCCAAGTAGCGTGATATTGACCCTTTAATGATTTGGTCAGTTCACATCGTAATCATGCAGTTGATGCACATTTTGCTTTTACATGTTCCTGTTGCCTGTTCCTGAGCGGTTAGCAAGGACGTTCTTAAGCGACGAACGTCAACAAGAAGTGGGTGTTTTACATTCTTGGACAGCGATTTAGCCCACCTTTTGGGGCAAATCGACTCTATAATGGAGGACACACTTAGCAAGGCAATTTAGAAGCCTCAGGGCATAATAACCCCCTAAGAGTGATCATCGCCAAGTTTCTCTTTGTAATACCATTGCTTTATGAAAAAGATCGAGTGGTCATGGCAATTAAGGACACGATCACACACGATGAATCTAATTGATGCTTCAACACATTCCCCCCACTACCTCTATTAAAAACGTGTAGCGATAACAAGTCCGAATAACAAATGAGAATTTGAATTTTGATGTCGGGGCTTAAAGGGTTAAATAGAAGGGAAAAGGTCCCACTATGGAGGGGAATACTGGACAAAAATGTTATTGTATCGTACCATAAGGTGCATTATATCGAATTTGCCTGTATACTGTCTTACCGTACCCGGTATGCTGTTATGTCGTACTCGGTGAGGTTGTATATTGTAACCGGAACACTGTATTATCGTACTCGGTAACCTTATATAGTAACCAGAATAGTAATGTATAGTACTCCGATGCTGATGTATCGTACCCGGTAGCCATATATCGTAACTTGTATGCTGTTGTTTCGTACTCGGTAACCTTAGATCGTGACCTGAATGATATTTTATCGTACCCAGCAACCATAGATTGTATCCAGGAAATTGTTATGTCGTACACCGCGGCCGTATATTATAGCCGAGATGCTGTTATGTCGTACCCGATAGCATCAAGTCGTAGCTTTTTTTCAAGTCGTACATAGTGAGAATATGGTCAGCGGCTTTCCAATTTGTGCAGGTGCAGTTAGGTACTTCATAAATGATTATTATAGTGAACCGTATGTGTACATTGAGCTTGCTATCATAGGGTGCTTTTAATGTAATCTATGTTTAAGGTACTTTACTTTCTTGAGGTGCTTTACTTTCTTGCGTTGCTTTTATTGCTTGTGGTGCTTTGCCTACTTGAGTAGTTAATAGAGGATGCCTTACCATTCAAATTCGCCACCGATTATTTCTGTCATTTCCCTGATTAACTTCATACTAATTTCATCAGTACAAAAAATGACAGACTTAATGGGAAAATTTAGCCCGTCATGCACCCACTTTTTATTTCCTGTTTAACCCTGTCATATTTTGGGACTAAAAAATTTTTGAAATATTTTAAGTTTCCCATTAACTCTGTCATTTTTGTGGTTTTTGAACACTTTATGAAAGTAATGGCTCGCCCTGCGGGCTCGCGGAAATGACAGAAATTATCGGTGGCGAAATTGATGGTAAGGCATCCTCTATTAACTACTATAGAAGAATTCAATCGCGAAAAAGATTATTACAAAATATATTTAGAAAAGATTAATTTTAAATATAAAAATAATTTTGATTTATTTATATTTGTAGAAACCTTTATCAGATTTGTTTTGGAGAATGGGGATGGAGTTGAGGACAGGGAATAACATTAAATAAAATTAAAAAAATATATTTATTTATAAAAAAAAGACAAATGACTAATTTTTCTGGATTGGAAGAAAACGATTATGAAAGATTAGGTATTGAATATTATTCTCCTGCAAAAATGATAAAAAAAATTATCAAAGATATATTTGATTATAATCAATCTAATTTCAAAAAACACAATATACTAAACTTAGAAGATTTTGTACAAAAAATAGAAGATGTTAATTTTGAGGGTGATAATATTTACAATTTCAAGACATATACAAAAGTGTTAAATTTGTATTTATTTTACTTTTCTTTATATAAAAAGTATGGTTTTACCAAGGATTATTTTGATAAAGTAAAACCAATTAGTTATACAAGTAAATTACCAAAAATAGAATTAGAAAGTAAAGATAAAAATATAATACTTTTGAGAGAACTTCCTTTTTTTTTTGAAGATTATTTTAAAGAAGAAAAAAAACAAGTAAGAATAGAAGTTATTTATATGTTTTCCTTTTTTTATTTATATTATTTAGTTGATTATGAATTTCTTTTGAGTACTAATGAATTTAATTTGGAACAAAAGAAACTTTTTAATAAACCAAGAATTTTTTCTTGTATTTTTACTTATGTAATACAAAGAAATCACAAGGATTGTTTAAAAAAATATGTTGTGAATGAAGAAATTATTAAACTTTTAGAAGAAGAATATGATTGTTATAACAAATGTATTTATAAATATTATTTTCCTCCATTTTTTAATTATCTTATTGATAGAGAAACTGTGGAAGAGGTCATGAAAAAAGGTTTTGATAATTTTTCTTATGATAAACATATAGGAACATTTTATGATAAATTAACTGCTAATACCATAAGTTTTATAAGAAAAAACATAGAAACTTCAAAAGTTTCAATAGAAGATTTATATAAAGAAATAATATCAAAGATTTTAAGAGAAAAAATAGTTTGTTTATTTGGGAATGGTTGTTACTTTTTTGATGAGATATATTTTTCTTATTTAGAATGAAAAATTGAAGTTTAAAAAATAATATTTACTAATAATAAAAATGCAGTTGTCAAGTTACGATCGTATCACACCAGAAAATATTGTTTTCAATGAAGCCAAAGAATTTAAAGTAAAGGATAGCAAAATCAAGTACAAACGAATCCCAATTGAAGTCAAATACCCAAATGGAAAGAAAGGTGCTCTCGTAATTGAAACTCCATTTCTTTTTTCTTTTGGAGTAAGTGAAAAGAAAAACCAAGAAAATAACAAACTTGTTGGCTACAGTATTCCAGTTTGTCTCTGGGGAAAAGATAGTGAACCAAATACAGAGGAAAAAGCATTTTTTGATACTTTGAATAATATCAGGGAAATATGCTGCAAACATCTTGAAACTGAATACGGATCTGACATGGCATCAACTTTGTCTTCCCCCCTTTATTACAAACAGGTTGAATATACTGATAAAAAAGGAAAGAAGAAAACACGAAAAGATGAGACAGCTGCTCCGGTTCTTTACGCAAAACTTATTTACTCTGAGAAGTCAAAGAAAATACTTTCTCTATTCAAGACCAAGGCGAAGAAAGATTTGAATCCTTTTAAATATATTGATCAATATTGCAATGTAAAAATGGCATTGATAGTTGAAGGAATATTTTTGAGCAAAACTGTAACATCTATTCAAATAAAAGTTCATGAGTGCTATGTTAAACCATTGAAACCTCGAGAATCTTTACTAACAATAACCGAGGAAGAAGTTGATAGTGAAAGTGATGATGATGTGACTGTTGAGGTTGGTGATGTTGAAGATTTAATTATTTCCGACATTGAGGAATAATCTGATTAAGATTTTTAATACAAAATTTGTATTAAAAATTAACCAATTCCTTGAAACTCACCCATGAGTTAAATTTATCAGGATATCCACTCCATTTTACTAATGCCATCTTTTTTTTGTTATCTCTTCTAATAATTTTTTCTATTCTAAAAGTCTGCTGTTTTGCTTTTTGTAATTCTTGTTCGTAAAAAGATCCCTTGATCGATTCCGACATCAGATCAACAATTGAATAAGTAAGAGGCTTTGTTGGAATAATTTTATCAATCACAAATATTTCCTCTGTCCAGTTTGGCGTGTAACCTTTATCAAATACCTTTCTCTTATACTTTGAAATTCTAACGTGGTCTCCAATCTTAAACTTTGGTTTACCCGGTTTCAAGTAAATAGATTCGCCATACAAATTATTCCAAACTTTTTTTTCATTTTTCTTTTTACTCGCTTCAACAGGAGTCATTTTAATACTAGAATGCCGAGTATTATTGTAATCATCAACCAGTTTATCTATTTTATCCACATAAACAGTGTTGTTATTCACAGTAAACATCTTCCACATCTTGTTTTTCATTGTTTTATTCCATCTCTCAACAACACTAGATTTCTCTTCATTTTCAGTGTGATATAGTTTAATATCTTTGCTTTTCAGAAAATCTTTGAAATGTTTGCTGATAAACTCAGAACCTTTATCAGTCCACAACATCTTTGGTTTACGCCCTCTTTCAAAAATATCATCAAATGCTTCTTTCACAGTTTCAGTTTTTTTGTCTTTCAGACCTCTTATCCAACCATACTTGCTAAACACATCAATAACCATCAACAAATATTTAATCCCCCTGTTCCACCTGCTGAACTTTTGCATTTCAACCAAATCAGCAGCCCAGATTTTATCAACCCCGTTTGAGATTACTGTTCTCTTTTGAAAGTTTCTTGTGATTGGTTTGTGAAGTTCGTCGGCAAGTTGTTGAGACCAATCACTACTCAACGCCGACTCACGTTTTTTTGAAGACCAAGTCCAAGTTTTTGTTTTGTATTAATCAAGAATCGAGCAGTTGATCCCCATTTTGGCATTTCACCAAAGGGAATCTGATTCAAAGATTCTACCATTTCTCTGTCGCAATCACCTTTGTTTTTTCCCATATCATAACATATATCATGATAAGCTGCAATTTCATCAACTTTGTTAAAAGGTTTGACGTGCCACTCAGTTACTTCTCCAGTTTTTGGATCGTAAGTTACTTGTTTTTCAAGAGGATTATAAGGACCCATATACTTGTATTTACCTGGAGTCCATCCTGCTTTTGGTTTTGGGAGTTTTCCTATCCATTTGTGAATATCAACTCCAGTTCCAAAACTAAGGAGAGGATTATTTTCCCAGAAATGTTTATCAATAATAATCTGATATTTGGTTCTCAGGATCTGAGGCCATGTATCAGGATTGGAAGAAATAATGTTATTCATATCTGCCAGAGCTTCTGGATTGTTCTCAAAAAATCTTGTCTTTTTCATTCTTCTAGAAGGTTTTTCAAACTTAAAAAATAATTCAGGATTAGAACTTTTTTTTATTATTCCCATCTTGGCTTCTTCAGCAGCTGTGGGTCGTCTCCAAAATTTTCCAGAAGTCACACCATGATCCGATCCAAAAGCTGATTTCATGATATCACCAGATTTATATCGATCATAAACTGGTTTCAAAGATGGAATCAATTCTTGAGTTGTTTTCATTGCAATATCTGGTGCTTTTTTTACAACAGTCATTGGATCAATTCCAGATCCATCCAAATCGCGTCTATTGGTTTTATATCTCTTTTTGGGTCTGACTTTGGTTGACAGTTGATCCATTGCCGATCCAACAGAATCTTGAATAAAAGGAGTAAGTTTATTTATCCCGTAATTTACAGCCTTTTTTTGCAAATTTTTATTTCTCATTAATTCACTTGCTCCATACCGACCCATTTCGACTGCCTTTTTCCCCATCCAAGGAAGAGCATGTTCAACAAAAGCATCTGCAGCTGTTCCAACAACAGTGTCAAATAAATCTCCTCCAGTTTGCTTGCCCGCCTTCTCAGACGGGCTCATTAGTTTTTTGTCTTCTTCTTAGTTTTTCTTTTCTTTCCTCCAGCTCCAGTTCCAGTTTGGTCCATTTTAACATATTTTACTTTTTTTTATTCCACAAACAGCACAATGACAAAAGAATTGTTTTCTTCCTCTTTTATCAGTTTGGTAACCACTTGGCTCGGTGCAAGGTGTTACTTTTTTATCTTTAATGCAATATGATTCTTTCATTTAGTATAATGTTTAGATAAAATGTCAGCGAGGGCTAATTTTGTAAAAAGTGAACTTGAGAAGATTTATAATAAGTTAAATGAGAGTTATGAATATGCCAGTATTGCAAGATTGGAAAATGATAATCGATTCTTTAAAATATTTGAGTTGATTGCAGAGTTAAGTGAGAAATCAAATAATCTCAAACAAGTTGTAAGGGGAAGTTTAGTATAAACTAAAGATAAATGGAAGCTAAATTCTTTTCAGAGATAGAAAAAAATATGGATGTTGAAACACTCAAAGATTTTGAGAAAGAAGTAAGAACAAAGATAATTGAAGAGTTTGAGATTCTTCGGAGTAAAAATGCTGATCTTTCACGTGTTTTAATGGCTGGTGAATGTGAGATGTGGGAAAAAATAAGGAAAGGTGAGTATTCTTGGTTGAAAATCAAATCCGATAAAAAGAAGAAACTTTTCAAACTTATTGATATTTACACAAAATTTGATTCTATAGTTGATACTGTAAAAGAATTGGAAAGAAAAGTTGAGAAGGTTAAAAAGTTGAAGGATTCACCAGAGGATTCAGATTAAATATAATTTTTATATTTAATCTTGATAAAGATTATTACAAATTATTATTCAAGGAATCTTTTTTATATATAAAAAACTTTTATTTATTTTATATTTTGTAATAATCTTTATCTATCTTAGATGAAAAAGATTATTACAAATTATTATTCAAGGAATCTTTTTTATATATAAAAAACTTTTATTTATTTTATATTTTGTAATAATCTTTATCCTCCAAAGTATTCTTTTATAAAATCACTGTTATCATTGTCAAAATGAGGATTGTGTATTACATCAAGAATACTTTTTCCATTTTGTCTCTCAAACAAATAGTAAAGACACCAATAACCGCATAGAACAGTGTTTCGATTTTGTATTTCATCCAAGGAATAAACAATATGTTTTCCAGAAGACCTGAAATACTTCAAAGCCTCATTCGGCATTATCAGACCAAATGGATCAAAATACTCAACAACTGAATCCAAGTTTCTGTAACAAACCCAGTGTGTGCCAGGTCCTTGCATATCATCAAGATTAATTATTCCGCATTCTTTTTTTATCTTTTGTGGAAGGTTGTCTCGACTGTAAATTCCTCTGAGATGACTCAGGCCAAGTTTTTTCACCCATTCCATCAAGTCAAAGTTGGAAAGGGGTTTAATCACAAAATGGAGCTTAGTGTGGGAATTGAGTTGAATGGGTTGTTTTTTCCCAGTAGCTAACCTTTGCCTTTGGTCTTTTTTTTTGCCTTTTTTTTTACCCCCATTCCTATTGGATTTTCCCAAGTTCCAATAAAGGGAGGTGGATAGTAACCCTCTCCTTGTGTGGGTTGAACATAAACATTTCTTGTGTTACTAGACGATCCCTTGTCAACCTGAAGACCAGATCCAAACAACTTTGGAAGCAGACTAATTGCCATTGGAATTCCGATTGATGCAAGTGTTCCCAGGAATCCACCTTCTATTTGTTTTTGAGACGGCTTGATAACCAATCTTCCTCCTGTCTTGAAAACTCTTTTAATTTGATCTATTTGTGCCTGAGTAAACTCATTAGAAAAAGGAGGAAGAAATTTCCAAAACCTTTTTGGAATTGAAATACCTCGTCCAAACAGTTTTTTTAATCCTATTTCCCCAAGTGCATTTGCAGCTCCAGTAGCAAGTGCAGGAGCAACTTTTGAAACTCCTTTTACCGCAAGGGGAAGAAGTTTTGAACCAAGACTTGCCAGACTTGTGAATAAGTTTCCTCCTTGTTTTACCAAACTTTTGATCTGTGTTTGACTTATTTTCAGGTCGGATCCTGTTCCGTTTGAAAGTGATTTTTTTATCTTTTCAATCTGTCTTTGTGTCAACATTAATTCATCAGTTCCTCTGAGATGAGAATGTTTTAATCTAAGTGTCAGAGGTGATTTTTTTTTAATTGCAGTCAAAAGTTTTGATTTTTGTCCGTCTGAAAGTTTTACTCCGTATTCGATGTAAGTTGTCATTTTATATATTAAGTTATATTAAATTCTTTTCATGAAGGACAATTGCAAAAATAGTGTAATCAGCGTTTGTTTCTCCACTCAATTCGTAATGAAATGATAGTTTGGTTTTATCTTCCAGATTTGGAAGTTTAAAATAAATAAATGGAAACAAAGTTTCAAAATTATCTCTATTAAGAAGTGTTCCATAACCAAAAGACATTACATCTCTGAATACTCTTGAAGGCTCTGTGGATGGTTTGTAATGAATATTGGGAATGACTTTTTCATTTGTTTGAATGTAACATCTTGTTAATTTTCTGTTATTTGCAACATTAAAAGTTTGGTAAAAGAATGGATTTGATGTTTGAGAATCGAAATTTGCATTGTTTACAATAAAAATAAAAACATGACGAGGTTTTGATATTTCATTTGTTATCAAAAAATTTCCTTCTTTTTGTCTCAGATATGAGGAGTTAGTCACAAACTCATTAAGAAAAGATTTTGGAAATATTTTTGTAATCAATGTATTTTGAGGAATAAAAAGTTGAAGTTTTGTAATTATTATTCTACAAACATCATTGCCGCTTCTCCAAATAAGGTTGTTATCACTTTCAAATTCCATGTTTAATTCAAATCTGGAATCTGGCAATATCCTTTCCTTGAGAGCCTCAAAAAGTGAATATCGATTAAGAGGAATTTCACAATTTACAATGCTTGAATTTCCCATCTGCTTCTTTCTTTTTTCAATCCCCTCATTGTATCTATTATTTTCTTTGTCAATAAATAATCTTGCCTCCCAACCACTGTTTGCATTATTTCTTCCATGTTGAACTTGCCTCGTTAAATATTTTTTATTGATTGGGTATCTTTTTGTGTCAAGAAAATAAAATTCATTTGTTGCAACACTCTGCGCAAAGGAAGTATCAAATTCAAGCAAATTTTTGATATTTACAACATGATTGGCGTGATTACATTGATAAACTTCTCGTCCGTTAATACTAAAACTAATTTTTTTAATAAATGAATTTGCTCCGTTAACAATTCCATTGTTATCAGTTAATGCTATTGGATTTCCATCTAGTTTTGTTAATCTGAAATCCATTGAAAGTCTGGCATTATACCAATCAAGTGATTTACCGTCAACGACGAATTTTAAATTACCTCTGTTTTGATAATTGTTGTCGGCTGGGATTATCAGGGGCTGTTCGAGTTCAAAAACAATATCTTCACTCATTTTATATAATAGTTACATAACAATCTAAGCTCGAAGCAATAGTTTTCCACTTTGCTGCTCTATTTCTGCATCTCTCTCGTGAAGAACAAGAGCGTAAAAGTTGTAATCAGCGTTTGGATTGGCTGATAGTTCAAAATGAAACGCCAACTTTGTTACTCCATCTTTGATGTCCATTTTTTGTTTTGTCAAATCAAAGTAAATAATTGGATAAACTTTTTTATAGCTTGTCATATCAAGGATTGTTCCACCTTGAAAATCGTTGTTTGCGTGGACATACTCCATCAAACCTCGGAAAACTCTTGACAGATCTGTGGATGGTTTATAGGCAAAATCTGGGTATTCATTACCATTTCCAACCTCAAGATAACATCGTGATACATCGGCATTGGCTGGTAAATTACCAAAAGTATCATAAATAAATGGATTTGCCGTTTGTTCATTAATTCTTGCTGTGTTGATAGCCCAAACAAATACATGACGTGGTTTTGAAATTGCAGTTGTTATTCTGTAATGGCCTGTTTGTTGCTGTAAATTATTTGATGTATGAATGACTTCATTGAGATAAGTCCATTTATGAGGTTTAAGATAATTTTCCATGTATAACTTCTGTCCTTCAGAGTTAAAAGTCAACTTTGGAATATACAACTGAAGCCTTTTTACAATAACTCTACAATCAGCTCCGGCTTGAAATACCAGATTTGCATCGCTTTCGATTTCAAAATTTATTTCAATTTTTGTGTTAGGAAGTAGTTTGTCTTCAAGTGCCTCAAAGAAAGAGTACCTATTAAGAGGTATTTCACAATTTACTTCAGCTGAAGTACCTAGTACTTTTTTTCTCAGGGCAAAACCAACATTATATTCTGCTTGAGCAGCACGTTCCTCTGCAGATCTACTTGTATCAGGATAGTAAAATTCTTTGGTTCCAATACTTTTTGCGTAAGAGGAATTGTATTCAAGGAGGTTTTTGATATTTGCAACATGATTTGCTTCGTTACAACTATAAACTTCTCTTCCATTTGCCAGGATAGTTAATTTTTTTATAAAAGAGTTAGAACCATTTACAATTCCATTATGATCATTGCCTGCTATATTTCCCCCAGCTAACAAAGTTACTTTAAAATCCATCGAAAAACGCGCGTTATACCAATCAAATGGAGTGGCTTCACCTGTGTTATCAGCAATAAATTTAAGGTTTGGAGCTCTAACTTGGGCTTCGTTATTTCCTGGGTCTGCTGTATTCAAAGGTTGTTCGAGATCAAATATAACATCTTCATATCTTTCAAGATATTTTGGGTTTCTAAAGGATTTCATTTATATTAATAATTATATAATTTTCTCAGGTTTTCCAAGTACTGGTTATATTCCTTCTCTGTCATTTTATGTTTTGTTTTGGTGGAGGGGGGGTTTTCACGAGAAAGTAATTTAACGATTTTATCGCCAGCTTTTTTTTCTTTTGGATTCGAATCAAAAGTTACTTTTTTACGAGTTGGTTTTGGAGGCGGTGGTTTTTTGGGAATTGGCTTTTTGAAAAAGGATTTTACTGAATCCATTATTCCTTCTCCGTAAATATGTTTTTTTACATATTTTCCTGTATCAGGGTCATATTTTCTTTTAAACTCTGACTGTCGCATCATTTTATTATAGAATTATACAACATTGCTATCTTCGGTATGACGAAGCAAAAGTGTCATAAACCAATCAATTCCATTCAAGTCAACAGGTTGACTAACAGAATCAGTTACAGTTATTCTCATTTCAGAAATGTAATTAGAACTTACAGGGCAGTAAAGAGGTCTAAATGGTTCAAAAGTAAAAGGATACGATCTTGTCAGATTATCCGTTGGAATAACTGCTATCGTGTTTGTATTAACACCATTTACAACGGAGTCTTTTATAGCACTCACATTAATATTAAGAGAATCAATAGATTTTGTGATATTTGGAAGCTTGGTTCCATATTCAGTTTTAGTCACGAGTTTCTTCTCAAATCCAATGAGTTCTCCGAAATCTGTTCCTCTCAGATCGAGTTGAAAACTTCCCTCAAGTGTTATTAAAACACGATATGTTGAAAGAATGAAAGACAGATTTATTGAGTAATTTTTAACTCCCTTTGCGTCTGTTGTGTGATGATTCTTTTGTTCCATAAATTGATGAATGTAGTCATTAATGTCAGAATAGGAATACATACCGTCTGTGAAGGTTATAGTCTGCCATGTAGATCCGTCATGTGTATATTTAATTGTGTTGTTTTTATAACTACTTCGGATATTATACCAAGAGTAAGTCATTGACAACCTATCCAAGGCGAGAAAATGCCTGAATTGTGGGTCAAGTTTCAAAGGAGGATTAAATTTAACCAAGAAATCGTGTGATTTGTTTACTCCTATTTTTTCTCTTTTAACAGATGAAATATGAATAGCACTTTCATTCATTTATAATATAACTAGATAACTTTTCTAAGGAAAGTATTTAGTTTTTTATTAGAAAGGATTCCGAGATCTCTTAGTCTATGAAGTATTTTAATTAGTTCGGGAAGCACACCGTTGTTTCCTGCAATAAGAGATCCTTTGAGTAATTCAAATCTATGAAGTAATTCTTCTGGGTTGCTGAACAATCCAGAACCAAATTTGGTTCTATATTCTACAAGATCCATTAAATTTTTCATATATATGCTTAATACTTTGAAAGTTTCTATTTTTTCTTGTGTTTTTAAAGTAGGGCCTTTTTTTGTTGCTGTAGATTCAGCTATTAAATACCCTTTTTTATTGGTATAAATATTAGTTATGCCTTTAAGTTCTTGATGAAGACCTTTTAAATCTGATGAAACAACATCGATTAATTTATCAAGTTCATTAATGTCTATATTTTTATCAAAATAATAAGAAGGGTTATTATCGAAACCATTTTTTTTTAGTGTATCTTGTGCTTCTTTATTATTTAAATATCTATCAAAATAATCTTTATTTAATGTTTTTTTAGCTTTATCCTCTTTGGGTAAAGGAGCTTGAGTTTGATCGTCTTTGGGTAAAGGAGCTCGAGCTTGATCGTCTTTATCATCTTCTCCATCTTCAATAGCTCCTACTCCTGGTAATTCTTGCATATCAGCCAATCTCTCAAACTGACTAAATCCGTCTGTAATGGCTTTTTGATTGGCTCTGATACCTTCTGTAAGTGCCAACTGATTTTGCAACATTTTTTGGTTTTGAGTAAATATATTTTGTGTTTTGGAGTCCTTTCCAGGATCTTCAAACTGAGAAATCAGAGGTTTGAATGTTTCAGTAAATCCTTCTCTCAGATTTTGTTTTTCCCAAGTAGTTTCTTTTATTCGTTGTCTCACCTGCTTAATAAGATTATCGGCTTCAATCTTATTTTGTGAATATTTTTTCATTTCTTCAATATCCATTTATATATTTATTATATAAAATGGAGATACCAAATTATGACAGCAAGGACAACAGAGATAAAAAATTCAAGCAGTTGTTTCCTTTCATGCCATCGGATACATTTCGAATGCTGATTTGTGGAAATAGTGGAAGTGGTAAAACTAATTTGCTTTATCACATGTTAATGAAACCTCTGTTGTATTACGATGAGATTTATCTTTACGCTCGAAATTTAGAGCAGGATAAGTACAAGAGATTGATGCAAAAAATGAGAAAATTATCGCATAAATTCGGTTATTAAATACTATCTGTGAGTAATGATGAAATAACTCCAGTAACAGAAATGGGTTATGAAAATAATCAAAAACATGTGATATTTGATGATTATGTATGTGATAAAAATCAGAGACAAATCGTTGATTATTTTATTCAAGGTCGACATAAGAATTGTTCGGTGATTTATCTGAGTCAATCATTTTACAAAACACCAAAAGATATTCGATTGAATTGTTCTCATTACTGTTTATACGAATTTCCATCTTCCAGAGAAGCAAACAGAATATCATCTGAATTGGGAGTTGATAAAGATGTGTATAAAGAAGCAACTAAAAAACCATTCTCATTTCTTTACGTTAACAAACCAAAGAAAACCATATCAAAAAACTTTACTGGGTTTATATAAACAATAAATAAGATGGGAATATTTAATGAACACTCTTCTAATCACTTTCAATTTGCAAAAGGAGTTCAAGGAGCTCCAGGTGTTGGTTTTAATCTCACTGCAGATGGAAATTATGATATGGTTGGAAAAAAATTGTCAAATGTTGGAACACCAACATCTGACTCAGATTCAGCAACCAAGAAATATGTTGATACTAATTCTGGCGGTGGAAAAACATCACTTTTGACAGTGGATTCAAATATTGATATGAAAAGTCAATTCTCAATTACAAAACTCAAAGCACCTTCAAACAATGATGATGCTGCTACAAAGAAATATGTGGATGATTCCAAAATTGATGGCAGTGTCTTTTTGAAACTTGACGGAACAAGAAAAATGACTGGAAATTTGGATATGAATAACAAAAGAATATTTAATATTCCAAATCCAACTGCTTCCAAACAACCAATACCATTGGCTTACGGTGATTTAGCTTATCTTCACGTTGATGGATCAAATATGATGACTAATCATATGAATATGAATAATAAAAAAATAACTCACTTACAAACACCAACAAATAACACAGATGCTACTACCAAAAAGTACGTGGATGATAGCGTATCTAACCAAGATTTCAGTTCTTTCTTTAAAAAAGATGGAAGTATCGCCATGACTTCAGATCTTAATATCGGTGGACATAAAATAATTAATCTTGAAGATCCAACTTCAGATTCGGATGCAGCCACCAAAAAGTACGTTGACGGTAATTTACACCAAACTCAAGTTCAACCAAGTCATTACAAAGATGAGTTTGCTTTTTTGATGTCAAGTCCATCTCAATGGACAGATGAAATAGATAATAGAACTAGTTTTATTCCAAAAAAGATTACTTACTTACCAACTCTTAAAGGAAACTTTCACGAATACAATACAAGAGTTCTTTATACGAATATACTAAAGAATTTTCAAGGTGGCTATAAGTATAAGATGGGACTTAATTTTTACAGACTGGTTGGAGGTGCTGATTATACCCTTTGTCTTGAAATACTTAACACTGATTATCTTCTTTGGCATAAAACCCAGATAAGTGTTGACAACAACACGTCACAAGGATTACAGCTTGGAAATGTTAGTGTAAAAAAACTTCAACATAGTTTCATCGATTCAAAAAGCCAAACACAATTTATGTATTATCATAGAGTCATAATTAATTTCAAGAAGTTGACAACTGGAAGCAGATTCTTTATTCACATTTTGGTTAATATTCCAAATAATGGAAATGATCTGGCTGTGTATCCATTACAGTTTTCTGGAGTTTACATGATTGCTTATGGTATTATGAGTAAAGTTAGCAATATCGACCCAGATAAAGTTTATGACTATCATAAATCATTTGAAATTTATAGAACACAAGTAAAGTTCAATGTTGACATTAACGCAAATAATACAAGCATATTGAATCTTGCTCTCAATAGAAATCTGAATAGTAGTGCTGCAACAGTTGGAATGGTAAAAGAGTTAATTCCTTTTACGGTAAACCATGTTTATAGTCGTTTCTTTGATCAAATTTATGATTTTACAGATGCAAATAATTACGAATTAAAAAGAGGTGCATCTGGTATTGTAATTAGTGCCCTGAATGACTTTCATAGTTTAAATGGTATTACTATACCAGATAAAGACTTGAGTAATATCAATAAGGAAGGATTAAATATTAATAATTACACTATTAGTTTAAATCCCTCTGATAATTTTAGAAATTATACCATATGCATGGTTTTTTATCATTGGGATAATAGAGATTTTGCTTTAGTTAAGAAAAATAAACAAAATAACCAACATTTAATGAATTTAACTTATTCTAAAGCTGCTGGTTATTTAACTTTACTTACCTCTAGTAAAAGACAATTTTTTAGTTTACCAAATGGTTTTAATGAAAAAAAAATTGTTTTATGGTTGGCGCATAGTGTTGATTCAATAGTTACAAAAGCTAACTTGAGTAACTACAGCTCAACATTATCTATAGATAGCGCTAATTACGTACCCAATCAAGATTTTGATTTTACAACTGAAGATGGAGTTTTGAATAAAATTATGTTTTCTCCAAATTTTTACGACTTTGACTCCGAGGCATTTAAAAGGATAATGATACAAGAGAAACTAAATGGAAGTTATATATTATAAAGAATAAATGAAGGACTTGTTTGAATTTAATCACATTGATAACTCACTATCAGAATCAGAGATCAAAACTCTGAAAGACTTCTATAAACATTATCACAAGAAATTCTGGTGTTTCAAGAAATCTTTCAAAAGATATAAAATTCTTGATGAAACACTTACTCTGACTGGAGGAGGACTGGTTGTGATAGGAACTATTGCCGGAGGAATAACACTCAATCCAGTAATCCTGGGTGTTATCAATGGTCTTGGAGTTCTTGTAACATCCATTTCAAAAATGAAGAATTACAAGAAAAAGATTGAAATGTCTCGAATAGCATTTACAACTTATGAGAAAGTACTGGTTGAACTGCGATCAGCTTTGAGAGGTGATGAGTTTAACAAACAAGAGTTTATTGATCAAATGAAATTGAAAGATGAAATGATAATTGACCAATCTCCTGTTGCAGATAGATTTTCAAAGAGATACAATAAGAAATATTTATGAAAAAGATTATTACATAATTTGAATAAAGAATTTATTATGTTTATTTTTTATTTAATGTTTTTATAACTATGTGTAATCTTCAAAAGCGTTTGATACGCGCGGCATTTTGACTACTCCTGCATGCAAGCGATGTTCATGAGCGACTGAGAACAAACGGCACAGCGATAAAAATTGCAAAAGAGACTACCAACAATGAATAAAAGGACAATAATTCGGTGAAACATATACAGAGACAACAATTTTCATTCACGAACTCAAGACAGAAAATCCTTGTTTATGTTTTCATTTTGTAAGCCGGCTTCCCGGTGTTTGCTTTTTCAAAGGTGAAATCGAGGCAAGAAAATCGCTCAAAGCTTTCTTTTACAGCCAGAATTATAACGAAATATTCTTTGGTACGTTTTCTTTTTATTCGCGGTAAGAAAATGACTAAAGGCTTTTTAAAGCTTTATAAGCTTATAATCAAACCTGATACTCGGTCAGATCATTGTCTCAAATCTTACAATTAAAAACGTGCATAAACTAAATAAAACCTAAAACCTAACTATGAGGCGCTGTTTTTGTCATACAGACCGCCTGACCTCAGACAATGAGCAGTCAGTTTCACAATTTTTCAATACTAATTCCATTCATTCAATATTCAGGACCATCGAAGCACGCGTGGGCTTTTAGCGAAACCGTTCAAAAAAATTCCAAAATCACCTATCAAGTTTGCAAAGAAATTTTAACAGAGTTACACTTCAACATAATACAGAATTTATTGTGTTTATTCTTTATTGATAGTTTTATGACCGTCACGGCGATGTGTAATATGCGCGGTACGTTGAGTACTCCTGCAAGGGATGTTTATGAACGACTGTAAACAAATAACGGCAAAGGGCGGCAAAGCGATGAAAATTACAAAAGACAACTAACAATAAATAAAAGATCAGAAATATAATTCGGTAGAACATTTACAGAGACAACAAGTTTCATTCACGAAAACAAGTATTTAAGTGTCTATAAGAATCCTAGAGTCTTTAAGCTTAAAAATTAAGTTTAATTTTAAGCCGCCGGCTTCCCGGTGTTTGCTGTTTTCCTCGATGAACTCGCGACAAGTAAATCGCTCAAAGTTTTCTTTCTACAGCCAAAATAATATCTAAATATTCTTTGGAACGGTTTTTCTTGTTATGTGCGGTGAAATATCGACTAAAGGCTTTTCAAAGTTCTGTAAGCTTATGTCAAACCTCATACTAGGTCAGATCAGTGTCTCAAATCTAAATACAAACGTGCATAAACTAGCCTCATAAACTGCGCTCGACTTCATGAAAACAGATATAAATACAGTGATAACTCAGGCTTACCATATTTCGAGATGCAGCTCCTGAAAGCTATCAAGTAAGGCCTGAATGGCATACGCATCCAGCAAGGTGAAAAACAAAGACGATGCCATCCGAAATCGGATTTACGACTTTGACAAGCAGCGCATTTCTTAACCAAAAATTCAATAAACAAACCAGCCATGAATAACGTTAACAGAAGACTCTTGGTAGCAGCTGTATTTCATTTTGTACATCCAGTGAAAAAAGACAGTTATTAAAACATCGCAAGTTGACACAAAACTCTGTCAGCTTCCGTCAGCTGTTGAAGCAAACAAGTTTCAAGATGTTGTATGAATTTTCCGCATGAACTCACCTGTCAAATTTTGACCAATCAGGGCATAAAAATTGGACGTGGAGCGTGACCAAAGCGTGACTGTCCTGAGAAAAGTGAAAACCATCTGTTTTCTCTTCTTGCATTTTTAAATAACTGGCTGAATTTTCGCTTCCGAGGTCAGTTTGAAATCAAAATGTTAATAGTGCTGGGCCATAATGACATAAACACAGCATATTTCATATGAATTTTTTAAAAAAAGTGAGCCTGCGATCATCTGAAAACTAGTAACTTGTCAGCGGATAATTTCAAAAAAATACTCGCCCTGGATGGGTCGACACCTGAGCCCGCGATACGGCCAGGTGATACTGGTCAGCGGATACCTTGTCTTGACAGCTGTCAATTGATCACAACATTGATAGCTTTCTCCTAGGCTCCCTGGGCTCCCAAACTAGCTAGAAAATGTGAGATTGATCATTGGTTTCCCTGTGGTGCGGACGGACGGTCGCTCGCTCGCTCGCTCGGTCGGTCACGTGATTACAAAATTTTCTGGGATGGGTAGATTACATTAGCTATGGGGCTGCGCCCACGCGCGCGCTTCGCGCGCGCGAGGAGCTCCGCTATTATTTTAATTTTAGATGCAATTTGACTTGTTACCATCCTCGGAGACCCAGGGGCAGATAGTGGGGACGAGGGAAATTCTAAGCGGGCGGAAAAATATATAAAAGTAAAGAACGGCGAGAAGAGCCCCTGGGGACAATGTCTTACCAGACCAGTTCCAAACGGTCGCCGCCGTTCTGGCTTCTGATTGGTGCCAGAAAACTTGTGTTTTTCTGGCACCAATCAGAAGCCAGAATGGCGGCGACCGTTTGGAACTGGTCTGGTAAGACATTGTCCCCAGGGGCTCCTCTCGCCGTTCTTTACTTTTCTTCGCGCCACATTTTTCCACCCGTTTAGACTTTCCCTCGTCCCCACTATCTTCCAAAGGGTCTCCGAGGATGACTTGTTACGAAAGTGAGACGATTCCTCTCCCCATGGCATTTTTAGGTTTCCTTTTTTCTACGAAAAATAGCCTAACTTGGAAAGTGATGTGACAATAAAACTTCAGAAAATCGTAGGGAATTTATTAGATAAGCTTCGAAAATTGTACATGAACGGAAAAGTCATCTAGAACGTTTTAGCCGTCCTCAAGTAATCGGAAAATTCTAGGCGATATTTGCTTCTCCGAACAGATAATTTACAGAAAGCACTCGTTGGGTGCCCCTGACGCATGCTTATGTTCGGTAGGTTAGTTTGACTTTTTTGCTCAGAGTTTTCAAACATTCCTTATTGCTTAGTCCTACTGCGTTAATATATAAATTAGGCTTCTCTCAGTGGTAGTAGAGAGAGACTGATATAGTCAAAGCTGTATATCGGCCATGCGGTTACCCTGCATATTACGGTCACAGGACTGAACTTTCCGAAAATTTTACCTCATCAGTGTTAGCTTGACCTGTTCACAACGGTCCCCAGTGAATATGACCGACGCGGTCACCCTTTTTAAAGACTTCCCGAATGCATGATATCATTATTTTTTACCTGTATATAACGGTCAACAAATTGGATTGCGATTAATCCATTAGCGAAACATAACAAGCTTATTTTCAACAGTTCGTAACATTGTACAGTGTAGCTACCAGTGAGGAGTCTCTCTCTCTCCAAATACAAATATCATAGTTAACTACACGACTACAAACAAGTGAGGAACTTCTCCAAAGCAAGGAGATTGGAAATAATAGCCAATAGCGAAACAACATTTATAAATTATTGATCCGTCTTCATCTGGGTTGCAAAGGCCTCATGTCCTATTCCCTTTTCGAGTAAAAAAGGACCCGTAGTGGATATGTAAGCAAAACGTGAATTATCTGTAAATTTTCACTAACAGCTTCTCTTATTTCCCTTTCGGGTCATTCCTTCTTTCACAAATTGAAGCCAAGCCAATTGTATCACATCACATTTCGTCGGGATATGATTTCCAGCCTGAAGGAGAATCATGCGGAGGCGTTCTCTAAAGCCCGAACACTGAAAAATTAAAAGGACGCCAAGATAAAAACGAAACAAAAGCCAGTTCGAAACTGAAAACAAAAACACCCTGAACAAAAAAGAGAGTAAATAAACAGTGTAAATAAGAAAATCAGGCTCGGTCTCAGGAGTCCGGTCATTGATTCTCCCAAAGGGAATTCCTTAATCTGTCTTATTCGAGTAACTATGGTAAAAAAATGAAGCAGTCAGCCGTGACACAGCCCCTTTATAGGGAGCTTAGGCAACGACGACGGCGACGGCAACGAGAACGGCAAAAAAAGAGCAATAGGTTTAGCAAAACAACAACTTTTTAGACATTTCTCAGCCGTCGCTGCACGACTAGAATGTGAAAGTGCCTCACTTCACGTTTCGTCGAGGACAGGAACACAAATCAACAACTTTCTTTTCTTTTCCTGAACTTTGATACAGCCTTTTAGAATTCAACTCCAGAAAAAATTGCCAACATTTGATGACTGAACGAGATGGAATAAACGCGAAAAAGTCTGAAGCAGCGCGACTTCACCTTTTAAGTGACGTTTTCGTAGCCGTAGCTGTCGCCGTCGACGTTGTTGCTTAAGCTCTAGCCTGCGTAGCAGGAGCTTGGAAGTAGTGGGGGAAAGAGACAAACTTTTTTCTTGTGCCCACTACTTCCAGGCGCCTGGAACGCAGGCTACTTAAGCTCACCAATAAAGTGTTCCTTAAGTTATTGATGACGTTAGCATGACGTCAATCAATACATTTAAGGCCATGCCAAATGTTATCACATTTAAGGCCATAAATTTTTTTACAGTTAGGACTTTATTACATTTTTTTAGAGCAACATGTTATTGCATTTAGGACTTAATTACACTTGGGTTCGTTTATTACATTTAGGCCTTCTAAATTTGGGACGCCTGGAAATTCAAATCGATAAGTGAGTACAAAACACTGATCAAGGAGACCCGACCACACCCAATTTTTACATACTATTTTTATTCAACATGATTCAAAGCACTTTAAGAATGCATTAGTGGTAAGTTTGTGATGATAAAAACAGAAACGAAAGAGCCTGAGCTCAAAGGTAGCAGTTTACAAGGCGCAGTTTTCAGTCAAAAAATATGTATATTTGTATATACTTCCGAAAAGATACGTGGGATTTTCCTTTTAACAGTGTACCGGTTTTCTGGCGTATTCCGCGTTATAGAGATGATCTTGTGTTTCGTGTTCTCATTTATCTCGGTTTTTTGTTAAATGACAGTTCAGTTGAATGGAAGGTTAGATAGATATAAATACACACCAATAGACTTCAGCGAATCAAATCTAAATTCACGCAATCAGGAGTCGAATTTCATTTACATGAATTTGCATTTGCCTTCGCCAATATACGATTCTGGAAGCCATCCCTAGGCGATAAAACCTCAAGACACTGAACTCGCTTGCCTTTCAAGTCATATACAGCAGAGATGGAAGGAATAGTAGTCCTATGTTTCTTTTACGCTCTACTTGCGGTGCTAGTAAGTGGTGTCAGCATTCTTACCATCGCAGTATTTTTAAGAAAGAAGCTTCGTCGAAGGTCAACTAGCGTTCTCCTCATCGGTTTAGCCGTAGTTGATCTCTTAATAGGAACGCTAGTTCTCCCTCTTTTCATAACAGTCACCTCGACTCACCAGCCGCTTGAAGTAAGATTTGCCAGCTATTACTTGGACATCATAACTGGTTTGGCATCAGTCTTTACTATCGCCGTGATTTCCTTGGAGAGAATGTACGCCGTCTGTTTTCCTATCCGTCACCAAATGCTCAGCCGTTGCGCCTACATCGTTGCAGCCTGCGTACCATGGATTCTAGTGATCAGTGGTTTAATTACGGTCAAGCTTATTGTCAAGGATCACCGCTTTACCAGCGTCTTCTTCATATCGTCACTTGTCTTGCCACTTGTAATTATCTGCACCTCGTATTCTGTCATTTGGGTAAAGCAACACCGGTCTTCAGCTCTACAAGAAGATCAGGAGCGAAAACTGGTAAGAACTTTGTTGCTCATAACTGGCGCTTTCGTCGTAACATGGCTGCCATTCCAGGTCATAAACACTTATTTGATCGCCTGTAGATATTCGGATTCCTGCGAATATCCACCAGTGGTAATCATATACATTGCAGTGTTCTTACGACTAAGCAACTCATTTGTGAACTTTATGGTATATTCACTGAGAATGCCCGACTTCCGAGAACAACTTCGGAAAGTTTGCCTGACTAAGCAGGGAAAGAATTTACCAAGACGCGCGTCTGAAAATGAAGGTAGGGAGTCTAAGGTGCAGGAGGGCGGAAGGAAGCGTTATAACGAAACGCAAACAGTCAATTTTGAGCTGACCCAACTGTACTGAGGACGATGTAAAGCTACCTACAGCAGGTATTCAGAGAAACAAACTTTTAATCTTACCAGCAGGCTAACTTTTACAAAATTGCTTCAATTTTGCTACTCAGTTCAGAAATACAACGAGCGGAACAACCCACGATTAAACAGAGACCGAGACAGTGTCCTGGTCATCAGAATTCAGTTTATGCACTTAACGATGTCAAAGCAAGGTATAATGATTCCTATTTTTACAGCTTTTTCCTCATCAGATACTTTTTGGGCGGTGATGTCGTTAAACAGCTTTGCATAGAATGACGAGTTCATAAGCGTTATAACAACCCAAAATCGTGGAGTGTTTTGGTTCTAGTTTAATTCGTCTTAACTTTCTTTGGCTGCAATATACTGAAGAGTGAATGCGCAGGTTAGAAGAGATTTCCCGAGTTCCTTAAACTTAAGAATTCAATTCGCACTTGAACACAGAGATACCTTGTCATAGGTGCTTTCCATTTGTCAGAACTGACCGGCCGGACCATTGCCCGACCAGTCAGTTAATTAGAAAATGAAATAGGCTTTCTCCAAGAGTTTTTGCTGAAAAACGTTAAGTTCTCCTTCTTGCATACTATTTAGGATTTGACTGATCTGGCTGAAGAGTTTTGTTTAAAAGGGAAATTATCATTGCGACGGGAATGGCCTGGCCGGTCAGTTCTGACAAATGGAAAGCGTCTTTAGTGAATACGGTGTCGTAGGTTGCTAATGAATTAGAGAGTAGTGTAAATAACGATTAACTAACTACCGGGCGTCCGTTCAGAATAAGCAGACAATACGACAATGCAATGCAATGTTTTAAAAATCATATTTTAAACTAATTAGAAGTAAAACAAGTGAGAATATAAATAGAAAAGGACAAGAGTAGGTAAGTCCTAATTCCTAATAATACATGGACAAAAAAAATTAAGCTGTGCATGGTTTATCTTATTTTATTGTTCAAGACGTTTACTTAGTGGCGTGAGACCTTTTAAGATCATGAACTAGATGACATAATTGAGACAATAAGAGCTGTATCAGTGAATGTGTGTATGTATAAAGTTATTTTGCAGTTGTTTTGATTTACGCATGGCTAGGCACAATATGATTGACTGAGCCAACCAGACTATTTTCCGAGTTGCCCCCAACCTCTTTTTCAAAACTAGGTTAAGTATGAAGTCATTCATATGAGAAAGTACTTCTTTCTTATGCAAATAAAAATTGAATGTTTTCACATAGCAGGTTTCGCACTTGGTTTCATTTTAAGGGTAAAGGTCTTGGAAATAAGTCACGCTGGTGAGTCAGGACCCTTCATATAATCCCTAATACTAACATGCTGAATTATAACCATCCCAGACGCTTGTTTAAATTTATTTGGCTTTATTTCTTACTAAGGTACAAAAAATCACTCTTATTTGCTGTAACATAAAAAAATACATCACCACGGTCCATGTTCTAGGAACTGTTACTGACCTTCTGACTTAGCACGGTTTCTTTTCGACTTTCTCGACAGCAACCGCCAAAAAAAACACACACAAATTATTTACGCTTGAATCATGGCCTAATACCGTGTTTAATTCAAACCCTTCCGGAAAGAGATGAAGATGAGGAACTCTTAAAATATCTACCGGTATGTTGCAGTTAATTTTTTTTTATTTCAGTTAATTTTCGTTTTCCCTTTGTTTTAAATTCATTAGCACACATTACCATACCCAAAACCAATGGAAAATAAAACTTAACCGAAATAAAAAAAATTAACTACAACATGTAAGTGAAGAGAGAGAGACAGAGCCTGGCCAACCATTCTTCCAACCACTCTGACAATTTGACAAACAATAGACGACTGTAAAAGCGGTCCGGTGCATTCGGGGGCGAAAAATAGTTTGCCCTCAAACTTTGCCCAGTAAATCATCTTAGTTCATAAGTAAATGAAACGACTTTCGTTTTGGGAAATATTTCAAAATACAGATTTTAGAGCTCTCAACTGTCAGACCGCCGAATGCCCTAAATTTGCGTCTGGCGAAAGCCAAAAATTGGACAAATTACTAAGCTTGGTTCTCCAAATCCAAAAAAACCGAGAAAAAATGATTATTATTGCTAGGTTACGGTGTTTATCAACAGTGTGAATAGCATGTGAATTTTGAATTTTGTTGAACTGTGTCTACAGAAAAATTAGTTTACTAGCACCTATGAGAGGCCATTTTCAAATCGCAGCAAACTACCCTCTCTTTGCTGGCAATTATTTCGTAAGTCCAGACCTGCCTGCTCTGATTTTCTACTTAAATGAACTATGGAGATGTTAGGAAGTATAGAAATCTAAAAATACTTTGCGCTTTTGATCTTCCTTTAACGCAGAGACTTTGAACTTTTGGTGTTTTCGAAGACACGACCGCCGTCAATTATGCAAATTAGATTGATAAAGTGATTCCAAAAAAATAGTGTCACCTTGTTTTGCCCTTTTTTGTGGGAAATATTGCCAAGTAAAAGAGAAATTTCGTTGTTGCATTGTTTAATGTGATTTTGAAGGGTGACATCTACAGGTTTTGAAGTGCGATCGCTCGTAATTTCCAGGTTATACCATCAACGCACTCAGTCACGCAATAAGAAAAAGGGTTGTCTATTTAGACCTTTACCTTTTAGCTTGTCGCTAAGTTATTGAGGATATGATGAGTTAAATTTAATACATGATGTAAAGCATTCGTCCAACATGGATATATGCTGAGAGATACCATAAATGGGAAGTCGTGTCCATCGAAGCATCGTGACTTCAAGGTCATGAGGTCAACCTTGGTCTTGGAAATAAATTATAAATTTCATATATTAATTTTTTTTTTTCGCGCAAGTTCCTGTAGTTTGAAATAAGTTTCCTTGCTTGCATCCATACAAGCTACTCTAAACCCTGTAAGGTAAAAAACAAACAAAACAACAACAACAAGAACGTCTTTAGATTTGGCCGGTGGGTTCGGTTGTTTTTTGTCCCAAAAGACATGGTGTACACTGAGTTGTGTGCAAATGTATTCCCTGCAATAAAATGAGATTTTGAACAAGAAGCAAGAAGGCGACGTCCAATGCCGCTTTCACCGAACGCGGAAAAGAGCGAAAGCAAGAGAGAATGAGCTATTGGCGAAAGTGAGTCTCAAAGATACTCCTATTAATTTCAGTAGTAAAGATTGATGTCTCAAACGTTCTTACGGGGGGAGGGGGGGTGGGGACTGCCGTATTAATGTGACAGGGATGCTCGTCATCTCGCTTAGGGGTGTAAAATCGCAGATTTTGGTCTCACTCAGGGTGTTTGGGACGGAAAGCACCATATTTGTCCATACAGGTGTCGCTTAAGGCTGTGAATAAAGAAATTTACAAAAAGAAAATACAGTGATGTCTGTTTTAGTATGGTCAGTTTAAGCTTGAGCCACACCCACATTGGTCTCCCTCGGAGGTTTAATCTTAATTTTCCGATAAGCGTCCAAGTCACTTTTATATGGGAGTCCCCCCTTGGGTTCTCACATTGTCGGAGTCTTTGTTATTGCTTCGTTGCTGTAAACATAATTACTGATGAATGCAATTTCCATTTGATTTTTGAGATACCGTAAAATTCCGAAAATACGCCCCTCCATGTATAAGTGTAGACATATAATTCTGCAAGCAGAATACTGCAATGCTGATCGTACTACGTGAAATTTAACTCTGCAAGACATCAACAAGACACCGAAAGAACTCAAAACATAGCGGGTTTGTAGCCATAGACAGTGGATGCGTATGATATGCATCTTTCTTGTCGAAAGAATTAAAATTGAGCAGCCTCGGCGAATTCGGATGTGACTTCGAACATCCCCCACACACTCGAATAAAGCAAATTACCCTGGGAATGAGGCTGAGAATTAAATCTTCTGAGCGCGGATATGACTATACTTGACATCAAAAGGAGATTATACTTCAACACAGTACATGTATAACGATATTTGGCATTAGCAGGAACACCCTAAATGCAACTGAAACCAAACTCTGCAGCCCCTATGTCGAAACGATACAAAGAGCAAGCCCGCGCGTTTCATATGGGAGCTAGCGGTTCTCCCCACCAGGGGCTTCTGATTGGTCACACGGTTTTTCATGGGTTATTCTGTAAAGTCACAAGCGCCAAGCATAGCTTGTGCCTCTGACCGGTTAAATGTCTGAACAGACATAACATGAACACAGAATGGGACAGTCAACAGGAAAGCAGGGTTGGATACAGGAACACTTTTACTACTCCGTTATGTGCCTTATTAAAATCCAGTTTCAGTACGTTTGCAAATTCTGTCCGGACCACATCCCTATGGTCAGGATCTTTGCTCCTATTTACCCTTCGAGTGAGTAGGGACAATTTCAACGATGCAAAAGTCGCAGCAGTCTTTAAAGGTAACAAAGAAGGGCAAGGTGAGATACTTGGATACATAAAATTCTGATAGTTGAGAACCGTTTGCAAAAACAACATGACAAATTAAAACCTCCTTGGCATGATCTGCTTGATTTTTAATACTACAATGCTTGACAAACTAAGAATCAAAGCTCTTTTATCCATTACAGGCATGTAAGCAAACTCCTTGAAGCTAAATAATGAAAACAGAAATGGGAAATACCTGACTGACAATTAGTTTTTACCACTGAGAAGACGATCGTTGCGTGACATAAAAGACTCGGTCTTGTTGTTAATAGCATCCAGTTAAGACTAACCAAACTACAAAAATATGCATCGCTTTTTTTTAGCACTTTTTGAGGTTTAAAAAGTGTTTATTTTTTATCTGGGAAGCATTTGTGTGAAACGCATGAGAAAAGAGAGGTTTTTTGTCTGTTCAGTTTGTTGGTGACAAGACGCGCTTCTTAAAAGAACAAAAGTTCCAAGCCTCTATGTTTGAGGAAGAATAAAAAAACGGAATATTTCTATATTTCTATACTTACAAGTGTCTCCTTAGCTGCTTTTAACCCGACAACTAGAGCATTTACGTCTGAAATATCAAAACGTTTGTCAACGAAGCCGGAATTTTTCGGCATGTTTCATAACGGCCTCAAGCGGGTACTATTAAACATAAATATGTACTTTTCTGAAACCTCATTACAGTTATAGCGTAATTCTAAACTGAAATATGCTTTATTTTATTAAACCGAAATATTGTCATCAATTGAGCCAAAAAATTACAAGGGTACAACATTTTCCAATGGAATTTCTTGATCAAGCTAATTTGCATAATTGGCTGTCGTGTCTTCAAAAACACCAAAAGTTCAAAGTCTCTGCGTTAAAGGAAGATCAAAAGCGCAAAGTCTTTTTAGATTTCTACACTTCCTAGCATCTCCATAGTTCATTTAAGTAGAAAATCAGAGCAGGCAGGTCTGGACTTACGAAATAATCGC
This sequence comes from Porites divaricata, assembly GCA_038088405.1. Lineage (NCBI taxonomy): Eukaryota > Metazoa > Cnidaria > Anthozoa > Scleractinia > Poritidae > Porites > Porites divaricata. The sequence continues at coordinate 34,916,769 of JBBMOI010000002.1, read as the reverse complement.
CAGCAAAGAGAGGGTACTTTTTAGCGATTTGAAAATGGCCTCTCATAGGTGCTAGTAAACTAATTTTTATGTAGACACAGTTCAACAAAATTCAAAATTCACATGCTACTCACACTGTTGATAAACACCGTAACCTAGAAATAATAATCATTTTTTTCTCGTTTTTTGTGGATTTGGAGAAGCGAGCTTAGTAATTTGTCCAATTTTGGCTTTTGCCAGACGCAAATTTAGGGCATTCGGCAGTTTGACAGTTGAGCGCTCTAAAATCTGTATTTTAAAATATTTCCCAAAACGAAAGTCGTTTCATTTACTTATGAACTAAGGTGGTTTACTGGGTAAAGTTTGAGGGCAAACTATTTTTCGACCCCGAATGCACCGGACCGCTTTTACAGACACTGCCTCTTAACTGTGAAAATGCCTTATGGACGGATCGAAACGCACCAATTACTGATTACGAGTCTTCATAGCCAATAACATCACGGCTTAACTGGCAGACGACAAATAACATCGTGACGGAATTGACCAACCAGATCAATAACCAGAGTATAATACCATCAGCTGACGTGATACAACTCACTTTGACTCTGAAGATGACTACCGCACAGGTTGTCGAAACGTCAGTCACTGTCAACAACAACAGTCCTATTCAGGACTACGTTCACCCGGACGATCAAACTCAACCTACTTTTGAAATGACTCCTGGGTTCAAACCTTTCACAGTTCAACCATTCTTTGTTGAAGAAAAGACCACTAAACTCGGAACTCCAACCTTCACTGAGATCTGAAACACCAGACCACACACTACACTGAAGTTATTAATTTAACCCCAGACCCTTACAAAAAGTCAAAGAAGGTTCAGGACCAGCTTGCTCATAGAACATGTACACTCAAGTGGCATTGAGATCCACACCCAAACCCAGGAAACGATAATTGTTGATGTCTATTTAGGCTAAACGACGATAAGATTTTCAAGCATTAGTGACAGCATCATAGATTGCTTTGGCAACGTAATCCACATTGGCAGAAGTGATTCCACAAATGTTGATTCGTCCGCTATTCAGCAGATAGATGTGGTACTTGCTGGCCATAAACTCTACTTGTTTGACTGCGGAGAAAATAAGACGAAAATGGCACATCAGGATTTAGTACCCAGCAAGTGTCTACACAAGTAAAAAGAAGCCTTTTTACAGAGGTTTCCTTATATAGTTTAGAATCGTATGAAGCTAGATGTAATAGGGACAAAGAAAATGAATGAAGCCAACTTGTTGTTCATGACTTGCAAAATCTGAGACGCCAAGGAGAAAACAGGGTCTTGGATTATTTCTTGCTTTTGCCTACTAACAACAAAGAAAAATTCATTCACACTCATTTGAAAGGAACAAACAACGAACTACAGGATAGCAAAGCATTTGTGCTGAACAAAACTTTTAAATATCTTCTAAAAAGTCTTTAGCACTTGGCAACTGTCTTGTAAGGGATAATACATGTACACCTTGCCCGAATAATGTGAAGACTGCTCACTATAATAACAGAGATTTCAAGATTTCAGATTTTTTTATGTTTCGGGATCGGAAATTGATCAATAATTTTATTTTCTCGAATAATCATCAATGTAATTATACTAAAACAATTAGTCGCCTCAGGCGACGTGAATATCGGCGAATAATGTACAACTTGTCCGAATAATGTGAAGACTGCTCACTACAATAACAGAGATTTCAAGATTTCAGATTTTTTTATGTTTCGGGATCGGAAATTAATCAATAATTTTATTTTCTCGAATAATCATCAATGTAATTATACTAAAACAATTAGTCGCCTTCGGCGACTAATTGTTAAATACATGTACACCTTGCCCGAATAATGTGAAGACTGCTCACTATAATAACAGAGATTTCAAAGTAACAAAACTTACAATGTGAACGAAGTATGCCTGAGTGACAATTCACTAGAGATGAGCACTGGTATTTGTCACAACATCATGAATGGCTCGGCCAACATAATCGACATTTTTGTGGGTTATGCCACAAACGTTCATACGACCACTGTTCAGAAGATAGATGTGATGCTTTTGGGTCAAAAGCCTCACTTGGTCAACTGAAAAGGATGTAGAACTAAGTAACTGACTGACTTTGTTGGTTTACACCCGTGCAATTCCTAGTCCAACTGTTAGAAATAACTGAACCGCTTGTCGGGGACAAGGTCTTTTTGATAGGCTTCAGAAGGAAGTTCACTCTATCTTCAGTCAAATTTTATATTTCAATCAAAAACACAATTTAACGGGAAGAGCTTTAACGTAATCTCTCACTCGAATGTCTCTATGACAAAAGGTTGCTGCAATCCACGGATTCGAAGGCTTTCAAACTTGATCATTTTAAAATTTAAGCCCTACATCAGTAAAAATCCGATTAGTTAATATAGAGAGTATAAACATATTCTCATTCGAGGTCGTGGCGAAATCAGAAAATCAGCTTACACTCCAAAACTCATAGCCGTCCAGATAATGTCCAGTCAAAACAAAATAGCCAGAGAGGTATTTAACATAGAATTACCAATGTACAATATCGTTATTTCAAAGAGATAAAAGCACAATTATTTGTCAACTTTCGTATATATGGCATGGCAAGCTCTGGTGCCAGTTCATAATTGTAGCCGCCGTAATGTTCATCTGTACTTCTTCTTCTGAGTACAAAAAGTCGATGTTCTGATTCAATAACAACAACGGCCACACAAACAGAGGGTGGTCTGCCTGTGGTCCCATATCATGGTGGTAAATGCGTGTACAATGATGCGCAAACAAAGCGTGAAAAAATTCGCCGGCGGATTGCTTGGTACGCAGCTAACAAAGTGGCAATGAACGCACGTGAGCCGTTATGGCGTTAATTGACTCTATTGTTGTAAGGTATAAAAGGGTTGAGAGTTGTAACGGATTTATCTCAGCTCTGAACTTTCAACTTTCATTTTTTATATCTTACTTTATTTATATATTTTTTACCTTTAACCCCCAGAGGTTGTGCGACTGCATTCGTTTGGGAATACGTTCCCAACTTTTCCCATTTGGTTTTTGAGTTTTGGAATATTTGTATACTATTCTTTACTTATGATGCTGAACTTTGTATGTTATTCGGACAGCAATAGACACTCAGGCTCACAGTCCGAGCTGCACACCCATTCCCGTCTTGTAGTCGTGACAATAATAGGAAATAACCATTAAATGGACACAAATATCTCGCTCTTAATAGCGATAAGTGCAAATGCTGCGCCAAAAAATCAAAACAAAACAAAACAAAAAAACGAGAGCACGATCGCGTTACGTTCTGTTATTAAATAGGGACTTTACAATCCGACGACACGACGGCAACGAGAACGTCAAATATCACGTGCATCTCACTTTTTTGTAGATTTCTTTTCCGTTTTTGCACGACTTCGACGTGAAATTGCCTGATTTTACTTTTTACGGAGGACGTAAACGAGCGACGACGAAATTTTACTCTAACTCTAAACCTGAATATACTTCTTAGAAATTCAACTCCGGGAGAGTTCGCCTTCATTTGACAAAGTAAGTGAGTTGCAATTATCGCGATAAAGACCAAAAGAACGCAATTTCATTTTAGAAGCGACGTTTTTCGCTGCCGTCGCGTCGTCCGATCGTAAAGGTGATGTGGACTGATGTCAGGGGGTGTTTACGTGAGAAAACTTGCACCGGCGCAAGTTTCATACCAGGATGACTTTTTGATTTCGTATCGCGTTCACATGATGACTGGGTCATTTCATACCTCGTTATTTGAAGGTACACTTCATGTTGATAAAATACACGTGTGATTCAAAATCGTGAACATTACGCATGCGCTACCCGTTCCAGTCTACCGGCAGACCGATTTCACACCGAAACGGGTGGACGTTTCGTGTTTACATGATACCGTTGCGAGATTTCGTACCGGAGTGAAATTCTCGCCCCCGGTGTCATGTAAACACCCCCTTACACAGGACGACGCGCAACGACGATTGTTAGTAGTGAAACACAGCGTTGCAACGATGGAACAATGTTGTAACTATTCGAAACAATGTTGCAACAACGTTGAAACGCCATGTCGAGCTAAAAATCGTCGTTGCAAATCGTCTCGTTCAACATCACCTTAAAGTCTTAAACGCGACGTGACCGAAGGTGGGCTTGTAGGAAATAGCCTTTCTAGTGATCAATGTCCGTGCAAGTCTGCCCGGACGAAAAGTGAGCACGACAGCAAAACACGGTGGGTGTTTTTTACAGTTTTCAATATAACATGAGAGAACTACCTAATAATAACTACACTTCTTATTACGCATTTCGCGTGTGTCTCAGTGCATTTACAAAAACGGTACTAGTATGAGAAAGTACAATTAGCTATCTACATATATTTATCTACGTGTGTTACTAGTTACTCACCACTTAAGCCTGTAAATCCAAACATTCCTTTCTGATCTTCCAAATGATTCCATGAGCCTGGTGTTCCCAGTAATCTCAGTTTCTCGTGAAGGAGTTTTCGGCAATTGAGAATGCGTCCAGCCATGGACTTCAATGTTTCACGCCTACAAATCAGTAACACAAGAGTTTTAAGCTGGGTTCACTCGAATCCGGATAGCTTTTGCGCCTGATTCGAAAGTCAGACCGGATAGTGCTACCTTCTGAACACACAAAAGAACGGTGATTTCGGCGCTATTTCTGAAACCGAGTGAAGCTGCACCCCGCCAATCTCTAAAATAGACAGTCACATTTCGGATAGGTGTTCATACTATACCCGCCGGATAGCTTATCGTGTCGCCGCGAAACATAGCCTTGGGGCGCTCTCCGTTCATCAGAACTGACCGGCCAGATCCTTCCCGTCGTAATGAGAATTTCACTGTTAATCAAAACTATCCGGCCAGATTAGTCAAATCCTAAATAGTGTGCAGGAAGGAGATGGGTTTTCAGCAAAAAACCTTGGAAAAAGCCGACTTCATCGTCAAAATGACAGCGCCGGCTATGGTCTGACAAGCCAGTTCAGACAAATAAAAAGCGCCCTAAGAAAGCACTTCACTTACAAAACTCAACTGTGATCCTACATCACGACGGCAGTGCGGCAAATAGGCCATTTCCGAATCATCAAACTCTCATGTTCAAAACGAGACTGAGAGCAAAACTTACTCGTGAAAATGAGTTGTATTTGGTATCAATGGCTTTGCACTTAGCCTCGCTTTGAAGCTGAGGCTTGAGACAACTCTGACATCACAAAAGTACAAATGTATCTTGAACTGCTAGAAGTCACGTTCATTCCTTTTTCGCGCGTTTTCGCGTTCTCACATTACGTTGGTTGTCCAATTTGCTTAACATACCTACGCCGATGAAGGACAAATGCTCATATCGTCTGTTTCTGAACTCTCAACGCGACAAATTTGCTTTTAATTTTGATTAACTCAGCTAATAATCTTTTACTCGCAAAGTCAATTACAGACGACCCCTACACAACCATAAAATTTCTGCGAACTGTAGACGTATTTCCGGTAGGCGCTTCTCACCCTTCTCCTTTCGGAGGGAGAGAAGCGACGACCGGAAGTACTCCTGCAGTTCGCAGGCTAAATCATAAAGGGCCATCACTGGGAGAACAGCTACTCATTCTGTGGTCATGTAACACACCTTTACGAAGAATGGAGAGCGTAATCAATGAGCAATAAATTAACTATGATAAATATTTTGACAAAACAACAAGTCTTTATACATTTCTTTGCAGTGGCTGCAAGAAAACGATTAGAAATGTCCACTGTCACGTTTTCTAGAGGTCGCTGGTTGGATGAAGTTGGGTCAGTAATGAAAGCGTGATGACACTTAATGCTGTCGCAACATGTTAGCCATGTTCGAACAGTCTCCAGATCAATGTTTGGACTCGCGGTTCACACAAGGGTGCTTCAGGTATTCTTTAGGTGTTAGTTGAGAGGGGATTTGATTTTTCTTTTTTCTCCCCATCCCCCTCTTAGGAAAGCCTAGTGCTTAGATTGACCACGTCCGACAGCCTTACAACTAGACTGTTCACAGTCCCCTAGAGTAGTTATCCGTAAGCTCGTCGAAATCAAGCGCTTTGCATTACCAGCGGCCATCTTTCACCTACCTACCCCCACCGCTATAAAACCCCGACGCCTACCCCCTCGGTACATAAGAAACCATGATGGCCGCCCGTACCGGTTGGCGCTCGATCCTGACGATAATACGAAAAAATAAGGGACCATGAACAGTCTACCAGACAGCAATTTGATGTGTCTGTTTTAGCTGGCTTTAAGCCACAACATACCGTAAAATTCCGAAAATAAGCCCCAGGGCTTATATTTTTCAAAGGCCCTTTTTGAGGGGCTTATTTTTGGAGGGGCCTATATGCGGAGGGGCTTATCTACGGAGGGAAATTTGCGTTTCAAAACCGATTGGGCTAGCCTTAGAGTTGGAAGTAAATTTGCCGTTTTGCTTTGTTTTACTTTATATTTGGAGGGGCGATTTAACAGAGGGTTTTTTGCGTTACCGGTTTGGGGGGCTTATACATGGAGGGGCTTATTTTCGGAATTTTATGGTATGCAATTTTAGGTTTTACATACAATTGCTTGGACATGTAACACTGTATGACAGAAGACAGCTTTCACATTTGACTGATTTAACTTACCATTCAGTATTCAAGGCATCTTGGTTCAGGATAGTTGCTACAATACGAGCTCCATGATTGGGTGGATTGGACCACATGGGACGAATGATTGCCTTGAGTTGGCTGCGAATTTTCTCAGCTGTTTCATTATCAGTTGTCACCACACAGAGATTGCCGCATCTCTCATCTGCAATTACGAGAAATGCATTCTTGTTGCTCACAACTTAGCCTGTGTGCAAGATCTCGGGATTAGTGGGTTAGCAAAGGAAAAGAGCTAGCGTTGTAGGTAAAATCGATCGCAGGTTAAATCAGTATTTAGCCTAGTTTGATTCAGAATTTCCTTTTAATTCTAAGTTTAACATTATTATTGTTTCCTAGCCTCAATTATTCAAAGGAAACAAAGGAAAACCCGGATTTAACCTGAGAGCAGATGTTACATGAACCTACAACATACAAACATTCCACTTGCAAGGTAATTATTTTAACAACACAGAGAATCCACACAAAAACACTACTCACCGTATAGACCAAAATTCTTTGAAAAGGACTGTGCAATTAAGACCTCAAATCCTTGGCTAACAAAGTAACGAGCTGCCCAGGCGTCCTTATCAGGATCCCCAGTCACAAAACCTTGATAAGCCATGTCAATTAGTGGAAATAGATTTCGTCTCTGAGAGGAAACACACAAATTAAATTACAGTACAGTATTATCAAGACCACCCTATAAAAATTTATACTACACTTATCATAGCTGCCACTAAAAACAGGTTCAAGGAAGTTGGTCCCTCTCATGACAAAAGGGAGGAGAAGTCGTTTTGTCACATTGTGGTGGTAGCAAAATTTCTGGATGACAACAAACTGAAAACATCAGTTAAAAAGTGGATTTGCACTGCTTCAAACTTCATTGATCTCATTCAATTTCATTTAATTTGCCAAATGTTGGCAAAATTTTCTGGAGTAGAATACAGGACAGAAGCAAAAGCATCTTTTTTAAAATGACACATAACTTGCTCATCAAAGCGTACTCAACAATTCTGTTAGAAGTCTAATAGCAAGTCGGTGCTCTAGCAGAGCCTGGTGGCCTGTGGCACCTAACTTTTGTTCTCAGGCGACTAGAAAATCTTAGCTTTTTCATAGAAATCATATGCTGGGCGCACCGGATGTCACAAGTTCAGAACACAGGGCTCCCTTCAATTTTTCTTCGAGTTTTATTAAGAAAAAAAGGCACACTGAAAGACAAATTCTTGTTTCTTGTAGCAAGTATTATCTTGAGATACATGTACCTTCATAATTTCAGCAATCTCCTGCCACTGGTCTTGGTTAGGGTCCACTCCAGTAGGATTGTGCGCACAAGCATGAAGCAGGATAATAGAGTTTTGTGGAGCATTCTGGAAATTGATCAAATTACCCTGGCTTGTAATGCAACTTATAGTACATTGCAAATTGGTTAATAATGCATCCATTTTATTAGTGACGTAATCCATGCTCTGTTATACACATGTACAGTGTGGGTTACTTTTGTGGGCTATACCTGTAAGGTTCTGTTGATAAACATTTTTAAATGCAGTTTTTGTTGTTAAACAGGGCCCAAACTTCTGAAACTTAAGGGTTGTCATGGTTGCCTACTAGACTTGCTTGCAGCTCCCTTCGGTTTCACCATACCGTCTGTTACCTGTTATGCTTAGCGCTCAGGCACCTTCCCAACACCCATCTATTGTCGATGGGTTTAAAGCATCCAGTAATTTTGCAGTTTATGTGCATGATACAGTATTAGTTGCCCTTAATACAGTGACAGCCCCAGACAAATTACACTTAACTGTACAACAATAATTATTACGTTCAAAAAATGATCTCGTGATCACCTTCAAATCTTCACACATTCCACTGACGTCCAATGATTTTGAAGCACTATCAAAGTAACGGTATTCTTTAATATTTTCAGCTTTGTAGCCAGTACCAAGCAGCACCTTTCTATGGTTTCCTAAACAAAATCACACAAAACTGATATACACGTACATTAAAGACTGGTTTTTATTATATAAACACCAATGAAATACCAGGTGAGCTTTCGCGCGAAAACTTGATATCTTCACATGTGAAAACAACATGTTATCTTCACATGTGAAAATATCACCTTTGCTATGGCTACATAATAAATCGCGCCTTTCACACCAAAAAACTATTAATTTGAAATGGTGTGGTATTTCAATGGTGTTTATATAATAAAAAGAACATTACATGGCTGCTTGGAGATACGAAATTTCTCTTCTCGGGTTGAAAAAATATTTCACTCGTTCGCTGCGCTCACTCGTGAAATACTCAAGCATGTTAAGGCATGGCTTGAGGATAATTTGCATAAAATCTAATAATGATCATAACTTTGTGAAAATTTATCAGAACCTTCCAAAATTTGGCAACCTCGGAAAAATCGGTAACCTTAATTTTTCTGTAATGTAAGAAATCAGATATCTGTGTCACGTGACCACTTATGGTCGAGTCCAGGAAAGAAAAGAAAACTCAAAATGGGGTGGAGAGATGCCCCACAGTATATATTAAATACAGTATTTATGTTATTTTATGATCATTTCTCGCTTGAATCTGGCCGGAATGGTTGACTCACGTTTTTATTTA
>JBBMOI010000002.1:34872500-34902500 GCA_038088405.1 Porites divaricata | reverse complement strand
AGCTTCGAAAATTGTACATGACTGGAATGGTCATCTAGATATTTTTAGCCGTCCTCACTTAATAGAAAATTATAGGGAATATTTCCTTATCCGAACAGATATTTTTACAGAAACCAGTCGTTGGGTACCTCTCTTAGACTGGAGCTTGTAGTTCCTCCCTTGGTAATAACTTTTGAATTAGCTTTTTTAATAACAGTATTGACAGTCTTTAACGTCGTTAAGCTTCTTGTTACTCATATTGAGTTATGACTACTTAATGAAAATGTTCCTCCTAATATCTTTTTACACAGTGGCTGGCAACAGACGCCGCCATCTAGGTTGTGCAAACGAGGGAATACGGGAGACTGGAAACAACCCCTGTTACGTCAGCCTTTGACATTATGATACATTTTGGCGGACATTTTACGCTGTTCGCACAACGAGGTCAAGATTCCGCAACGATGAAGTTAAAATCCGTGACAGCAATTATTCACTACCCATCACGTCTATTATTATTATTATTATTATTATTATTTGTGACAGGAGCAGGAGCTTGTGAAATGACTTGTAAATAGTGCTTTGACTGAAATTTTTTCTTCTTCAGCGAAATTAATTGTAAATAGGTTTTAGTAGTTAGTTTTGTTATCAATAAAAGGTTATGTTTATTATTATTATTATTTGTGACTCATTTCCATCTCAAAAAGGTACAGCCATTAATGATGTCAGATGTTGTATTCAGAGTCCCAAACACATCTTATTCAAGGATCCAAAACTCAATATTTAAAGTGGGAATGTGCACATCATAAAATATTGAAACCTTCATGGCAGTGCAATTGGCAAATTATTAATTCCTAAAAATAATAAGCATTTTCCAGGATTCCATCAGAATTTTGTAACAAAAGATGCTATAGGAACAGGGGTTGGGAGTGGCCTGGGGTAGTTGATTGACTGAGACAATTAACTTAAATACTTGTCCATTGCTTTGCCTCATGGAGGAAGCCTACAATTTCCAACTCAGAACACAATAAAATATCAAATATCTGCAAATATATGTATGTGAATGTTTACCCTTCTTCCAGAAATACTAGCAACATCAAAATTGGGCATGTTAACCCTTTAAGCCCTAAGAGTGATCAGCATCAAATTTCTCCTTGTAATAGCATTGTTTATCAAACAGAGTGGTCATGAGAATCACGGACATGATCACAAAAGATGAATTTGCTTGATATTTTATCAACCTCTCCCCACTACTTTTGTAGGAAATAAATAGGGGCAACAGATGAGAATTTAAATTTTGATGTTAGGGTGGTTAATGAGGACGCAGCAAATCTGGCCTTATTGGGTTGGTAACCAAGGGAGGGAGTATGTCATTATGTAACTTTTTAGGTCGGAATATGGCATCTGAGATTTTCCTCGTCAAAGCCTATCGCTATTTACCACAATGAAATAATAAAAATGTAACGTACCCTGTTTTCTGCTATAGCGGGGCTGTCTCCTCCCAGGCAAAGTTTACAGGCAGCCTGAGTGAATGACCCTAATCCGTCGATGGGTAAGTACTCATGATTCAACGTTTTGGCCGCAATTTCCTCAGCTAGCTGTTTTTCAACCCTGGATACAACGGACAACACCATGGGGTTTCCATCGTCATCACGATAGGCTAAAATAGCAGGAGAAAAAAGGCAAAAATATGAAATTTGTAAGGTTGACCACGTCCATTAAGCTTACATGTATATGACGGGTGTCTAGAAAACGACGACCTAGAAAACAAAGACCTACATGTATGACCCATACAACGACGACCTAGAAAACGACAACCTAGAAAACGACGACCTAGAAGGAGACGACCCAGTAAAGACTAGCACTCTAAAACTTGAAAATCTTATTTTAAGAACAAAATTTCTCAAATTAAACTACAGATTCAGATTTTTTTTTTTTTTTCTGAAATGAAATTTCTTATTTTAAAAAAAAAAACTTATTTCAAGGGAAAATTCTCTGAATAAGAAACAGGCCTTACTTTAAGTAAAAGCATTCTAAATCTTAATTTAAGAAAAATAATTCTTATTATGAGGAGGTAGTTCCTAAAATTAAAAAACTATTTAAGAATTTAATTTTCTTAAGTTAAATTTCTACTTTTAAGAAAAACAATTTCTTTTTTCAAGAAGACAAAACCAGTCCTTATTTAAAAAAAAAAAAAAAAGGATTGTGAATGCTGAGAGCCGATTGAAGCCCCTGTTCAAACATCAAACTACTAAACTTGTGATAATATTGCTCTGCACCAAATCAATGGTCTCTTTTATTATCCACACTTGAAGTTTGACATAACTACAAGACATCTAAAACCTTCTATTGTAGTTGCTCATGATCGATAGGCAATATATCACACCATCTTTGATTCTGTTTGTTTTATTTTCGGTAAAAAAAAATAGGACTAAAAAGGAGAGAATGGTAATCCCACTTTGGGCAGGGTATAACAAAATAAATATATTTTGTCACAAAAAAACCCACCTGCCACAGGGTAAGTAATATTACTGCAAAACTAACACTTATTACAATAAAGATTGAACTCAGAATAGAACATCTAAACTAAATAAACTTATTCTAGCTATATTTACAGTCGAAGCTCTCATAAGTGACCACCTTGGAAATTTGAAAAAGTGGTTGTAACTATAGAGCTGGTTGCTTACCAGATCGTAAGCAACTGCATGTTAAAACAATAGAGGGTGGTCGCTTATACGAGAGCTTCAAAAATTCATTAATAATTCATAAAGAAAAATAAAGAAATCAATGTTTAATTATTGTCTTTACATCTGATATAGCCATGGCTAAACTTTATGTCTAAGTGATCACTAGGGAAATGACCTTGTACTTTGTCAAATACAATACTGGACTGTAAAAGAACCATTAGCACAGACTGCAGTTTCATTTAAGTGTTTATTTATATAAATAAAACTCTGAGTGGTACCTTACGAGAGCCTAAAAACAAAGGAAAAGTCCAGTTGGGTAATGGCCCAAAAGTGGTCACAGTCGCTTCCGGTCACTTACGAGAGCTTTTTGGTTGTTACTAGGAGCTGTTCGGTTACAAGGGTGCATGGTTGCAAGGAGTGTTTCACTTTAGTAGAAACAAAAAAATCATTGTCACAAATTCTGCAATCTGATTGGCTAACACACTCACTAGTCAGTGAGTAGCAAACGTAGCGATGGCAACTTCTTCAACAAACCATTTATAAGTGGTGTTTCAAAGGAGGTTTTAGATAAACTAATTAATAATGTTATCTCTCTAAACACTTTGTTACTTCATTAGTTAATGTAGAAATGTGGTTGTTTATATGTGACTTATGACGATCAATGTTGTTAGTCAGTGCTACTGGTTTCTACTACAAAAACTGTGCTTGAAAACTCATCTGCAGTTTCAAGTTGTAAATAATGAATAATTGTAAGGAACAGTGCATCATCTAAACTTTGAAATTCCAATCTGAATGTTCATGGAACATTAATTCCATTGTGTGATTCCAGAAAATATCCATACTTCTTCTGATTAGACCCCTCCCCCCCCCCCCACCCCCTCGGAATTTCTGTGCCAGAGGGGTCATGTATAACCCCCCACCCCCCAGGAATTTCCTATTTTCCTTTTCATGGTCTTAATTTGCTATATTTAGAGATAATCGACCGTGTACCGCTTAAAATTAACTGTTCTCATCTTAAGACACATTTTTTTTATAATCTTTGACCTATTTGTAATCTTTTACAAGGCAATATGTATTTCTTACGCAGGTAGAGCACGCTTGATAGACTATGAGCAGTCTCTCTTTTTTATTAGTCCTTCCATCGAAACGCGCGAGGCACGAGAACAGAGATTAATAAGTTTATGTCATCTCAAGAAAACATTTAGAACATAACTTTAAATTTGAATAAATATCATTCATTGAAATAAAACTATGTGAACATTTTCGAATTTCAAAACGAATCTACAGTATCTAAAGACAAAGTCAGAAACAAAGTTGATGTCTGGTACTGTAATTAAGTTTAAGTTTCACTATGTACACGTCTTGTCTAAGACAGTTTCATCTCAAATGCAACATTTACAGCATAACTTCAAAGTTACCTATTGATTTAACATTAAACTATGTGAAGATATTCGAATTTCAAAACGGATCTACTAGAAAACTAACTTACAATAAAGTTTATCGTTAAATGTTCGGCCTCGAGTCCTAAAGTCGCCACAAAGTCAATCTCTCGATGTTTGTAATTAAGTTTAACTTTGAATGAATTACACTTGCAGTTAAACAAATTTCAGGAATTACAAAAAAACCTATTTGGGTTATAAAAGACAGGGGCACCCAACGTCAGTTTTCGGAAAATATCTGTTCGGAAGACGATTTGACATCTAGAGTATTCGGAACATTTGTTGTAAAATTTCTTGCTTGCCTGCCTCCCCTAGGATTTTCGAACATCTAAAAAATGGAATAATTACCCATTTTTAACGGATTTTTATCCTAAGAAGGTCACCTAGAATGTTCGGAAGCCTTTTTTTTGGCTGAAATTTTCGGAAAGAAAGGTATTGATCGCTATATTTTTCGGATCACTAGACTTTCCGCTAGGAAATCCGAACAGATGAAAACTTTTTATGGGGATAAAAACATGCCTATATCTACCGTTTAAATACTTAAATACGTTTAACAATGTTATATTTAAGTGGTTTTGAACTATATTCTCGTTGGGTGCCCCTGAAAAGAACAAAATAGGCAAACATTCATTTTGCATCCATATTTGCATCGATTCATGTCGGTGAAACGCGATCTATTTCGTTGCCTAGCACGTGATCGAAGTCTCCTCCACAGAAGGAACAGATCGTTATTATTTTCGGGCAACAGTTAATTTGGCGAGAAGTCTGTCGGACAAACAGCTTGCCTTCAACGGTACACTATTAGAAGTCAATAATAAAATACAGCAAAGGTCTCATTTGGGTCGTCACGCAACGCTTGTAGCGACGAGCTGACTGAATGTCAACAGAAATTTGCATAAAGTTGTTTACACATGGCTCGAGAAATATATGGCCGAGTTAGACGACGTTCGCTCGCGATTAGCCCAAGTTTTTGTCAGACTATCTGCAATCGAGTCCACAATCTAGATACATGTTCGACATACATAAATTATTATTTTCAAATTGATTGCCGGAGAAGTAAGGGACCTGTTGAGAATTGCGATCGATTTGCCCGAAGGACGATATTTATTTATAATTAAAGACTTCGTCAAAGTCAAACGTTGGACGGACCGACCGTTAGCTGTTTAGAACCAACCGTTAGATCGTAAGAGCAATCCGTTAGAGCGTTAGAACAAGTCGTTAGAGCGTGTGGACAAACTCCCAGCAAGGAAGACGATGTTTGAGACAAACATCTTGAAGTTTTTTTCTCGAAAGGGCATCTACTTCTAATTTTTGTTGTGCTCCAGATCAAAATAAGCCACATATACTTAAGTATGTCTCGTATGATCGATCGCGTCTGCTACAACCCTGTGGAAAATTATTCTCGTGGGCACCCCCTGTACCCCTCGGAAATTTCTACCCTTTAGCCCCCCCCCTCCCCCTCCCCCACACCCTAAGAATTTCCATTAACCATCCGTGGGGGGGGGGGGTTTATGGATATTTTCTGGAATCACACATTATTAAATCCTTTTTAAACTCTCTAAAATGACTGGGTAAATTTGACAATGGAAAACGTTTGAAAAAGAGAAACACAAACTAAGTTCCCAATTATCTCCAGGTTAGTAACAACCTACCTTTGAACAACTGGGCTAACCAGAAACCTCCCAGTCTCAAAAAGTCAGATCTAGGATCACTCCCCCTGTTTCGTCAAAAACCGTAATGATTGCGTGACTATGAACATTGATTTAGTTAAAGTTTAAAGGGATTATGTTAGATGACGTTGATTGACATTGATTCTATTCATTGATTAAAAAAGCATTAGGTTCTTGTATTTCAAACCAGTTTTTCCACTAGAATCGGAGCGAGGAAGACGTTTATAGTCTGTTTACCAATGTGCTAACCTGTAAAGTGCGACTGAAGAACGTTTAAGAATCTGCTAACCAGTTTAAGGCTAACCCGTTTTAAGCTACGACCCGCCACAGAAGTAAGTTTGTATTGAAGTTTTCTGAATTTAGCTACAAGATTAAGACTCGATTTGTGTTTGTTCTGATTGCGAATTATAACTGTATTTCTTTAGATCGAATAATCGTGGCTTGATATTATGCGGTTTGTGGTGGTCGTTTGAGCTAACCAGTTCCAAGGGGAAACACCCCCCAAATATCAAGAACAACTAAGACATATGATCTCCTCTACAATTTTTATAACTTAAAGTGTAAGATCCTCTTCTAATCTCAAGAACTAGGTTCTGACATAGTTTGAACCTTGAAATAAACTTTAAACTCACACACTTGATGCGAAAAAACTTTTAGTTAGTTTACATATTTTTTGTAGAGATGCAAATTTATATTTACTACATGGAATTTATTGATAAGAGGTCTCCTATTGTGTACAACTCACAGCTAATACAGGCTGATGAACTTCATCAGCAATGTTCAAATGTCCAGATGTAACAGAAAGGTTGTTAAAAATGTATTCCCAGGTGAGGATTGTAAATGGGTAAAATAATATACAAAATCAAATGACTACATTTTTTTGTGTCTTTTTTAAATAATAGTCATTTGTCATAAGCCTGTTGTAGTGGTGAGTTATGAAAGTAGAGACCTTGATGTCTCAATTAATTCTTTCCCAGTCATCAGTGTTTCTTTTAACAGGTTAAAACAAATAGGCCTTTTACATTAGTTGATCACATGATCAACTTTCAGTAAACATGAAAACAGCTGGGTGGCAAAAAGAGTTTTTCGCATACAAATCCTTCTAATTTTCACCGGCCATTGCAATCGTTACTTTTAAGATATACGCCTGAAGACTTACAGGTTACCTAATTTTAATATGCTCTTTCAGCTTGTGCTAACAAAATTTTCCAAAAGCGAACTGTTTTCATGTTTACCGAAAGTTGATCACGTGATCAACTTATGCAAAAGCTCTATTTGCATAAATAAATCATCATACAAGGATCACCACGGGTGATGATTGCTAATTGCTATAGAGAACACGCCCCTTTCGGGCCAGTCTTCCGCGGGTTTAGTGTACCGGCTTTCAGATCGCTCCACGTTAGCTTTGAGCAAGACATCGCTTTGGTGGACACTGAGAAGATGCTCTTTGAAGTTCCTGCAGACCGCTTATCAGACCTCAAAATGGAGTTATTGCAGTGGAAACAATTTTCAAACTTTACCCGGCGTCAATTGCAATCGTTACTAGGGAAACTGTCCTTTGTCACAGCTTGCGTCCGGCCAGGCCGGATATTTATGTCCCGTCTTTTAAATCGCTTGCGCAGTTTGCCTTCTAAGCCGTCACGTTTTCCAGTAACCAGTGATATGCTATCTGACATTGACTGGTGGTTGACCTTTTTACCACACTTCAATGGCTCCACCATGATTGTGTTACGCGCGCGTGACTTTCATGACGTGCTATTTACCAGTGATTCTTCTTTACATCGAGGTGGTGCTACGTGTTTCGACGAATGTACCTCGTTCGCATTTCCCAGGGACATTGAAGAATTGGCCTTGCACATCAATGCGTTAGAACTGTTTGTACTTGTCATGGCTGTTAAGATTTGGGCCCCCAAGTTGGCAGGTTCTAGATTCCAGATTTCGTGTGACAACGATGCGGCCGTCCAGGTGGTTCGCTCAGGTCGTACACGTGATGCCTTCATGCAGCGTTGCTTAAGACAACTTTGGCTCACATCAGCTCGTTATGATTTAGACTTACATGTCTCTCATATTCCGGGGGTCCACAATGTCTTTGCCGATTGTCTTAGTCGCTGGGATGCCGATTCTACGTTTCAAAGAAAGTTCCATAAGCTCGCTTCTCAGCGTAATCTTTGTTTTCACATGTTATCCATTGACAGCGAGGATTTAGCCTTTGACCTTTCTTAATGGGTACTTTGTGCCTTTGTTGCAGATCGTCGCAGGCCAGTTCAACCATCACCAGATATTCGCGCATTGGATTCTCTCGGACGCGACTTTATCGAGAGAGCATACGCAGATTCAACTCGGCGGAACTTGAACTCCCCCAAAAAATTTATCTGACATTTTGTGAGGCGGTTTCGTCCGCTCCGTTTCCAGTGACTGTAAAATTAATTACACGTTACATAGCTTATTTAGTGTCACTCGGCCGCGTTTATGGTACTATCCTGAATCATTTAAGTAGCATTAAGCATATGCATAAGTTTCTCGGTCATGATTTGACTTGGGATAGTGATTATCGTTATAAATTGTTGCTACGCGGAGTTAAGCGTTACTTAGGAACAGCAGTTCAGCGCAAGGCTCCAATCACTCCACGATTGTTATTTCGCATTGTACCCCCTTTCGATTTTGATAAGCCTTTGCACGTCGCTATGTGGGCGCTTTTTCTAGTAGCTTTTTACTCCTTTTTACGGAAGTCGAATTTAGTTGTTGATCGTGCGGCGCAAGTATCGCCTAAGGTCCTTTTGCGGTCAGATCTTTGTTTTGATGCATCGTTCGCTTATCTCACAGTTCGCGCGTCTAAAACTATTCAGTTTCAGGAACGTCTTTTTTCTTTACCCTTGCCGCGCATTCCGGGTAGTTTGTTGTGCCCTGTAGCCGCCTTGGTTAACCACCTTCGGATTAACCAGGTACCCCAGGACATGCCATTATTCTCGGTTAGGTCCGATAGTTCATTGAGTAATATTACCTATACGCATTTTAGTTCGTTTCTGGCTAGGGTTATCAAAGCTGTCGGTCTCGATTCTACTAGCTACTCCTCTCATAGTTTTAGGCGCGGTGGCGCTACCTTTGCCTTTGCAGCTAAAGTCCCCTCTGAGTTAATTAAGGCACAGGGCGACTGGCGTAGTGACTGTTATTTAATTTATCTTGAAATGACTGATCGACAAAAGAGGGCGGCTGCTACTCGCATGGCTGCCGCTATTTCACATATTGCTGTTTAGTCTAATCTTCCATTTCTCCAAGTTACTGTTAATTACTTCCTCTAATTATAAAATCACTCTTAACCACATACTACCATGTTTGGGCCTTGGCGGTTTTGTTCATTGACCTCTCGCTAGCGTCTCGTTCTGCTAGTCAATAAACTGTTTTGCCCAAACATTGTAGTCTTTGTTTGATATTACAAGTAATTTAAAAAACTTGCTTTTGACTTTTTAGTATGATTTTAATCAATTCACATGAATATTTAATTAAGAATGTTTCTTTATCAGGCATGATTTACAGCACACTTTTAGATGAAAGATGGCTTTTTTGTCAGGCCTGACACCCTTACCAAGTCTCAACAATTTTCATCAAGCTTACATCTGCATATGACCCTTGGTGATGTAGAAGTTTGCTCCAAATCCTCCTTGTTGTCATGGTAACCAACTATGGGATGGTTATTTTAAATCAGTCCTTTCCCTGCTCATAACCATCTTTCCTTTAACCTCCACCCCTCTCTCCCTATGAAGTCAAATCCCTTCCAATTGCTGACCATGCTAGGTTATCAAGGGTTATTCGAGAGTTCTTCAGGGACGGGAAGGTAAAAGATGGAATAAGAGAAAAACCAACACCCCCCAAAGATTCAAAGCCTCATAGCCACAACAACTCACAATATCATAGTCTCACAGCCTGACAACCTCTCAGCCTCACAACCTCCTACCCTCACAGCTTCACAGCCTGAAAACCTCTCAGCCTCACAATTAATATCACAGCCTTACAGCTAGTAAGCCTCACAACCTCACAGCCTCGCAACCCCACAACCTCACATCCTCCCAGACGTAGTTAAAGGGCAACTCTCGTGTAGGACATCATTTTTCGCAAAAACCTTGCAAAAGTTATTATTTGGGCGGGGCCCCAAATAGAGTAATGCAAACTTGTTTCTTTGGACGCAAATGTGCAATAGGCACGCAATACGTGGTAAGGTAAACAAGGCAAGTAAACAAGCGAAGCGAGGGGAATGTCTGCCATGCGAACGTCATTCAACACTACATATTCTCCTTGATCGTTTTCGTAAAGTAAACCAAAATCCATAAAACGTGCCTTTGGAATCTCACGCAAATAAATGTATTTTTTTTAAATCCTCAACACTCTCTGGCGGACTAATAAAAAAAAACTCTTCTAGTATCTCCAATTTGAACTTGAATTTGCATCACCATGTTGACACATGCAGAGTTTAAAAATAGAATACGTTCCCACGAAAAACCTGAAAATAGACAGCACGTGATCAAACATGTTCGTACGGCGCCAAAAAGGTTGTCAATTTCACGACTGAGACTAACCGACAACGTTTCATTGGCCAAAACTGACAGGTTGAAATGTGAAACTACGCGCAGGATGGTAGTAATCCAATGATATATTAAATTTCAAAGCAGCAGAAAGAAGCAGGTTGGATAAAATTTGGCGACGGTGTTTCGAGGAACGTATTGTTGAAGTATGTTATCGAGGGTTAAACTTACAAATGCACACACTGTTCGCGGTAGGCCCACACTAAAATAACACCGAGTGTTTTCATAATGGGCTGGTCGCGAACTCAAAGAAAAATTAAGGAAATTGTCAAGACATTCAAAGACCATGGACCTCATAGACGCAACGACACATCGGAATATCAGGAGTGTACGTGAAAAATCGAGTTTGAACAGAAGAATGTGTATCAGGTTTGAGAGTCGCAAGGTTTGTATTGCGGGTAAATGATTTTGATTTTCACAATGCGGAACACAAGGATGTGATAAAAATCTCTTCCGATGAAGGAAGACTGCGAAGATTGTCAACAATATTGAAACCAAAAGGGACTCAGGCTTCTTTGGAACTACTGATAGCGGTAACAATTCTTCTTATTCCGTCAATTTTGTTTAGCAGAGTGACTGTTAATGTACTTGCGCGTTGTATTTTTCATGTGTATATTGTGGCGGGGTAAGGTACGGTAATGTGCCCGGTGTCGGGATTTTGCATTATCAGCAAGTTTTGTCTTAAGAGTGTTTTGATTCCAGTGAGGTGACGACAAGAAAAGGTAACGAGTAAATTGTACTGAAGGGAAATTGTTTTGTGCAGGAAATAAAAGAAGTTGAATTGAGATCTCGTCGTGGGAAATTTATTTCTAACAAAACTTACAATCCAGTTGGTTCAAATAAGGTTAATCATTTTTCTCGACGCGGTCGTGTACCTAGCAGACTACCGGTGAAGAGATTAAAATCTTTGTTAAAGAAAACACAGATAGTGAGACTTTTTGTATGGAAGGGAATTCTGAAAAATACACCATTGTCATCTAAAATTCATTGTTACTTTAAAAATAGAAATGGTTTATATTTAAACCGGTACAGAAGTAACTGTAAGAGTGTGAGGTTTTTACTATAGTGCAAGTCCAAAATTTAGTTCGAAAACAAGGGAAGGTTTATCTGTCGTCTAAGCACAAAAGAAGAGGATATTTAGGTGGGTGAGGTATCAAAAAAGGGTTTTAAGTAAGTATCTGTCCCCCTGATTCACCGGGATTATTTTGGCCAATTTAAGCATTCAACTGATATCGAGAAGAATCCAGAACCTTCATTTTATGTCGACCATACAAATCAAAGAAAGACTATCGTCAACTCGTGTGAGTACGTTGTTTAGAAAATAATCAATTAGTTATCACCTCTGGTTTTCCCATAGTAAATTTTAGGAAATGATAGAAATTCAGATTATAAATATACTATCCTTTTTCTGGAAACACAATACTTTTCTTGCTGTTTGTTGCACTTTATTAACAGTTATTTAGGTATATATTTAAAAACAAAAAACAAAAAAACTAGCAAAACAAATAAGCAAACAAAACAAGAAAGAAAAAAAAACAAAGGAAGAAGGGAAAAAGAAGGTCGTTAGCAGAATGTGAACCCGGTACCTTCGAGTTGGTCCGAACTCACATGGCCACTACGCCATTGGGTATGATAACATGATTTGATGAAAAGTCTCAAATTTAATGCCTTTTCCCACAGGGTCCAGAGGAGTTTTGTGTGAATAAATGAATTACTCATTTAAAGTCTCACCTTGAAAAATGTCTATACCTGTCGCTTAGCGCGATTAATTAGCCCAATGGGATCTTAATGAATCTACTGTAAACGATTTCTTTGCTTCTTATCTGACCCAGATCGACTTTGTTGTTCGTCGTTTTGCAAATCAATAACCGCAAGCCATGATCTTGCGACCCCTCAGTCTCTTGGTTTGCGGTCTACAGAATGTGCAACGAAACGACGAACGAAACTGTAACGCGATCAAGTTTTCGACGGGCGACCCTGTGGCCATACTTAACCGATTGAAAAAACGACTCGAAGCAATCGAATGAAATTTAAGGCTAATTGAAATCAGGTTACTGGCAGTAAAAAACAATGTAAACACATTTCATGGCAATGAAAGAACATATGCGATACAAAGTCGACACAACTCCTCCGCGAAATAGGACGCAAAACGTAAGCTTATGTTTTCTTATCTCGATTTCTGCTGTTATTTTAAAGCTAATCCTCAAAATCACATCCATTTTCCCCCCGTGATCTTAAGGAGTTCTTATAAAGAAGAAGAAGAAGAAGAAGAAGTGCCTTGATTTATGCATTATACATTCATTCATACACATAACCTACTACATTACTTCAAGGTATGAGATCAAGCCAGCGTCGAAGTAGAAGGATTAGAAGAGCAAATGCTCATCTTCTCGCCAAGTTTAAGGCCTAGACGAGTCAAAGGCTCTTGAATCGTACTAATCTGAAAGACTCCTGCGTGTCTTAAATTTGGTAAGACCTCTATCTGACCGTGCTGTAGCGCACGATGCATCGGGGGTAGAAGCGGAATTATTTGAATCTTGATATTCATGATTCCTGCTGTTTTTGCCGAGATGATTCATGATTCCTAAAAGAATTTTCTTCCAGATTCATTATTCACGAAGACTATTGATCACTTATTGACTTAATGATTTTCTCAGTAGCAACTTAGTCTCGTTTTGTATAGTTTCTTCGGCGTTCAAACTTCTACTTCATCCAGACTCGGTATCATCATTTGTTTGCTGTTAAGCACCAAACAGGCTATCAGCCCCGATTCCACGAATTATATAGGGGGATCCGGGGGCATGCTCCCCCGGGAAAATTTTGGAAAATTGGACTCTCGGAAACGCCACATCCTGCATTCCCTGGATCGAACACAACTAATTTATACGTGTATTTTGTTGAGCTTTTCTCTGAGTCTCGTTATTCATGATTCCCGAGCCGAAGTGCAAAGATTCATGATTCCCAAGTTGTTAAAACAAAGATTCAAGATTCGTACATGTTTTGTAAGTATGATTCATGATTCCTGATTCCGTTTCCACCCCCGACGATGCACGCTCTCAGCGAGGAATTTGATGCCACCGAACTTCGGCGAGCGCGTGCTTCTTTGGAAACGATAGATCTTCGCGCTCTCGAGTTCGGACCCGATTAATTACGAAAACGTCTACCACGAGTGAGTGAGTGATCCCTGTCCCTGCAATAACTCGTGGTACGCTCGCGCGTACCCACGAGTTAAAAACGATTCATGCTCAGTCCGTACTGTCAAGGAAACGTTGTAGTATTGAGGGAAAATGCGGGACGACAGTGTGTTGCAATGCGTTTGCACGCTTTAATTTACAGTACTATAAGAAGGATTGCTTCAGTCGATGATATGATTGAAATAATGATTGTTGGTTATCAATGATATTCTAGTCTGTCATAGCTTGCAAGACAATCTATGTTAATGTTAATGACAGAATTGCCAGAAATTGTTACAGTGTTTGGGCGATTTTTCTAGCTTGAATACAGTGAAAGTCACTGGGTACAGCATTTCAAAAACTCTTGGCTCTGAACTTTAACTGTAGGAATTGTTGGTGTTGATTCTCATGCTAGAGATATGTGTGGTAACAGTCATAGTCAAGGTACATGTGTATTGTTGGAAATACCATCCATGTATAAATTAGCACAATATTTTCAGAGTCCATTTCCGGATACATGTAGGAATGAGGATATACAATGAGCTTATAAGGGTGGACATATTGCCAACTTTGAAGTTGATCTTTGTTCAAGCAGTGTTGAATACCGTAGTTTATCAAATGTTAATAGTTTATACCAATGTTCTTGTAAACAGTGCTGTGCTATAGCAATTTATGCAAGGTGTTACTCTTTTTTTAGTCCATGTGGATACTGGACTTCAGGAACTTTATCCGCCCTTGCTAGTACTGGGAATACACTGTACAATGTGATGGGTGTGAAAACACATATTATGCCAGTTTATCTTCCTGGAAGTGAGAGAGTATCTGTGGAGCTGAGATAAACCTTACTGTTTGCGCTGTAAACATTGGTGTCCTATGTTGAAATTTGGCTGAGAGCAAATCTGTGTTTAAGATGTGCCTTTCAAAACATTGTCATGAAGTGACAGGATTTTTGTCGTGGATTGGAACATACTGTATAAGCTGTGTGGTTCAGCAAAGAAGTAGACTAAAGGATTTATCTTTTATTGTGGGATATGATGAAAGTTAGGTGAAATAAGACTTGTTAAAAGTTGAAGAAATTTGTAAAGTTACACGAAGTACGTTGAATTGTCAAAGACTACAAAAGCTCGTGCAAAATTGAAAGCAGTGAAAGGAAAAAGATTGTGAGGAAACACAGGTATAGTTCATTTGAGTCTTGAGATGGGACCTCTTCAAAAGAAATATTTAGTTACAAGTAGAAAAGAAAACAGGCAGATTGGGGTATAGATTTTTGCATTGAACAGTATAAAAATAAACTTTTTTTTCAGTGTACAGTCTTCATTTGATGGAAAACAGTATGTTTGTAAAACATGTCAGTTAATACAGACATTTTCTATCAACAGAGTTTGACTCATTTACCAACATCCAGTAAAAACAACCCCTTATAGAAACACAGCAACTACCTCACAAACTACGCCCATCATCTTAGTAATACCGTCAAGAAAATATATTCAGCGATCCATTTGGCTCAGAAATCGAAATTCAAAGTGTTAAATTTGCCGCTCATGCGATCTTCCGCCATTAACGCTTCGATTTTGCTGATCACGTGATGTGACGTCACACGTGTGGAACAACAAATGATTTCGAGTATGGCTGACTGTAGTTCTTCAAGTGATAGCGCTACCTCTTTGTCCGATTATTCGGATGTAGAAGAACTTTTAGAATGCGAAGCACCAGAAAGTATAGGGCAGCCGTTCACGGGAATTCAACCCCGGCGTTTTGAGCCGCCTGGAAGATCGTCCGAGGCTGACGAAGTTCGTGAGTCGCCAGAAAATATCGATCCTGCTTCTCGCCCGCTGCTATCTCGATAGTGAAGAATGGTAAGACTAACGTGCCAAGCAGATGGTATAGAACAATTGCTGTGTACAGTGCGATCCGGAATCTGGGAGATTACAAACAAATGACTTGGGGGAGGGGCGGATAAGTGTGAGATTTGTCTCTTGCGTATCCGACCTTGTCTAAAGGGTCCTGTTTTTTATAGTTCCCGGACTAGTCAAGACAAAACCTCGAACGCCGAATCCTTTGACAGCGAAAGCGTAACTTCCTGCAGAATATCTGGATGTTTATCGGATGTTGCAGAGGAAATCACGGATTCACCACTTGTGCAGTCAAAAATATTTTAGGCGGTTGTATTCATACCGAAACGCAGTAGACTTGAATTGCCATTTCTATGTTATGGAGGCCACCTTTAGAAAACAAACGTATGTATTTTCAAAACCATGATTATGCAGTTCGAAGCGGGGCCGAAAAGATGTATCAAGCGTTGCCGTCCTCACCGACCTCGAAAATATTAAAATCAAACAGAAGCAACAGGAAGAGAGAATACGCCGCCCGGACTCAGTTTGATTGTTCAAATGAAAGAGGTACACAGAATCTTGAAGAGTATATTTTTATCCAACAGCCCTGTGTTGTATTTTTGTCGTCGTTTAAAATCAACAGGATAGCCGTATAAGTTTCTTTGTTAAAAAATATGGCTTGCACGATTGCCAACCGTTTATTGTTCTTTGTTTAATTTTCTGGAGGGTTAGGTATATGCTTTAGAGGATTCAAAGAAATCACTGAGCTACATTTGTTTTTTTAATAAAGTTTTCATTTGGACCATATACAAGAAATCCTTTCGCTTTGGAAGGTCATCACTGGGTTATGTTGTCTGTTTTGTCTCTGTTTATACTATTTCCTGTTGTCTTCAGTGTCGCGTTTTGGTCATCCTTTTCTTGTGTACGTACTATGTTATATTTTTTACCTCTATTTACCACTAAAGGCGATACGTTTTTTCTGTTACCACATCATAAAAAAGGTTAGGGGTAGGAGAAAGCTGACATTTCAGACTACAGCTCTCCGTTAAGTCATTAGAGCTAAAATATTATTTTGACCGTGAATGTAAAATGAATCCTCTGCTCTCAACGTAACTGCTATGTTTTGTCACCGCTAATGGTTTGGGCCAGGGGGGGGGGGGGGGGGGGGGGAAGAGACGAGGTCTGGGACCGAGAAACGATGTTCTCACAACTTGCAAAGCGATCACCCTGCGTGATGGCCAGCGGATAATTGCAGCATTTTTCCCACAGTAAATATTTTTAGACTTTTTAGAAGCAAGAAGCGAACCGGTAGAGGAAATCAGAAATGCTTAAAAAATTGAAAAAAATAATATCATGCATCTTTGTTCTTCTTGCATATCGTATTTGTCTTTCTGTACTGAAAGTGCGGGGGAAACTAAAACGCAACCGCGTTAGATCTTAACCAACAACAACGCGCTCGATCGATTTATAGGTTACATCGTTTTTGCCGAGCAAGGATAACTTGATGTCCTTGATGCTGATAAAAATTACTGGAGAAAGTGTCAAATTTATCGGCAGCAAGAATATTCAGAAAGCTTTATAAATATGAGCTTACAGCTCTACATATCATAACTGAATTAACATCAGATAAACATTCACACTTCATAACATTTCACTTCGTTTATTGAGCTATTTTGAAAAAATAGCTCATATGTCAGTGGTGTGAGCGTATGTATCTTTGTGGCTCTGTGGCTCTGTGGCTTTGTGGCTTTGTATGTTGGGATGTTTGTTGCAAGAGCCAATAAGGTTGAAGGTACTATGAGTTGATGCTTAGGAACCAATGAGATCTTGGCATCTATTTAAACATGGCATTGGTAAAGGTCGAACAAGGGCACTTTGAGACCGCCATCTTGATCCTTCACAATTTTTTCGTCTTTTATTACGGGTACAGGTGTTTGGAAGCATTACATAAAATATCTTCATGATTCAAACGCTATGAACAGTGATGCAGCTGTTGAACGGTTCATATCATTTCTACCTAATTCGGCTATCGGTACAACGCACGTCAGTATGAGTTCTGTTTCACCTGCTACAACTGGGTAGAGTATAAAAGATCATATATTTTCAAATTTCTTCCAATGAAGCAATAATTGATATTTAGATATAGACTTCAATTCGAAAGCATGCGCCCTATAAAATGTGGTTTTAGAAGTTTAAAAGGCAGGGTTTTTTTTCTGAAAGCTGTATCGAGTATTGTTAATCCCGTAAACAAGCTTTAAAAATATTATTCTCCCGCTTACAAAGTTCAACCGACCTTTTTCGTTCTATTTAGTAAAGATGCGTAACTTATGTACAAATAGTAGCGTTAGGGAATAAAATTGGAAGAAGCTAGTTGACGCAATAATTAGATACTGTTAAATTCAGTGGAGTAACATGATATAAGTAGAAATATATTTCGGCAGTTTGATAATTTTCTTGGAAGTAAATAAATGATAGGCTATCAACCTTGACGTTGCATGAAACATAATTTAATTGCAGATGTTGTAATAAAGCCGAGGTGATTTCTTAAAATCGTTTGAGAAAATTTTGTAGTAAAACAATTTGCCCCTTTTTACGTACGAATTGTGAAAGGGTCAAAGACCAACATCTTCACATGCAAATTGTGTGCATGAGTTATTTTTATAATTCTTTTTACTAGATTACTGTGTGATAACTCGAATTCCCTCACGTACGAACGACGAAAGGGGGCAAAGTCCAACACTTTCACGTGCCAGCTGTGTGACTGTACATCTCATGCAGATTGGCTTTTCACAATAGTAACTCGGACGTATGAAGACCTGTTTCGTTTAGTAACCAATGCCTTAAAAAAGGCTCTTGTCTTTTAAGAAGCAATGGCGAAATAAGTTATCGGAGTTAAAGACTGTTTCACAAATGTTAATAAATGTTACGTTATCAACCTTGACGTTGGATGAAACATAATTTAATTGCAGATGTTATAATGAAGCCGAGGTGATTTCTTAAAATCGTTTGAGAAAATTTTGTAGTAAAACAATTTGCCTTTTTTTTACGTACGAATTGTAAAAGGGCGAAAGACCAACATCTTCACGTGCAAATTGTGTGCTTGAGTTATTTTTAGAATTCTGTTTACTAGTTTACTGTGTGATAACTCGAATTCCCTCACGTACGAACGACGAAAGGGGGCAAAGTCCAACACTTTCACGTGCCAGCTGTGTGACTGTACATCTCATGCAGATTGGCTTTTCACAATGATAAGTAGTAACTTGGACGTATGAAGACCTGTTTCCTTTTGAAACCAAATCCTTAAAAAAGGCTGTTGTCTTCTGAGAAGAAGAAATAAGTTGTCGGAGTTAAAGACTGTTTCACTGAGTAGAATCGCACGTGAAAACCTCGTGAATTATGATGATGCAACCATCTACCACAATGATAAAAATCCTGGTATTTCGTAACTATTCAGTATTCGATGAGTCACATTTTGGCTTAAGAAACTCTGAGGAAACCTTAGAGTTTTCCTTCTAATCAACGTTTGGTGAGTAGAAATTTATTTCACTTAAACGATTTGTTTAACTTGCACCAGATGTAACAGGGAAAGACAGAAGAAATTGAATATATAGCTTGAAGATCGATTCAGCTGAGCGTTTCGCGTTTTCATTTATGTACCGCAATACGCAATTTCGCACAAAAACCCAATCTACATTTAGGATCAAAGAGGTAGATTCATCACTTTTGGTAAGGTTACACCGAAGCATTAAAGTTACACTGAAGCATTCAAAATAGCTCATGCACGTTTAACGTGCCTATGTTTACGATCAGTCAACACCTCGAATCTAAAGTTAAAATTCAAAACGATCCTAATAAACAAATCAGAACTACTACTGAACGCTCTGTACCTTGAAGCGACTTTAACTTTCCTAAGGTTTGCTGCAAAACACTGCTCGATAGCTCAACTCTAGATCTTCGGCGTTTCTTATCAGTACGGAGCTATATGTTGCATAGTCCAAACTCTGCAGAGGGAAATTGTTATTTGGGCGGGGCCCCAAATAGAGTAATGCAAACTTGTTTATTTTATCACAAATGTGCAATAATGGGAAGGAATGCAATATTTCATTTTTTTAACTGCGGTTATAGATGAAAGTGAAAGAATGATCATTCTTTCACTTTCAAATGTGCAATAGGCACGCAATATGTGCTAAGGTAAACAAGGCAAGTAAACAAGCGAAGACATATTCTCCTTGATCGTTTTCGTAAAGTAGACCAAAATCCATAAAACATACCTTCGGAATCATGTAAGTGCAAATCATGCAAAATGTAGTTTTTTTTAATCCTCAACACTCTCTGGCCGAATCATAAAAAAAAAAAAACTTTTCTACCATGTTGACACATGCAGAGTTTAAAAATAGAATACGTTCCCACGAAAAACCTCAAAACTTAGACAAAACGTGATCAAAACATGTTCGTACGGCGCCAAAAATATGTAAATAATGTTGCCAATTTCACAACAAAGATTAACCGATAATGTTTCATTGGCCATAACTGACAGATTGAAATGTGAAACTACGCGCAGAATGGTATAATTTGAAAGCAGCAGGAAGAAGCAGTTTGGATAAAATGTTGAAGTATGTTATCGAGGGTTAAACTTACAAATGCACACACTGTTCGCGGTAGGCCCACACTAAAATAACACCGAGTGTTTTCATAATGGCTGGTCCGCGAACTCAAAGAAAAATCAAGGAAATTGTCAAGACATTCAAAGACCACATGCATGGACCTCATAGACGCAATGACAATCGGAATATCACTGAAGAGCGTACGTGAAAAATCGAGTTTGAACAGGAGCATGTGTATCAGGTTTGAGAGTCGCAAGATTTGTGTAGCTATTAATTAGTGTGACAATAATGATTTTGATTTTCACAATGCGGAACACAAGGACTTGCCTTTGATAAAAATCTCTTCCGATGAAGGAAGCTGAGACTGAGAAGATTGTCAACAATTGAAACCAAAAGGGACTCAGGCTTGTTTGGGAACTACTGATAGCGGTAACAATTCTTCTTATTCGGTCAGTTTTGTGTAGCAGAGTGACTGTTAATATACATGTGCCTTGTATTTTTCATGTGTATATTGTGATGTCAGGCGGTGTGCGTCACGAGATTCGACCAATCAGAATGCGTCATTTGTAGAGTGATTTTCGCGCTTGGAAAGAGCTGTTTTGAGAGGCATATGTGGTGAAATTCTTTATTCCAAGTTTGTGTAGGAAATTTCGACACTATACCGCCTTGAAAAGTTGTTGGAACACTTTATCTTGCTAGCAGTTGCGTTAGTTTTAAATATTTTGCTTTCTTGAGCGTTTGTGACAAGTTTGAATTGCTCGGTCATGTGCAAGCCGCCATGATGATTTGAGTGTTATTTTCGCCGCTCTTCTTGGATTCATTGCTGGTTACTGGTAGCTGTTTTATCGGATTATTTCGGTTAACATGGTACTTCAACCTTTCTTCTTTGTAAATTTTGGGGTCTACCCGGGTCTACCCCTGTTAGTTTCCCCGTTATGAGGCGTTGAAACTGCCTTGGAATGAAGACATTCTCTCAGCCAAACAGCACAACTCCCGGGAAAACGGGCTGAGAAACTTGCCGAAGCGAAAGCCGACGTGAGGCGAGTAACGCAAAATCCAGGAAGAGTTTGTTTCATTTTAAACCAGAAAAGGTAAATAAGTTTGAATATTGTGATAACCTTTGGAAACAAAACATTTTTCATAACCCAGTGCGGAAACTGAAAGCGTGTCTTTAAAATAATTTGTATGCAGTGTGTGCTATGTGTATGCAAATCTTCATGTAAACTAACGCGAAGGATTAAATCTCTACCAAAACACAAGACCATTATCGAAGATCTAGACAACTTCATATAGGATTTTCAAACTGTGAGGTTAGGTTTATAACAAAATCGATACACTGCGCTCACTTTAATGAACCTACAGGCAAGATTGTGGTTTATTTCTGCGGCCGTAGCTTCGGTGAAATTCCCATTGTGCTGTAGCTGTTCGGGCGCTACTTTTGGTCTGTTTTTCCCTTGCCTATAGAAGATTTATTTGCTCATAAGAATTACAAACAGTCACTGTTTGCAAAATAACATAATAATGTCGATGAAAATAAAGTTGTTATGAGAGACGATGCAAGATTTGTCACCTTGCTCTTTATTCGCGCTCCCCCTCTTTGTCCGGTTAATAAAGTCCATCAAACGTTACTTTCAAATGGACGAACATTTTATTTAAGCAAATGCAGGTAGGAACTACAGATCTCTTTCACTCTTCTGAGATAGAAATATACATATAAGCACAGCACTAAACAGTACCTAAAATCTTCTGAGAAGCAGGAAACCGCCGCCTAAAATCGGCTAAAATCGCACCTTCAATCGTCTCCGAATCGCGATAAACTTATGGAAATCACCATATGAAGCCAATAACAAGCATCTAAGGCTAGTATGAGATCTTGAAAATTCTCCAAATCGCTCTCCTCAATGTTTTTCAGAAAAGGAAGCAGTATTTTGATCCCGGGTTTTGATCCATCATCTCTCTCACGAGATGCGAACTCGACCGTGTCACGATTGAAATGAGGCACCGAAACAGTTTTACCCATGAACCTTTGTGGGTCGTGACGCACACCGCCTGTTGTGATGTGGTAAGGTACGGTAATGTGCCGGGCGTCGGGATTTTGCATTATCAGCAAGTTTTGTGTTTAGAGTGTTTTGATTCCAGTGAGGTGACGACAAGAAAAGGTAATGAGTAAATTATACGGGAGGAAAATTGTTTTGTGGAGGAAATAAAAGAAGTTGAATTGAGATCTCGTCGTGGGAAATTTATTTATAACAAAACTTACAATCCAGTTGGTTTAAATATAAGGTTAATCAATTTTCACGACGCGGTCGTGCACCTAGCAGACTACCGATGAAGAAATTAAAATCTTTCTTAAAGAAAACACGGATAGTGAGACTTTCTCTTCTGTATGGAAGGGAATTCCGAAAAATACGCCATTGTCATCTAAAATTCATTGTTACTTTAAAAATAGAAATAGTTTATACTTAAACCGGTACAGTTCTAAGTAACTGTAAGAGTGTGAGGTTTTTACTAAGTGCAAGTCCAAAATTTGTTCGAAAACATGGGAAGGTTTATCTGTCGTCTAAGCAAAAAAGAAGAGGCTATTTAGATGGGGTGAGGTATCAAAATAGGGTTTTAAGTAAGTATTTGTCCCTCTGATTCACCGGGTTTATTTTGGCCAATTTAAGCTTTCAACTGATGTCGAGAAAAATCCAGAACCTTCATTTTATGTCGACGCCACAAAAACGATTAATGCTCCGTACTGTCAAGGAAGCGTTGTGGTATTGGGGGGAAATGCGGAACGACAATGTGTTGCAATGCGTTTGTACGCTTTAATTTACAGTACTATTAATAAAGAAGGATTGCTTCAGTCGATGATATGATTGAAATAATGATTGTTGGTTATCAATGATATTCTAGTCTGTCATAGCTTGCAAGACAATCTATTGCTCGTTTGCACGTGACGTTACGGCGGCCATGTTGGTGGTCAAGAACCAAAAGCATATTTCTCCTCTGGGAACAAGACGAACTAAACTCTATTTTCATGTAAATTTTTCGCGC
Organism: Porites divaricata; assembly: GCA_038088405.1. Classification (NCBI taxonomy): domain Eukaryota; kingdom Metazoa; phylum Cnidaria; class Anthozoa; order Scleractinia; family Poritidae; genus Porites; species Porites divaricata. Next base: position 34,879,503 of record JBBMOI010000002.1, on the reverse strand, counting down.
AAAATTTCTGTTGTATTGACCACCAATATGGCCGCCTTGTCACGTGGTTGCAAACCAAGAATAGTTCTAATCTATGTTAATGTTAACAGAATTGCCAGAAATTGTTACAGTATTTGGGCGATTTTTCTAGCTTGAATACAGTGAAAGTCACTGGGTACAGCATTTGAAAAACTCTTGGCTCTGAACTACAACTCATTTATTTTAACTGTGGGAATTATTGGTGTTGATTCTCATGCTAGAGATATGTATGGTAGCAGTCATAGTCAAGGTACATGTGTATTGTTGGAAATACCATCCATGTACAAACTAGTACAATATTTTTGGAGTCTATATGCGGATACATGTAGGAATGAGGACATATAATGAGCTTATAAGGGTGTACATATTGTCAACTTTGAAGTTGATCTTTGTACAAGCAGTGTTGAATACTGTAGTATATCAAATGCTAATATGTTAATAGTTTTTACAATGTTCTTGTAAGCAGTGCTGTGCTATAGCAATTTATGCAATGTGTTACTCTGTTATTAATCCATGTGGATACTGGACTTAAGGAACTTTATCTGCCCTTGCTAGTACTGGGAATACACTGTACAATGTGATGGGGGTGAAAAGACATATTATGCCAGTTGATCTTCCTAAAAGTGAGAGTATCAGTGGAGCTGAGATAAACCTTACTGTTTGCGCTGTAAACATTGGTGTCCTGTGTTGGAATTTGGCTGAGAGCAAATCTGTGTTAAAGATGTGCTTTAAAACACTGTCATAAAGTGACAGGATTTTTGTCGTGGACTGGAACATACTGTATATGCTGTGTGGTTCAGCAAAGAAGTAGAGTAAAGGATTTACCTTTTACTATGATGAAAGTTAGGTGAAGTAAGACTTGTTAAAAGTTGAAGAAATTTGTAAAGTTACATGAAGTAAGTTAAATTGTCAAAGACTACAAGATGAAATACACTTTGTATTATGCTCATGCAAAACTGAAAGCAGTGAAAGGAAAAAGTTTGCGAGGAAACACAGGTATAGTTCATTTCAGTATTGAGATGGAACCTCTTAAAAAGAACATTTAGTTACAAGTAGAAAAGAAAACAGGCAGATTGGGGTATAGATTTTTGCATTGAACAGTACAGTGCACAGTCTTCCTTTGATGGTAAACAGTATGTTTGTAAAACCACGCCCAAATATACGCTACCACAGCGTCTTGTTTAACAGAAAAAGAAAACCACACACTATGTCTGAAAAGCGACATCAAATCAATAAATTTGCAAATTACCAAAATATAATAGTGAGAAACAGTCCCGCCTTCGACCGCCATGTTTTTGTTTCTTCTCAAGACTGTTGATCTATGGTTTTTGACTTAATGCGCATGATCAGTACCAAATCCGCTGGCAAGACCCTTGCTGATTGCTTTGCAAGTTGTGAGAACATCGTTTGGATTTCATTTAAGAGAATGTATGGGAAGTAGCTTTTCCCCCCCTGGTTTGGGCTTTGCATGTACTGATTCGGGCCGATTACCAGCCGCTGTCACCGCCAAACATTGATTTTTCTTTCAATGCAAGTTCAACGAACAGGGATTTTCCCTTCAATGCGGATAAACACGCGCTTGTGTCTTACTCAGGACCGTAGATTTTAGTATCTAATTGTTGTCATCAGTTTAACTGCGATAACACGAGTTTTTTATTTCTCCGCTGGTAATTCGCTTGTTTATCTGCAGTTTAGGCAGAAATTTCCCGAATTTCAGTTATAGTTGGAGGCTTGGCAAATCTATCTTGCCCTTTCGATCATTGTGTGAACGGTGAAAACGAACCAGACAAAAAAATTGACAGACAAAGGACTCCTCCCTCGGAATTAATTTTGTTCTGGGTCCACGTGACCAGACCCAACCAGGGTCTCTCTCTCTAGCTCGCTCCGTAGGGACGGGTAGGAGAGAACCCTGGGAACGAGGTTGGGCCACAGGCTCAGCCGTGTTGTAACGTGTTTTGATGTCATGTACGCCACGTTGAAGCTTCCCACCTAAAACTTGCTAGTGGACTGGGATCAATATTGGCAATCAAGGCTGTTTTGGTCCAACTTACGTTGAAAGCTAGTTCTTTGAATTAAGCCACCTGTTCTAGATACATCAGTCTCAGCAGTTGTTAAATATAGAATATCCTTTACCAATGACTTACCATTTAGGTTTTTTCTTCAGAAGTTTTCCCGTCCATCTTGAAAATTACCCAGAATACATATCGAGGACAATGGGCTGAGCGAGAGGGCCCTGGGAAGGACATTGCCTAGTTCCTGTACGGCGTATTCCCAGTCCCTCTCGGTCAATTCATTTCGGTGACGTATCCGAGGCGAACGGTCTGGGAACATTTTCGATCGGACCACGTGACCCAAAACGCTTTGGCCGCGCGGAATAATGAGGCCTAGGGACTAGGCAAGGAAGGACACGAGTTATCAGTATCTTCTGGGTAATTTACAAAATGGCGAATGAAGTTGGCTAGCAACTGCCTCGTACCCAGACGTCTCTCTTTCGATGAAAATGTACGCGCAAAGGAAGGCGGGAAGGAGACAACGGGCGAGACGTCTAGTCTAGTCTGGCAGATCTTGTTTTCAAGATGGCGGGAAGTTTAGACAGTTTAATGGCGGACGAATATGCAATTTTTAAAATAAGGTCAGCCCTGTTCATTTTGCGAATTTAGAGCAAATCATTGCCCATCCACATGGTGTGTATGAGAAGGAAGCCGTTTTCACCCCACACATTGGACTCAAGCATCACAAAATAATGTTTACTTCCGAACTTTCAACTGGAAAACTACCAGCCGCGGACGGGGCAGTACTGCCTTTAATTTAATGAAACTGCCGCACGCCAAGGTAACAGTCGGTCAGGAAAGTTAGTAAGTTAGTAATAATTTCTGTTAAGGTCTCAGGTGATGAAACGATCTCTTCAGTCGACATGAAAAAATGGCGAGCTGAGAATTGTAGCAACACTAAATGAAGCCAAATATTTTGTAAAGCTTTAAAATACTATTTGCCGCACGCTATATCTTGAGTACTCGAAAAGGCAACAACAAACCAGTGTAGTCTCAAAACCTCTAAGTTGTGTTATTAAATAGATAATAAAATATTTTTTAAATGTTTGTCTCAGGATGTCACATTGTGTATCATGTGCTCGACAATGTAAGCTTATGTACGTAAAGGAAACAGCCACAAAACTAGCTTTAGGTTTTTTTTTTACTTGTATTTTTTTTATTTTTTGATTACCTGATACTAGACTTAGCTTGTCACTGAATGCACAGCCCAGTGCAAATAAATTTTACTTAATTTTTATTTATATACCTTATTTTATGATGAAACTGTGTGGAATGTGCCGCAAATACTTATTGTCTGTATTGTTTTTATTTGTTCCTGTGATATAACACAGTAGATAAATTTGGTTTTGCCATGCTTTTTTATAACACATCATTTGTGTCTAAATAAATGATTGCTAACTTCAGTTTTAAGTTGATAGACAATTTTGTTACCCCAATGGAAGAGGTCGATGTAGTTGTTGAGATACCATGATCGTAACTACCATTTAGCTAGCCATCACATGCAGGAGTTGTTGCCACAGACACTTTTTTTAAAAAAATTATTGTGTTTGGATATTTTAAATTTCATGGCAAACAATATGCTGTGAATGCCATTTTAGAGAATAATGATTGCCTTGTCCTAATGCCAACAGGTGGTGGAAAGACTGAGTATTATGAAGTTCTTGGGATCATTCTACCCAGATTCACCATTGTTGTTACACATGTGATTGCTGTGTCACTGGACACTGAATTGATGTATGTTTGATAAACTTCTGCTATGATTATTGAACTGAGATGTGGTCAGGTCATTAAACTATGGTTGGCAAAAGAGAAAGCCTGCACCCCTAATCCAACTTAAAATCGATCTAGCTGTCTTGCCCAAAGCAATAAAATACTTTGCTCCTATAATTCATTGATTTTGGACTATGGAAATTGGGTTGATGTGTGTTTTTGGAACTAATACTGAGATAATAGCATGTGTATAGTTGTCCCTTCCTCTCAGAAAAAAATGCTGTACACGGGCTACTGAGATTATTGAATTGGCATATTGTCATTGAACTGACTTCTGTGAAAAAAGGTTAAGCCCGTTCCCCTTCTTTTACATTTGTGTGTCCCAATAAAGTTACATTGAGACTAGACCTGGAGTTTGAATGAGATGTACTGGTGTGGTCATTGAACCATTGTGTTTTAACTGAACTATATACTTTATTCAACCTTTATTCAAACATTTTTAGTCTTGCAATAGGGGTGCCATCATGCCACACCTCTAGCTAAAAAAATTAGTGGTGTAACAATTAATCAAATTCTCAACTAATTGCAATTATGATCGTTCAGTTCAATTCACGATTCTTATCTATCACGTTTCGATTTTGGTTCGATTTTTGCACACCTTTTCCAGGGTGCCCTCAGCGAGTTATTATATCCTAAAATAAGAATCCAGAACTCTTTAATGTGTGTTTTTGATTGATGAGCAAAGACGATAGCAGTTCGTGCACCATTTTGTGTTGCCTGGTAAAAATGCTATCCTTCAGCTTTTTGCCCTTGAGAATTTCCAAATAAGGCAAACCATGTGCAACACGTTTTTTGTCAGGTTCACAAACATGGCAGTGAACCAAACGACTGTGAATCCTCCTGTCCGTTACTATTCTCATACTGTGGGTTTAGGGTTGCATGTTGTTTACATTATGCGTTATAAGAATTAACAACCATTTACATATTAATTGCATCGAAATCAAAAGGCAATAATCGAAATTGAATTGAATCGCAAGGAATATGAATCGTTACACCCCTAAATAAAATAAAGATAAACTAATGATAGCAACAACAAAATCTGCTACAAAAGATAAAATCGATAAAAAATTTTTAGCACTAATTATTACACAATATTTTAAAATACTAAAAAAAAATAAGCTTGAAAAGAGTGCCTTTATAGCAGGAGATTTTTGCCTCACTCGTGCATCAAGATGATGGAATGATCAATGCTGGCACCTTCCTTCTCTTCAACCCCTTCCCTGATCCGAAAATAAAGTTCATTACTTATCTCTCGAGAATCAAGGGATCTTATACCGAGAGTTAGGTAATTGTAAGCTTCAACAAGTTATGCATTTTTATTTATTTTGTCAAAAGCATCAACCATGTCAACTTAAATATATCCATCTGTCCCTGGTTTCATAGTTAGTAACGTCGCAGACTTAAACCTTGGTGTAAGGACATAATGTGGTCTTGATACAGCTTGATAATCAACTTCTGACCTTGCACAATCTAGCTAGGCCTTGCACTTCTTTCAATTCACAAGGTTACTTGCGCGTTGTTCGGTGGATTTGGCGTAAAAGAGTGAAAAATAGAAAGATAGTCGTCAGTGCTGTACTTTACTAATCCGGATTCTACAATAAACGACAAGTTAAATACTAAAATAAGACTTACCCGATACCGTCAAGTCATCAAATATTGTTAGAGGTCTTCGATTCGTAAGAATCCGATTTCTTTTTTAGTCATTCACCTGTCTACCTAAAGTTTACAATGTTTACAACAATATGCTACTAAAATTGATCGCTTCCAAGACTTAAAAAGAACAAAAATTGGGCCGTGCCAAGAAAACGACACAAGATCTGGCAGGCGTTCGCCTGCCGTCTGTACCCTTCCCATGGTCCCTTGCGGTTCATCACCAGTCACTCGCGTTTCGCGCTCGCCTCTGCCATGCGAAAAACGAAGCGCCTGAGGAGGAGGCTGGGCTAGCAATGTAAAAACGTTTATTCAGTTAAGGGCTAAATGTAACAAGTCTTTATATATGAATCATGGCTTCTCGTTGCCAGCTTCACTACAATGTAAGCCAAACAGGATGTCACGTTGAACCAATGTGCAGATCTTCTAGTACCAGGTATTTTTACTGCAAAGTGTGGAGTATTTAAAGGATTCTGGCTACATCCCAGACTTATATTTTGAGCTATAATCCTGATTAAGCTTCATCAGATTAAAAGATGATAATTATGCTGCTGCTTTTCATTATCAAAAACAGCTTGCATGCGTTGCATTGCATTTTGAAATTTTCCAGAAAAATCAAACTTTATTGTAAATCGTTAGCTTGCTTAAAAGAAAAAAAATTAACATTGTTATTATGTTTTTGTATTTCTTAGAAGTATAAGTAAATTTATTATTTCATGAAAACTTTTCCGTGCATTCACTGTTTCTACTTTTACTTAATGTCACTTACTTTGTGGCCCAAGCTGGCCCAAAATACTAGCAATCTATGTGGATTTCTCTAGACTCTGTGACCCCATGCCTCTGGAATTTCTGCAATGCTTAACATTGTAGCCTTTTTGTTAGGTAACTAGTTGTTGCATGTTCAGGTTGTTCCTGGTAGTTCCATTGACTGTCCATTAAGTAAAACAACAACAACGCAGAAAAGAAAAATCCATCAAACAACAAACTACAAACTGGTCTGATCAATGAGGTGGCGAGATTTCACTCGAATGCCGGGGATGAATGAAAAAGGCACCCACCGCGTCCTTGCACGTGATTACTTTAGTGACAGCTGATTGGTACGGTTCTGACAGTTCCTGGCTTATTTCTCAAATAAAGATTATCGAAACCATGAAACTGTTCTCAGCGAAACTACTTGGACCAAATTAGGCACTAGGAGACTGTGAATTTCTTTTTTTTCTTTTTAGGTAAACTGTTGAACGTAGACGTTTATTTTCAATTGCGAACCAGGAGGACCAGGAAGGTTCAAGAAAAGGTTCACCGCAGGTACACCTTTTCCAGTCCTATGCCAGGCCCAAAAGCTTGCATAAAATCGCTTTTGATTTTTTAAAGTTCAGCAAAGCAAGTGAACAACAGAGAATCAAACATAGCCAGAGGTTGAAGTTATTCGTAACATTCAATTTATACCTTAAAAAGGCTGCGCTGTGTTCCCTTGAAAACCCCCAAATTTTGTGATCCTGCCAGCCGCTCATAAG
>JBBMOI010000002.1:34735000-34870000 GCA_038088405.1 Porites divaricata | reverse complement strand
GCTCGAGGAGCTATGGTTCTGCTCGCGCTTTATTTATCAATTTTCTCGCTGAAGCAGAAATTTTCAATGCTTGGTCTAAATTGTGTAAGACATGTTTATGCTTGGCTTGAATTCCTAGCTATTATTGGAATCTTATACATAGGTATTCTTTTGTTTAAGAGTCTGATATAAGTGTTGTTTTGCTTGTATATTAAGTAATTATTTGAATTTCCACCAGGCAAAGAGAAAATCTGTAGCCTGTGCAGAAGGTGCTAGATTTTGACATGTCAAGTATTGGTTTGGACTGATCGAGCTTTACTTGATGGAATTATGCTTAAATTCTGAAGTGTTATTTAGTTATAAGAACAGAGATTTAAGGATTTTTTTATTTCATTGACAGAAATAATCTTTGGGGGACCTTACTGTGAGAGAAATGGTTTGCACGTGGCAGCCTTGAAGAATGGAGACCTGAAACCTTTGAATATTCAGCTATAACTTTGGAACGAAGCAAGCTATGGCCATGAAACTTGGCCATCATGTAGAACTTTGACAGATTATATTCCATAAGATTCCATTTACTTGATAAGCTGACATACATAGTGATGTATAAATTATATCAAATAAGGTGGTTGTCATGGAAATAGAACCCTTAAACTTTGATCATTCTTCATTGACCTCGGAAGGGTTAGAAAATGTCAGGTTGTCTGTTTTTGATCAGTACTTTTTGTTTTTTGATCAAAATTTACCCTATTTATTAGTATTTTTTGCACTAATTTATGATGTGACGTCATCAGGGTTGTCATGGCAACTTGATTGACACATAGGATGATAGCTCTGTCAAAGTTCAGAATGTTAATTCAGAATGTTAATTCTGGTGCCACTGAATATTCACAAGAACCATACTTGCTCTTGTATTTGAATTTCCATTAAATTGCTAATAAAAATAATGTTTAAAAATTCGTAACTCTGCTTCTATTAGGCCTATTTCTATCATTTAAACAACAAAATGTTCAGAAAAATATGGAGAATTTTTTAACAGTGATTTCAAGGTTGAATAAAATTAAGGAAAATTGAGCCAAAACTCCCTAAATTATTGATCACGGTCAGAATTGACGACCCACTTTTTACCAGAGAAAAATAAAGAGAAACTTTACCTCCTATCCCCAGATTTACTTTGTTTGGATTTGTGTCGTCCTTGTATTGTTGATTAACGTGAAAGGCGTGGGCTGTCGGAACGAGGGGAACATCTTTAAAGATCGACACGCCCGGCATCTTGCACTTCTGTTCCACCACAGATGAAACGAAGAGTGATATTAAATCGTTGCCTAGTCCCTAGGCCTCATTATTCCGCGCGGCCAAAGCGTTTTGGGTCACGTGGTCCGATCGAAAATGTGAAAATGTTTCCCGACCGTTCGCCTCGGAACGTCACCGAAATGAATTGACCGAGAGGGACTGGGAAAACGCCGTACAGGGACTAGGCAAGTTAAATCGATAACTTGTCGGTTTCTCTCCGTTTATTTTCAATGCGAAATTGATGAGGCAAAAGAAAACAATGTTGAGTACATGCTTTATTTTGGAATAACTCTGTTATTTTGCTAGATTACAGAATGGGATTGTTTGGACAAAAGACTCCAAAGGAACAGGTCTGTTGGATTTTTATGAAAGATGACTTGAAATATTACCAGTTGTCGGGTGCATACCGTCAAACTTGTAACGTACAGTTTCGATTTCAGGCTCTTCGATATCTCAGCCCACGCCTTACATGTAACATACAGGAGCAATTGCCGAATACCCGGCCACCTTAAAGCGATTAAACTGTGGCCAGTTTTGATTGAAAATTAGACGCTGTATAAAATGATTAGATAGAACTTTTAACCGTACTTCCGTTTAATAAAGCTTGAATTCATGTCTATCTTACTAAATTATAACAAAGTTAATTATAGTCAGGTAGAAATTCAAGCTTTATACAATGCAAGTGCAATTGTCAAACTGTGTAAATTGTAAATTGTTATCACGTTTCCGTGTGAAACAAAACTTTTGTCTCAAGACATGACTGCAAACTGGTGAAATCTTAAGGAAGGGTGTACTCATACATGCACAGTATACAGTGTACAGAGTTAAGATGTACCTAGTATGTAAGAATGGTGTAGAGGGCTAAGGAGAGAAAACAGAAGTCTTGATAGGCAGATTAGAGGTATGTAACTGCAAGCTTTGCATTCATTTGGCTCAATCCACAACACAGATGAATGACCATCCAGACAAAACGTCCTGTGTTAGTGAATACATCCAGTATATAACTGCATATGCGCATACGGTTGAGCCTTAAGTTTCCATATGATTGATGACTGCATGGGAATGTACATTTCTGTGCAATCTGGCAAATTACGTTCCTTATTAGCTGGGATCTTGCATAATTTGTGCATCACAGCCTTGGTAGACATTGTGACTGATTTATTGACCGACACTGCTTGGTCGACATAATCAATCGATATATCGACTGTATTGCGAACCGATATGTCGGTTGATATATAGACCCCGTAACTCGGTCGACCTGTCAACTACCTCAGGTCGACCGCCTGATGTCAGTCGATATATTGACCCATATATTGGGTGAGTATCAATATTTGGCCAATATATTAATTTTTATTTTATTTTATTTATTTTATTTTACATGTATTAGCTTTGCCAACATAACGCAAATAAATTAGGGTAATCAAACAAAATTAACAAAGGAGAAGTGGCAGGGATTCCGCAACCACGTGAGCCAGTTACTGCAGGCCCAGAAAATTTAAAAAAATAAGAATTAGTTGAAATACATAATCACAAAATTAAAAGCAACACAAGACAGGCTGGGCAAGACTACGACACGTATTACGTTTCAGACAGACAGACTTAAAAGTGCGGGGATTTTCACAGTCATAATTACTTAAGACAGTTTTGTAATATTCTACTATTGCCTGTTTAAAATCATTCAGGGCATTCATGCGCAGGTTCAGTTCACCTGCAAAAACTTTTGATAAGTTGCTTACTGGTCGACACTTAGTCGATATGGTGACCTTTAATTGTTGGTGGAATATTGGTTGACTCAGTATGTGGTATATCAATTGACTGTCGTATAATTTTATGTGCTTTAGGGTCTTTTTAAAAGCATTTAGCTTCTTGAAAGCATCTAGTATGGGTGACCAGAAGTGTTATGGACCTTACGATCCGATAGCTTTGACGTCCATTTTCACTTAATTATCCTGTTTGGCTATGTTATGTAAAAGAAAGGAATTTTGTTAGGAGCTGAAGAGGGGTGACCGCGCCCGATCTCAGACATAAATGGTAGAATTTTTTACTTTTCTGATTCGTTCCCGTTCTCAAGTAAACTTTCAATTTGGTCATTTCACGTTGTTGCAAAGAACATTTGAAAAAGCATGATGGATGTGCAGAGGTGCATGTTGTTTTGCTCATCAAACCTATTACATTTTTGTTCTTCTCGTTGCCGACACGTTGGCCAACAATCGGACAACCACTATTGACTGACACTCTACTGACGCGATATATCAGTCAATATGGTGACTTACATCACTCGGTCAATAGGTCGACCGGGTCAGTCACGCTTCAGTCAATTATCAACAGGTATTGTCAACCGAGTGTTGGCCAATATATCGGTCACTGTGTCAACTGAAGGGTGCACAAATTACTCAAGAACTGTTAGTTGTAGGTGCTCCTTGAAAAGTCCTTAAAAAATGGCTGCAAATTTTTTACACTCTGTAGTTTGTTAAGAATTTGAATTACATGACATCAGTTTATCTTGTAAATGCACTTGAGTGTTTAAGCCATGAACGCTAACTGTTGTAAATGAGTGTTTAACCCTAAACAGCGCTTAACCCAAGCCCTAAAATGAGAGCTTAACCCTAATCTGTAAAACGAAAGCTTGACCCTAATCAGTACAATGAGTGCTTAAGCCTAATCAGTATAATATTTGCTCAACTCCTCATCTGTAAATTTGCAGTTTTTACTTGTGTTTCCTTTTTTTTTACCGATGCCTCGTGTGACTTGCATGGCTCGCTGGCTCGCAGTTTGTCAAGACCCAATGCACTTTACAGCCATTCAAAGGGAGGAAGAGAAGGCCACAAGATCTCTGAGAGATGCTGCTAAGAAGGGACAGAAAGATGTTTGTATGATCCTTGGCAAAGAAATTGTCCAGTCAGGAAAAGCTGTAAACAAAATTTATGCTTCCAAGGTACAACTGAATTCTGTGGAGATGAGTATGAAAAATCAACTTGGTGAGTCATTTGTAGTTTGATTGCTAACAAGGTTTTTTTGATATTGAACTGAATTCACTTATTATGACGTTTTGAAGCTACCTACGTAAATTAATAACTAGAATAGTGCAAAAGATATTTTAAACTGCAAGCTGGTATAGCTTATTACAATAAGGTATTTTGAAGTGCTTTTTACATTCCAGTAATAAGCCCCCTCAAATATACAATCGCTCATGTAAACCCCTGTTTCTAAGTCCTCCTAAAACTCCTTAGCAAAATGCATAAGCTCAGGGGTTGTAAGCAGCACTTTATAGTCATCAATGTCAAATCAAAGTCTTAAATTATAGGCTGAGGCTGTAGCACCTACCAATACATTAATATTGTTCTAAAGAATTATCACAAAAAACCAAATCCAACATTGGATTATTATGTATAATTTGTATTGAAGAAAGAAATGGCAAACTCTTAAGGCTCTAATAATGTGTCATATCAATGATAAGTTGAATTGCCAATTTTACCATTATAACACAGCAACTCCGACTGGCTGGTTCACTCGAAAAGAGCAGTGAAGTAATGCGATACATGCAGCAGTTGGTGAAGGTGTGAAATTCAGGCAACAATGCAAGAACTGTCCAAAGAGATGATGAATGAAGGTATGCATCAAATGGTTAGATTGCTCCATGCATGTTTTCTTACATGTTATTGTTGGCTGGGAATCACCTGAGATTTCTCAATTAATCATCAGAAATAATCAGATTGACTCATCCAATCAATTAATGATTACTGTATAATCAAAAATTCTTTTTCTAAGAATTCCATTTTAATATGATGGTCGCTGTACCATGTTTTAGAACATAACAGAAACGTACTTGTAAAATATATCAGAAAAGGAATACATGTATCAGTAGATTTGAGTCTTCTCACCATGGAGTTCCAGTAGCTCAGTGGTTAGATCATCCAACCTAGACCTCAGAGAGTCATGAGTTTGATTCTCACTTGCAGCTAACGTAGAAATTTTTCTGTACTTTCAGAGTGATCAAATTCTCGTTCTTCTTTTTGAGACCACGAAAAAAATTAATGCATCACACATTTTTTTTCCCCACAAAAATTAATTGTACATTAATTTTTCAGTAACTGATTTTAATGCGGCTGAAATATTTCAATCAATGATTGGTTATACTTGTAATAAATTTGGCTCACCACTATTACATAATTTTGTATAATTTATAATTTTACTTTTTACATTATTATTGTGGATGAGCAGAAAGTAATATCACAAAATTAAGTTTACACTTAGGTTATGTGTTCATTGAACATTGTAATGACACTGTTACAATTAATAATCCTTAATGGAAGGCATGAATTTGACCTCCTGTGCTCCTGGTTATCTAGCCTCACTCAGTGGCAGCCTCTTATAATTACAGTAGCCCTGGCATTGCAAAAACAAGGGCAAGGAAAAACAGGATGGGTGTGACCTTGCAAAATGGGGTGGCGGCACCTTTCTCTCCCTAGCACCCATGCATTTTTCACAATCTCTGCACACAAGTACCATCTTGGAGCCTGGAACAGGCTATACTGGCTATCTTAATAAAGTGTGGCAAGTGAAAAACTTGTGTATATGTTGTAGTTCAATTTTGCATGTATCCTTGGTTTAAATTTTATTTCCATTTGTTTTAAACTCATTATCATACATTACCATACCCCAAAACAAAGGGAAATAAAATTTAAACCAAGGATAAAATATGACCCACAACAAATATATGCTACCTAAATGTAGGATATATTTTTTTTCCCAGAAAGCACAGTTAATTAGGCCCATTTTAGCTCTCATACCCATCAAAACAATAAGGCTATCATCAAACAAGTTTCAAAATGGCACAGAATTAAGGTGACTTTGGGTCATTTTTCCTTCAAAAATGAGATGTTCATAAAAAAAAACCAAGACCTACTGAATGATGGAAATGTCCAGAATCAGAATTTTGATGAAAATGGATGTTTTTGTCCTAACTGGCTCCACAAAATTCAGAGATCAAAGCGTCAACATTAATTGGTTCCTTCTGTGAGTACCTGAGCGCAGATTACGTAATACAAAAGAAATAAAAGACGGGAAACAAAACAACTCGAAATAAAGACTGATCCCAAGTGACCAAAAATACAAAGCTTTCCGGTACCTGCAGAAAGACCCCATTAATGTTACAATTTTTCTGGCTTTCCAGAAGGCCTTCTTGTAAAAAAACTTGACGGGTCCTTAACTTGGAAGTTGCTTCTGTGTTACTATCTCGTCTGAGCACAAGTTTTGGGATCCGAGGTACAGCACTTGAGTGGTTTGCGTCATACCTATCGGGACGTTCTCAGCGTGTCTCACTAAGTGGCAAGTGTTCGGAATCTCTACAATTAAATCAAGGAGTTCCTCAAGGGTCATGTTTGGGGCCGTTACTGTTTACTCTGTATGCCAGTAAACTGTTTGAAGTTGTCAAGAGACACCTGCCTAGCGTTCATGCTTATGCAGACGATACGCAGTTATATTTAGCGTTTAAACCTGGCTGTGCCTCAAGTACTGAGGATGCCGTTGCTGCTATGGAAGGGTGTGTAAAGGAGATAAGAGCCTGGATGCTGTGTGACAAACTGAAGATCAATGATGACAAAACAGAGTTTGTAATAATAGGCACCCGTCAGCAACTATCCAAGGTTCATGTTGACTCGCTTGCAGTAGGCGATGCTCAGGTGTCGCCTGTTCAGTCGGTGAAGAACTTAGGGACATGGCTACATTACAAATGTAAGGCGAATAACAAAGTATTTAAGTAACCAAGCAACCCAGACACTTTGTCACGCCCTAATAATTGGTCGCATTGACTATTGTAATAGTATTCTGTATGGGCTACCAGCTAAACAAATAGCAAAGTTACAACGGCTCCAGAATTCCGCAGCAAAACTTATTTTTAAGATTCCAAGGTTTTATCACATCTCACCAATTCTGTGTACGCTTCATTGGCTTCCAGTAGAATTTAGGATTCATTTTAAGATTATTATAATTACTTTTAAAGCGATCCATAGACAAGCTCCGGTATATCTACAAGAACTTATTAGCAAAAGGGAGGAAGGGAGTTACAATTTGAGATCGTGTGCAAAGGGAATTATGCTTCAAACGCCAAGAATTTTAACTAAAAAGACATTGGGTGACCGTGCTTTTTTAGCTGCAGCACCTAAACTGTAGAATGGGCTACCATCACAAATACGAAATGAGCCCAATTTTAATAGGTTTAAAGGTTTACTTAAGTCCCATTTTTTTAGATTAGCTTTTTATTAGATTATTTAGATTAGCTTTTTATTAGATTAGCTTTTTATTAGATTTTATTTTATTTAGATTAGCTTTTTATTAGGATTTTATATATACTATATTTTTATTGATATAATATTTTTAATTATTTTCGATAACTTAGTAATGGCGATAATTTACTTGTAATGCGCATTTGATCATATTCACATGTATTTTGCGCAATGTAAATGTTAAGTTATTATTATTATTATTATTCGAAGAGCTATAAGGGCAACCATTTACATTTTAAACTTCTTTACGTTTTTCAAGTGTTCTAAATGGATAAGTTAGGGTGTCGTAGAGTCTCCGAACTATCGAAAAACTTTCAAATTATACTTAAGTTTAAATTGAATTTACCTCTGGTATTATTATTTTTCTGAGTACTTCTGGTAACAGTTGCAGGCTGGTATTATAGAAGAGATGTTAGAAGACACATTTGAAGGAGTGGAGGAGGATGATCTAGAAAAAGCTGCACAAGAAGAAGTTGAAAAAGTTTTGTTTGAAAGTCACAAAAGGTATGATTCTTGAAACTAGTATTCTTTGCATTTGAGAATTGCAGCCGGATAGTTAGTTTCTTGTCAGCATCTCGTCCAGTAGGTAAAGGTAAAGGCACAAATAAGCCAATTTTTCCCAAACGAACAGAGCTTATCGTGGTTTCTTTAACACGAAGTATGACCTAGGAGTGATATTGCTACCCCCCCCTAGACGGGATACTAGTCCATCACAGGTCGCTAGTACCCATTTATTCACATGGGTGAAGAGAGACAATTAAAGTGGATTAAAGTTCCTCGTCTAAAGAAACAGCGCAAAGGGTGAGGCTAGGTTACCCCGGACCTCCAGATCCGCAGTTTAAGGTGTTAGCCCTTTCAGCCACACGCCTCCACTCCCACAGATTAAGCCTTGAAATGTGAATCTAATGATTCTTGTGTAAAAAATGCACTGTTCACTAATTTATTAATAATTAACTAACAACCTTTACCACTGATATTACTATGTATATAGGCCATTCCCAAGTTCCAAGAACTCTCTGACTTTCAAAACGAGGCTAAGTGTAAAAACTTTCTTTTATTGTATGAAAGTAAAACTGCGGAATGGCCCTTTGGCTTACTTGGCTTACATGTTTCACAAAGAATATTCACGCCATGTTTTTCTCATTCCGCCGCACCATCTCTACTCCAAGTGATCGAAATTTTTGTGCAGTTTCGCTGCTTAAGTTTGCATCAAAACGACCGATTTCCTTATTGGTGTTATTTTCCCACAGGTGCTCTTGGACAAGCAGGTCACGTGACAGACAAGTTACCGGTGAGTCATCAGGCGTACCGTATTCATGTACCGCCATTAATTTTGTGTAAAACACCGGCCGCCATACGAAAACCTTGTTACAACCCCTTTTTTCTGACTCGAATCAAAGGTCCAGTCATTTCTTTTGTCTACAACTTCGTTGATCCGAGCACCCCGCCATTACGACCAAAGCCCAGCTTTTTGGAATCACGATTGGTCTTCTTTAATAACACAATATCAATTCTTTCTGAGAACAAACAATAGATCTGATAAACAGTAAAGCTCTTTCTTCAAAGATGTTTGAGGTGCCTACAAGCGAGTGATGGTATATGGTCGTATGAATTCGGTGTCACTGTATGACCATTACAAACGCAGCTTTTCTACTGCTTTAAATGCGATATTATTTTAAAGGCTTATTAAGAGATCAAAATAAAATATAGACACCCTAAAACAATGACACGATTTGAGCTTTCCTTACGAATTTGATCGTTTTCCGAGATAAGAACCGATGCCACACACAATGAATCACAGGTTTTTCAGACCGGCACCAACCACTTGACAGCAAAAGTGATTGTGCTTAAAGAGTGACTTTATGGCAAGCGGCAAAAGTAAGATTCTTGAAAGTTTACAACTTCTCAAATAAGGAAATGTTCAGATAAAAGCCCTCCAAAATTATTCTTGTTGTTAAAACAGGCCTTGAGCTACATTAAAACTTCTGTGTAAACAGTAAACAGAAAAACTAAAGGGAAAACTTGGTCATGTGGAAGAAATTGTCGTTTGCTTGGTGAAGTGACTATTATGTAAACTACCATGCACATGGTCTTGGAATACATGTTGATCACACCCGATCTCGGTAAACCATGTGTGAAACTCGCTAACGAAAAGAAACATAGGCACATTTAATGTGCATGAGCTATTTTGAATTCTTCAGTGTAACCGTACCAAGAATAATGAATCTACCTTTTTCATCCTAAATGTTGTTATAGACACTAGAGGTTTTTTGTGCGAAATTGGGTATTGCAGTACATGAATGAATACGCGAAACGCTCAGCTGAGTCGATCCTCATGCTATATATTCACTGTCCTCTGTCTTTCCATGATATATATCTGGAGCAAGTTAAGCGAATTGTTAAAGTGCAGTAAATATCAACTCACCGAACACTGATTAGAAGGAAAACTCGAAGGTTTCCTCGGAGCCGTTTCTTAAAATGTGGCTCATCGAATACCGCTACGAATAGTTATGAAATATCAGGTTTTTTATCGTAACGGTTGTGGTAGGTGGTTGCATCATCATCAAAGTCACAAGGTTTTCACGTGCTATTTTACTCAATGAAACAGTCTTAAACTAACTCCGAGGACTTCATTCTTCATGTTTTAATAGCTATTGCGTCTTAAAAGACAAGAGCCTTAACTTAAGGCACGTAGTCAGCCAGCGTGATAAAAACGGTAGCGCATTCCTTTCGTATTGTTTTTGGGAGTCAGAAATTGCCTTGTTTTTTAACTTTCCCGTATACCGTGCCCGTCCCGAAAAACTGTGTGATTTTTATTGGCTGGCCTGCAACTTCAAATCACGCACAAGTCAGGTTGGATTGCACAAGCAGAAGAAAGATACTGCCTCAGCAAAGGAGGGAGAAGTAAGCTCACTGCACAGAGGATGGGGTAGAATAGTGTCCTTATTTTTAACCCAAACATTTTCGTGAAAATTACATAAACAGAACGCAGTCTTACTTACTGTCCCGTGTGTCCTTTGTGTCCCCTGTTTGCCCTGTTTCCCTCGAGTCCCTTGTGTTCCGCTTGTGTAGCCTTGTCTCTCCTGTGTCCCCTGTGCCCTCTTGTGTCCACTGTTTCCCCCTGTGTCCCTTTGTGTCCCCCATGTCCCTTGTGTCCCTATGTCCCCTTGTGCCCCCTGTCTGGCCCTAATGTATCCCTTGTGTTCCCCTGTGTTACCGTGTTCCCCTGTGTTCCCCGGTACTACTCTTTGTTCCCCTGTGTTACTCTGTGGTACCCTGTGTTACTCTTTGTTCCCCTGTGTTCCCCTGTTAGGGGTTTCATTAAGAATTGCAGTAGCAGGAGAATGGTGTAAAGTAACACGCGAAAATTTTGAAAGAGCGAAGCCCTTTCCCTGAGAGAGCTTGAAAATGGGCCTTGAAAATGTTGCGTTTTAAACCCTGCTGAGATGGCTTTTCCCACTGTGCGATAGCAAATTTTATTTAATTGTAGCTGGTTCGGAGAACAAGAAACACTGCATTCCTCTACGTGGTTTCAAAACATTTTTTCTTCGAATTAACAGGCATATTGATCAATTGTGATCGACTTCTAACCCTGTTACACACTGCTAGAGTTGTGACATGTGGCTCTATCGTATTAAATACCAAACATGCCAAAGAGTGAAAATAAAATAATTCTCAATGTCCTTTAACTTCAATTCAACAATATTTGAAAGATGTTTTCAATGGTGAAAGCACGAGACGTGAGAAACATTTCCCGCCTCTGTCGGCGACATGTGTTTTTGCGCTAGACGGATTACATTTAAACAAATTTGCTCTCAGCGCAAAACTTTGCATATCCGGTTTCATAGGCGATTTTTCGAATATCGATTAATATCTCTCCTTTAGTTCCTCTGCAGTTACAATTTATAATGTGCCGTTTAAGAAATCATCGTTAAAATAGAAAAATCGTTACGTAGTAATTTGGTACTCTGTCAGTTATTTACGGGAAACATCGCCAAATTTATTTCCATAGCAGTTTACAAAGAAATCGTTCTTTTTATTCATAAAGGTCTTTGATTCTTATATTTAATTATTGCAAACTTTTATTGTGTAACTTTGCCACTATGATTTTTTCATCATGTACTTTTGCCTTCATTAGTATTTATTCGTTTAATCAATAATTTTTCGCTTGCAAGTAAAAAAATGTCAAACACATTCAACTCTCCACCCTTCAGCAAACCATCTAATATTTTACACGTCCCCTGTTACTTTTCGCTTAAAACTGCTACTGTTCAAATAACGTCTTTAATGTATTTCTTATTTATTTAGAAATGTAAAACAACTGGCTAAAATTACACATTTCTAAAAATAATTTCTTTTTACATAACGTATCCACCTTTCATTTGTCTGAATAAAATACCCATACATCATTGAAATTTAGACGGAGAATTCTCTGACTTCCAATCCTTAATAAAATCCCTGCCTGTGTTCCCTGTGTTACCCTTTGTTACCCTGTGTTACTCTGTGTTACCCTGTCTTACCCATTGTTACCGTGTGTTACGCTTTGTTACCCTGTGTTACCCTTTGTTACGCTGTTACTCTTTGTTACCCTGTGTTACCCTGTGTTACCCTTTCTTACCTTGTGTTACCCTTTGTTCCCCCGTGTTACCCTTCGTTACCCTGTGTTACCCCTTGTTACCCTATGTTACCCTTTGTTACCCTGTGTTACCCTTTGTTAAAGAACAAAAACACAAGAAGTCCAAAGACTACTGCAAAGCTGATTTAAAACAACGTATATTGTTTTTTATAACAATATTTCGGCTGGCCATACCATCCTTCTTCAGGTTTACAGATGTTACTGAACTTATGTAGCAGTCACAATATTATATAAATGGAGAATGTCGCAATAAAAGGGAGAGGCGGAAATGACGTACAACATACAAACTGGAAAGGAAAAATACTAAGGATATGGATTACAATAATTCGTCACGGCGGTTTAGGCCATGAGGTTCAAGAGTCATGGCCTTATGTATCAAGTGCGACTCCCTGGCCTTACGAACTGAGTCACGTGAAAAATGAATTTTCTCTAGTGGTATTAACTAAATGTCAGCATGAGAATGGTTAGAGTGAGAGAGAAAGTGTTCAGAAACAGTAGTGGGTTTAGATTTAATGTTAGTTTTGTCGACTGCACGTCTGTGTTCGTTAAATCTGTCCTTGAGACGTCGCTTAGTTTCACCTATATATTGTAAATTACAACGGTTACATTGAACCATGTAGATCACATTTTTAGTGTTACAAGTGATGTGTGAAGTGATGGAGCGTGTTTCACCTGTAGCGTAAAAGGTATAACTTGTGAGTCCGTTAGTAATGTATGGACAAGTGGCACAATTCTGTCCACAACTGAAGGAGTCTGGCGGAAAATGATTGGTGGAGATAACGGGTAGTTGTGCTTTAACTAAAAGGTCACGAAGATTAGAGCTGCGTCTGTAAGCAACAAAAGGCGGTTGCTTAAAGACGTCTTTGCACCGGTTAGAGGAGTGTAAGATGTTAAAATGTTTGCGTAGGATATTAGAAATGCGTGGAAGTGCTGGGTTATATGTGACAACAAATGGAACAACATCGTGAGAAGCTTTGGGTTTAGCCTGTAACGCGTTAGTACGAGAAATATAAGCAGCGCGTAGGAACTGTTTTTCTAGGAAATTATTATTATAACCACGAGCAAGGAGATATGTTTTAAGTTCATTAATGCGATGTTTAAAGTTAGCGTCTGTAGAGCAGATACGGCGGAGGCGGAGGGCTAAGCAGAACGGATTGGCTTTCTTAGTGTGGTGAGGATGGCATGATGAGCTGAGAAGGTGCTGATGTTTATCCGTGGGTTTAGTAAATAGGTCAGTTTCAATTATACCGTTATGTAGAGACACCATGACGTCGAGAAAAGGAACGTTAGTAAGTGAGTGAAAGCTAGTGAACTTAATAGTGGGATGAATGTTATTAAGATAATCGACGAATATTTTCAAGTGATCCGAACCTTCTGTCCAGATCATGAAAATATCGTCGATATATCCAGTCCACCATGTGTGAGGCTGCCAAGGGGCGTTAGTGAGAGCATTGGTTTCGAACATACCGAGAAAAAGGTTAGCAAAAGAAGGAGCCATTTTAGTACCCATAGCAGTGCCATGGATTTGAAGATAATGCTGTTGGTTAAATGTGAAATTATTCATGGTGAGAATCATGCGTAAGAGATCACATAGTGTCTCTGTGGGGATGTGTTTGTTAGGGCGGGTATCAAGAAAATGACGGCATGCATCAATTCCTTGATTGTGTGGAATGTTGGTGTAGAGCGATGACACATCAAGAGTTACAAGAATAGCGTTGTTAGGTAGGTTACCGAGGTTAGAAAGTTTATTAAGGAAGTCAGTAGTGTCTTTGATGTGTGAATCCAAGGTAGTGATACGGGAACTAGTTCTTCTTCGAAAGTGACTCTCACAACCAAACACGTCTTAAGATTAAATCCTTTATTATTAGAAGACTTACTCTTTCACTTCACAGTTCTTCACAACTTCTTTGTAACAACGTCTTCCTTCAACTAGTCTTGTGTCCTCTGGACTTCACTTTCGTTTTGGCTCTGTCTCTGCCTCTTACTGACTCTCTCTCTCTTCCTGTCTTGCTTTCTCTAAAATCCACTCCTTCACATCTCTCTATTTATTGGTTATTGGTCGACGCCTATTTGACTATGTCGATAATATATTTATGTTCTCATTACCCTGTTACGCAAGATTCCTTTTAAAAGCCTTTCTTTGGTTCTGAAGAAGAATAACCAGTAAAGAAAACTAACTAGGCAAGGTTCAGCAAAAGGAACACACTTTCACGCAACTACTTTCAAGTTACTTAGTTCTTTAAAGCTAAAAAACCTAAGGTATAAACTTCGTTAATGACAAACGAAGGACAACTCCCATATTCATAAATGTGAGAATAGCAGGAAATCTTCATCAACAAAATCGAGCCACAAAACCCTAGCTAGCTAAATTAATTGCTAAAAACGCGGAAACGTTCACTCAAAAGACAGGCATCTTCGAAGGGACGTCAAATTTGGAGTCAAGATGTCCCACTCCAAAAACCTCATTCCTTGAACACACGAAAGGAGAAATTCTTAATCTAGACAGAACATTCCTAAAGAGTCATAGAATGTACGTCAAGGAATAACCTAAAAATACATGATGATACAGATGGGGGTTGTCCTTGGTCAATAACCAACTAAGAAGTGATGTGCGTGATCCGACTCCACGCACGGCGCAGGAAAGCACACTTTTAATTTTTAAACTCTTAAATAGGAAGTCCATTAGCAAATGTCAATTATCGTCTTTGTTACTTATATCAATAAGCAGTAAAAATGTTCCAAAACCTCAGAGAAAGCTTCCTACAGCGATATACATCAGTATTTACGACAAACTAACAGGATACAATTGTCAGAAATCAATCAGATTTAATGCTTCATGCTTTATCTTTCCATATTTCAAACATTGTTTATTAGCCTCACATTTACTTCTTCCGCAAAAGAGACATTTAGCTAAATCAAGTTAAATATTGGTTTCATTTCAAAGATCATTGAGAAGATACATAGAACTTCCATTAAGTTATAATATTTTTCATAAATCGGGGAGATACGTCCCGTGACAGTAGAGACGAGAGGGTTAATGTAGTAGTCAACAAATTGTGAGATGCGTTCAGTAGGATGGCTGTTAGATGAAACTATGGAGCGTCCAGGATATCCCGTTTTATGTATTTTAGGTAGTATGTAAAAACGTCCTGGTGTCACGTTTGTTTGTACAAGGTACTTTTTAGTCTTTTCGTCAATGTAACAGTCGTTAAACATACGTTCAATGTAGACCGTAACACGCTGTTGAATAGTATCAGTAATGTCCCCGTCTAGTTGTCTGTAGAATTTAGCGTCATTTAACTGTCGGTTGCATTCGTCTATGTACCAGGATTTGTCCATAACAACCGTTCCCGAGCCTTTGTCAGCTGGTTTGATTATTATGTCTTGTCGCCTCTTGAGGTTGCGTAATGCTTGTCGTTCATCTTTTGTCAAGTTGTCGGTGATGTGATTACGATTTTAATGGCATCTACGTACGTGTTAAGTGCGGGTCTCGATCAGTAGGAGGCGTCTATGAGCTTTTGTTATGAAATGGGTTGTGTTCGTTAGGTTGAGTGCTGTTATTGTGATCATGAAAGTATTCTTTTAAACGCATGCGTCGCGTGAAGTCGTTAATATCAGCAGATAATTCTGCCAAATTAATACGTTTAGGTGTGGGGCAAAAGGTTAAGCCGCGAGCGAGGACCAATAATTCGTCATTAGAAAGTGGGGTTTGGGACAAATTAATAACAGAGGTGGTGTCGAGATTAGTCGTTTTATGGGTTTTACGAGGTTTGCGTTTACGGCGATTACGTGTTTTGCCAGCTTGTGTAGGTGCAGTGGGTGAGGGTGTGGGTGTGTTATTGTTAGGGCGTGATGTTTGATTAGTGAAGTGATTTTTGTGAGCACGTCTGTCGGCGAGTAGCGATTCGAGAGATAAGGCCATGGAATCAATCCTAGTAGAAAAAACGAAAAAGTTTCTGCTTTACAATGTTCTGCTAAACGGTTCTTGTAAAATGTCAGTTCCTTTCGTAAATGTTTGATCTTTGTTCTATATTCCTTGGTCAGCAGGATAAGGTGTCTGCGGGCGGTAAGGCGGCAAATGTTTCTCCATTGTTTATAGAACCAAAAGCCAGGGAGTCGCATTTGATACATAAGGCCATGACTCTTGAACCTCATGGCCTAAACCGCAGTGACGAATTATTGTAATCAATATCCTTAGTATTTTTCCTTTCCGGTTTGTATGTTGTACGTCACTTCCCCCTCTCCCTTTTATTGCGACATTCTCCATTTATATAATATTGTGACTGCTACATAAGTTCAGTAACATCTGTAAACCTGAAGAAGGCTGGTATGGCCAGCCGAAATATTGTTATAAAAAACAATATACGTTGTTTTAAATCAGCTTTGCAGTAGTCTTTGGACTTCTTGTGTTTTTGTTCTTTATATTTTGGCTGATTTGATCTCTTCTCTAGAGATCCAACGTTGACAACTAGCAGGATCTTCGTCCACGGTTTTTGCAGCTAATTTAGTCCTTTACCCTTTGTTACCCTTTGTTACCCCTTGTTACCCTTCGTTACCCTATGTTACCCTTCGTTACCCTATGTTACCCTTTGTTACCTTGTGTTACCTTGTGTTACCCTAAGTTACCCTTTGTTACCCCCTGTTACCCTTCGTTACCCTATGTTACCTTGTGTTACCCTTAGTTACCCTTTGTTACCCCTTGTTACCCTTCGTTACCCTGTGTTACCCTTTGTTACATGTTGCCCTATGTTATCCTTTGTTACCTTGTGTTACCCTTTGTTACCCTGTGTTACCGTTTGTTACCCTGTTATCGTTTGTTACCCTTTGTTCCCCTGTGTTACCCTTTGTTACCTTGTGTTACCCTGTGTTACCCTTTTGTAACCCCGTGTGGCCCTTTGTTACCCTCTGTTACCCTTTTTTACCCTTTGTTTCCCTGTGTTACCCTTTATTACCCTGTGTTCTCCTTTGTTCCCCTAAGTTACGCCATGTTACCCTTTGTTACCCTGTGTTACGCTTTGTTACGCTGTTCTCCTTTGTTCCTGTGTTACCCCGCGTTACCCTTTGTTACCCTTTCTTACCCTGTGTTACCCTTTTTACCCTTTGTTACCCTGTGTTCTCCTTTGTTCTCGTGTTACCCCGTGTTACCCTTTCTTACCCTTTGTTACCCTTTGTTACGCTGTGTTACCCTGTGTTACCCTTTCTAACCCTTCGTTCCCCTGGGTTACCCTGTGTTACCCTTTGTTACCTTGTGTTACCCTTTGTAACCCTGTATTATCCTTTGTTACCCTGTGTTACCCTTCCCCTGTGTTTCTGTTTGTTACCCTGTGTTATCCTTCATTCCCGTGTTACCCTTTGTTCCCCTCTGTTACCCTTTGTTCCCCTGTGTTACCCTATGTGATCCTTTGTTTCCCTGTGTTGCTCTGTGTTACCCTGTGTTGCCCTGTGTTACCCTTCATTTTCCTCTGTTGCCCTTCGTTCCCCTTTGTTACCCTGTTTTACCCTGTGTTCCCCTTTGCTCCCCTTTGTTCCTTTTTTTACCCTTTATTATTCTTTCTTTCCCTGTGTTACCCAGTTTTACCTTGTGTTTCCTTGTGTTACCCTGTGTCCCCTGTGTCTCTTGTGTCCCCTTTTGCGCCTGTGTCCCTTGTGTCCCATGTGACCCCTGTGTCTCTTCTGCTCCCTGTTTTTCTTGTGTTCCCTTTGTCCTTCTTGCCCTCTTGTGTCTCTTTGTGTCCCCTGTGTCCCCCTGTTTTCCGTTTGTGTCCCCTAAGTTCCCATGTGTCTCTCTGTGTCCGCTTTGTACCTATTGTCCCCTTGTGTCTTTTGTGTCCCTTTTGTCCCCCGTGTCCCATGTGTGCTCTATGTTCCTTGTGTACCCTGGGTCCCTTCGTTTTCCCTTGTGTCCCTTTGTGTCGACTTTTTCCTCTTTGTTTCCTTGTGTCCCCTGTTTTCCCTTTTGTCTCTCGTGTCCCCAGTGTTCCCTGTGTCGCCGTGTTTCTCATGTCCCCTGGTTGTCTTGTGTCCCTTTGTGTCCAATTGCGTCCCTTTTGTCCCCTGTGTGCTCCTGTGTCCCTTGTGTCCACTGAAACATACGTCTACTTTGCCCTTCTTTCTTAGGGTTTTGGTGCAAGGCGCTGTTATGGCTGCCACGTTTTTAGTAGCTCTTACTTTTATTTTTTTTTTACTTGTTCTGCGATATCTGGTACAACTTATGCCAACGAAAGCCACTGGTACAAGCACAATGCTTATTTCTGCGCTTTTAGGAAAGATATTGGTATATTCTGTGCTTCTGGCTTTTATGCAAGTGTTCCTGTGCAGCTGCAATTGTCACTGCATGGTTTTCATAAATCACGTCTTCCTAGATGTTTATGGACGACACGCGGTTACACTAGTCTGCTCGTGCCTGGTCATGATCCTCCTCAAGACATCACGATATTTATGGACGTTTCCTTGAATCCTGGCCCCGACTTAACCGGTGGTTGGCTTCTACATGATCGCTTGTCCACTTCACAAGTTGTTGGCCGCCATTCGCATACTAATTCGCCTTCGTTGACTATGAAATACTCTAGGAAATTTCTCCGAAGCCTACGATCGAGTGCTTGTACTCCTTGTCCTCAAGTTCTGGGCGAACTAAAATTACATGGTGTTCTGAGGTATAGAGGACGAAAAGGTGGAAAGAAGACCCGAGGAAATTGTTTAAATATATTTTCTAGAACAACTTAACGTGATTATGCTAATTTTGGTTATCTCCAAGCGTCATTGCCACTTCGTGGTGTGAACTTGAATAATTTAATATCAGTCGAAGAAGCGCTGGATATCGCTTCTTCGACTAGGAATCCATCTAATTTGAGTTTTCTTGAAAGAACGCCATCTTCTCTTATACCTAAAAGATTGGGAAAAATTTCCGTATAACCCCATACATTAATTATGCATTCTGTGTCATTAAT
This sequence comes from Porites divaricata, assembly GCA_038088405.1. NCBI lineage: Eukaryota > Metazoa > Cnidaria > Anthozoa > Scleractinia > Poritidae > Porites > Porites divaricata. Next base: position 34,850,861 of record JBBMOI010000002.1, on the reverse strand, counting down.
TATGCATCGCCCTTATTGTCTTCTAAGACAATGGCGAATTCCCCAGAGTATTGCATGTAAATACTTACTGCGTTAATAAAAGAGGATTTCAATTTCTGTCTTTTTTTTCATCTTTTTCTACCCCTCTCTTTCTCTTTTTCCCCTCTCATTCACCGACCACTCTCTCCAGCCCCCCCGGTTTCCTTTTTCCTTTTTTTTCTCGGTAGACGGTGAGATTTGAACCAACGCTTCGCTGTAGCTCTGGCGTACCTGTCTCTCTGCTATACCACTAGACCACGACGATTTGTTGAGATTCCCTAGTCAAAAAATTGATATCTTTTTGCGTGCTTAAGCTCAAATATACATAACAAAAGAACTGAAATGTGTATTCATGTAAATTATTCACGCTTTTGCTTGTAACATATCCACGAAAACATGCATCTCTTCAGGCAATAACAAGCACGCACAGGCTTCACAAACACTCCTCTCTTGTGTTACACTTGTCAGGGACTAAGTCAACTTTGATGTTTAGTATAGCTCAACGAAACTTTTAAAACGCTCTCCAGAATACTGGTGGATCATGACCGCGACCGGTATATAGAGTGGTGTAAGGAAGAATCAAGCAGCCCTCACAACTTCTGTTAATGTGCAAGAGCTTAGCTTTGGGAGCGGACTTAAATGAAAGCTGCTTCACTCAGTTTCCTAACCCTAATAACTAAACTTCAGGATCATTCGGCGTTTTTCAAAAATACCCCAGCCGTTGTCCAAGAAGAGCAGGAATGACGGAACTCAGTTTGACCATGATTCGTGCTCAAATTTTGGAGGTGTACAAACGTGATGAGCGACGAGTATGGGTCATATGAATATCGACAAGAGGAGGGCTAGGAACAGCCCAAGCTTGGTAAAATACACCCAGTTGACACAGGTGCCGAAACGCAGTGCATCGAAAATAAATCGAGGGGTAAAGCATGGTTTGCCCTGTACAGGAACATTCAAAGAACTATTCCGCGAAAGCAACTACATGGCAGGAGTTTTAAATATGTGGCGTAGGCATTACGGTGAAGTTCTCTTTGGAAGCATAGTAAGGCATATCGTCGAACTTTAAAATGACGTTGGGAACGACACATAAAGAGCTAAATAAAACAGACAGATCAGACGTAGGAGAAGACGGTGGAAACTCGAAAATATAGTTCAGGAAATAATGCAACTCTGACGAATCAGGTAGACTTTTCTTTTCCTTCAGTTGTTTATTAAACCCCGTGTTACGGTTGAAGGATAGTTTACTTACTACTGGTTACATTGATTATCAGTATCTTTGGAGTCATTATAAAATTTAGGTTTCGGAAAGCGAAAATAGTCCAAAATTTGTTCCAAAAAGTTCTTAGTTTAGTCCAAAAAGCGCCAAATTAAGCGCGTTTCAAAAAAGACTTAGAAAAAAAATTAAAAATTTCTAAAACAATAGCTGAAATCCCAAAGGCTTAGTATTGTTCTATCTTTTGTTTTCTTTAAACAATGAATGTAGGCATAATTAATGTATGGGGTTATACGGAAACCTTGCCAAAGATTGTTGCAATTTGGCAACGTCAACACAAGATCAATCAGGAACAAGACTGCGGAGTTTTTGCATCATGTTCTGGATAGTAGACTTGATGTTTGTACGGTGACTGAGACCTGGCTCAATGATCATGACACTGTTAGTCTGGCCTCATTATCACCTTCAGGATTTAATTTCAAGAATTTCCCCAGGCCATCTGAGCGAAATGGCGGTGGTACGGGTGTTTTCTTTAACTTGACCCTGGATTTGTCCTTTTTTGACGGTGGAGAAAAGTCGTCCTTTGAGTTCTCGGAGTGGAAATTATCTGCGCATGGCAGGATAATCAGGCTTGTGGTCGTCTATTGTCCTCCTTATTCTAAGGAACATCCTGTCCCAGCAAGTGTATTTTTCCGAGAGTTCTCTGCTTTTTTGGAAACTACTGTGTTATGTCCTGAAGTCTTGCTAGTTTCTGGTGATTTTAATTTTCATCTTGATGATCCTGGTGATGGTGATGCCAGAAAGTTCATGGAACTCGTGGATACGTTTGGTTTGCTGCAACATATTACCACCCCTACGCATGTTTCTGGACATATTCTCGATCTTATCATCTCACGGTCGTCTAATGACATTAATGTATTCCCTCCGAAGTCGACATACTTCATTTCTGATCATTGCTTTACTGAATGTCAATTATCTATCCCTGGTCCTAATATGCTGGTCAAGGAAGTTTCTTATCGGAAGTTCAAACAGATTGATATGGATAATTTTAGATCGGACATTGCATCATCTGTTCTGTGCAATTCACAGTGGACAAGCCTCGAAGAACTGGCTCAGTGTTATGATATCACTTTGTCACAAATCTTGGATAAACACGCCCCCGTGAATACCAAGATTCTGACTGTAAGACCAAGAGTGCCGTGGTTCAGTTTGGAAACTTAAAAAACTCAAAATATCGCGGAGAAAACTAGAAAAGAAGATGTTGAAGTCGAGATCACAGCAGGATAAGGATACGTATAGGGAAGTTTGCAATAACTACTCTATGTCTCTGAAGAATGCGAAGCAGAGGTACTACTCTGATCTCACTGAAGAATGTGGTGGCGATACAAGAAAACTGTTTCAAGTTGTACGATCCTTGTGTAATAAGCCTGAGGAAAATCAACTCCCTCTCCATGATGTTCCCTGCAAGTTGGCTGATGATTTTGGAGAGTTCTTTTGCCGGAAGGTTGACCTAATTAGAAATGATATTGATGCTATTACTGTTGTTCCACCAGTTCTAAATGTTCCTACACCTGAGATCAAGTTTGAGAAGTTTGATGTCCTCTCCGAGGAAGAAGTGTCTGATATTATTATGGGCTCTTCTAATGCTAGTTGTCAGTTAGACCCGATACCGACATGGTTACTGAAACTGTGTGGCAGCGAACTAATTCCAGTCATAACTAAAATGATTAATCTATCCCTTCAACAGGGACAAGTTCCAGACAGTTGGAAAGCTGCTTTAATTAGACCGTTGTTAAAGAAACTGGGACTTGAACTAGTATATAAGAACTTTAGGCCGGTTAGTAATCTGCCTATGGTCTCCAAATCAGCTGAGAAGGCAGTTGTGGGTCAGCTTTTCCGGCATTGCTCTGATAATGCTCCACTTCCAGTTCATCAGTCATCCTATCGTCAGTTTCATTCAACGGAGACGGCTCTTCTTAAAGTCCAGAGTGATATACTCTCCAACATGGACAAACAGGAAGTAACTCTTCTTGTTCTTTTAGATCTTAGTGCCGCTTTCGACACTGTTGATCATAACATCCTGGAATCAGATTTTGGAATTTGCGGTGATGTTCTGAAGTGGTTTAGATCATATTTGACTGGAAGGGTACAACGTGTAATTGGTAATCAGCAGTCCACCAAGACTTTCAATTTAAATTATGGTGTTCCTCAGGGGAGCTGTTTGAGACCTGTCCTTTTTCAATTGTATGCAGCAAGGCTGTTTGAGGTTGTTAAGAAGCACCTTCCATCAGTTCATGGGTACGCTTATGGTACTCAGTTGTATGTGTCGTTTCGTCCAGATTCGTTTGCTGCTCAAGATCAAGCGATTAAGGCTATTGAGAACTACATAGCTGATGTTAGGGCTTGGTTAGTCTCACACAGGTTGATGTTTAATGATTCAAAGACAGAATTTCTAATCATCGGTTCGTCGCAGCAGTTATCTAAGGTTACCTTGGCTTCAATTAAAGTTGGTGACTGTGACATTCCAGGGCTCGACGTTGCGACCTGTGGGGTCGCCAATGCGACTAGATTTTATTCACTGGCGACTAACTTTTCACGCCTGGTCGCCAGGCTGGCCCCAAGATTTTTTGATTTAGTTTTAAAATTTCTTATTGAGTTCAATACTCTGATACTCTCGTGTTCGCGTATGAAGCCGATGAAATCGTGTTCGATTCTCCTTTTGGCTACTTTATTTACTTGCTAGCAAACGCAAAGTGAAAACTACATGCACGAGTCAGAATAGTAAACTTTTTAAGGCAAATTTCTGCTGACATTTGAGCCTATCGCGACAAAGCGTTGCGTGACGACCCAAATGAGAGCTTTGCTGATAAATTATTATAATTAATTGTATTTTATTGACTTCCAATAAAGTACCATTGAGGTCACGCTTTTTGTCGAACAGACTTCTCGCCAAATCAACTTTTCCCCGAAAATATTGTCGATCTGTTTCTTCTTTGTGGAGGAGACTTTCGATCACGTGCTAGGCAACGAACTAGATCATGTTTCACCTATGTTCATTCCCGAACATCAATGCAAATATGGGACGCAAAACAAGTGTTTGCAGATTTTGTTCTTTAATAGCCTAAATAAGCCTTTTTGTAATTCCAAAAATTTGTTTAACTGCAAGTGTATTTGATTTCCTGAAGCTTGAATAACTCTTTGAGGGAATTTACGCTTCACTATTCACAGCCGCACACGGGTAAGCGATGTTAATCAATGCGAACGGACAACGGGCGAGAACCGTGGGAAAGGAAGCCTTAAAATATCATTAACAAGTTCTTGCAAAATAATTTTTCTAAAGCGACGGTGCTACACACCCACAAAAAGACGGTCTCTTCTTCAACAGAGTATTTCAGGTAGAGGATCTACGGATTGGCCATCGCTAACGGATACGACTATAAACGTTCTAACGGGTCAAGATCAGATGCTAACGAATTGACTAACGCCTCTAATGGATCAGCTAATGATCTAACGGATACGGATGAGTTGCTAACGAATTTTCATTGATCTGTCTAACGGATGACTAACGGATAGCTAACGGTCTAACCGTTCAACGGAATATCGTAAGTGTACGTTTTCCCAAAGAAGGTCACAAATACTGACTACTGACGTTTAAATATCAACAGAACGTACAGAATTTAAAAACGTCTGCACAACAGATCTATCGAATTTTATCACAACCTGATAAAAGTCCAGAGTTTGATATTTAAAATTCTCACGGCATGATATGTGAAAGGGAAATTCACTATTTCACACGCACCGAAAACGCGACGCATCATTGACACAATATTACCCGACATGTATTAAAAAAGTTATAAAATTTTCTCCAAAAGTATTCTTCAGAGGTCGTTAATGAAAAAATAAATTAGCTTTTTCAACACAAACACGCTTGTATTATGGATATCAAACTTTCCCTAGCCATTCCACTGTTCCGCTGTGTAAAATTAAAGTAGTCAAGCGCGGTAAACTGAGGGCCTTTAAATAACTTGATATATGATAGCATTGTTCGTGCCGCCTTCCTCCTTGTATCAGTGTTCAGACCTTTAGTGTATTATATTCTATTTTTTCTTGAAGATAATTTTTGGCGACTAGAATACTTGTCCTGGCGACCAAAAATGAAAACTTGGAGGCCAGGTGGCCCCGAGATTTTTTTCTGAAAGTCGAGCCCTGCATTCAACCCCTTAAGCATGTTAGAAATCTTGGCACATGGTTTGATAACCATATGTCTATGAATATTCATATAGGAAAGGTGTGTAGTAAGGCATTTAGGGGGCTTCATAATATTAGGCAAATTAGGAAATATCTGTCTGCAGAATCAACAAAGTGTTTAATTCATCCGTGTAGTTCCAGTTTTTCGGTTCATTATTTACCCGACCAGCGGTATTTTACCTAGGCCCAGGACCGCGCGATGGAAAACAGGTAGAAAAAAGTGCTCGCCATGTTTGTGCTAGTTTTAGGTTGGTTTTGCATTTAGTAATCGGTTTTCATCGTGCTCTCCGGACGTCTTTACACGTGTTTAAACCATGTTTATCATGTTTATCATGTTTATCGTGAGTTTGGTTATTATACATGAGTTCAAGACACGTAACATCTCCATGTAGCCATCCGAATTTAAAGGTTGTGGTTTTTGGCGGCTACATTAGTTTAAACACGTGACGGTATCTTCATGGATTACGAAGCAAATGCAGTTAGCGGCGAAGTGGTTGGTCCGCGTGGTGAAGAAGCCAGACATGTGCAAGAAATTACCCAACTGAAAAGAACTAGAGCTGGTTTTAAGTCGGTACTTACGAGGAAGAGGAGTGAACTCTCTGAGTTATTAGAGGTTGGTGCTGACGTTGATTGTGTAAAGAACAAACTATCTGAGCTTAATCAAGCATTTGAAAACTTCAAGGGAGCTCATGAGTTGTACACCAAGAGTCTTGTAGATGTCGGTAGTATTAAGGAAGCGTATGAGTATTTTCACGCCGAGTATCATGCTGTTAGTCGTTTGAAAGAAAAGGTGGCTGGTTGGATTGTCGGTGTTGAGTGTGCAAATGCAAATGCGCCTGGTTCTGATGTTTTACCTGAAGATTCAATCAGTCAGGCAGGTACAGGTGTTAGATCTGTGGCCAGTGGTAGCAAAGCAAGTTCTGTGAGACGAAGATATGTTGAAGAATCAGCCAAAAGAAGAGCCTTGGAGGCACAGTTGAAGTTGTTTGAGGAGCAACAAGCTTTAGCAGAAAGAAAATTCCAGTTGCAGCAGCAAGAGAAGAGATTAAAAATTAAGTCTGATCTTATCCAGATAGCAGCAAAGGAGCAAGTGTATGCAGAGGCAGACGCTTTGGAAAGAGGTAGTATATTTGAGTTAGATCTCAAGTCAAAGGAACTTTCTCCGCAAAATTGCAAGATCAAAGAATGTGAAGAAACAGGAGCTGCTAAAGTTGAACGTGAGGGGCTCAACCCTGTGGTTTCTGGGTGGTCTCCTTCATCTCTGCCCCCCTGTGAACAGGGAATCAATCAATCACAAGCCAGTGTAGAAGCTATTGAAAGAATGGTAGACATCCAGGAAAAACAGGCAAAATGCATGGAGGGCCTTGTTAATCAGCAATACAAAAGTACTCTAACCTTAACCCTGCCTAAGCCTGAAGTACCAGTTTTTGGGGGAGATCCTGTTGAATATTCAAATTTTGTGAAAGCATTCGAGTGTCTGATAGAGTCTAGGACAGAAAGTAGTAGCTCAAGATTGTATTACCTTGTACAGTATACAGAAGGAGAGGTTCAGGAGTTGATGCGCAGTTGTTTAACTATGGATCCAGAAGAAGGTTATCGTGAAGCCCGTAAATTACTAAAACAGCGGTATGGTCAGAGTTACAAGATTGCCACGGCTTATGTAGATAAGGTGATTAAGGGGCCAGCAATTAAATCTGAAGACAGAAAAGGATTGCAGAACTTTGCCACCTTGCTGACAAGTTGTAGAAACACTTTGAAAAGTATTGGTTACAGTAGCAAGATTGAAAATCCAGAGAGCTTGAGGGGCGTTATCAATAGGCTACCTTATGATTTGAGGAAGAAGTGGCGAAACACTGCTGACCAGATATCAGAAGATCAGGACAGGGATATTAAGTTTGAAGACATTGTTGTATTTGTAGAGAAACAGGCCCGTGCTGCTTCACACCCAGTTTTTGGTGACATCTCAGCTCACTCCTGGGGTCATGAAAGGGAAAGGAACAGCTACTGCAAACCAAAAGGAAAAAGCTTTGCAACCAAAGGGGACGGTGCAGACCAGGGAAGAAGCAATGAAAACAAGGAGGATCCCGCTGGTGAAAGGAATGGAAATCCAAAGAACTGTCCAAAGTGTACAAGGGATCATTATCTGCATGACTGTCCCGAATTTAAAAGCGAGTCTTCTGAGGAGCGTGCAAAGTTTGTGAGGAGCAAAAGACTCTGCTTCAACTGCCTGAAACCGTACCACAGAGTGCAAGATTGCAGAAAGAAAGGAGCTTGCAGAGACTGCGGTAGAAAACATTCATCATTGTTACCTCATCCTCCAGTAGCTGGCGGTAATGCAAACGAAGATCAGAATTTGACTGGCAAACAACCAGAGAATCCCACTGGACAAGGACGTGAACCAGCTGCCCCAAAGGTCAACAATGGCTTTATTGAAGTCGAACCTGCACTTTGTGGTTTTACAGAAATGTCAAAGGCAACGGTTGGTCTGCCTGTGGTGCCAGTAAAGGTTACGGGGATAGGATGTGAGAAGCCTGTGGTAACTTATGCATTTTTAGACAATGGTTCCAATTCAACATTTTGCACAGAGGACCTACTAAACGAGTTAGGGCTGAAGGGTGAGGAGACAAGTTTCTCATTATCCACTATTGAGAAACAGAACAGTAAGGTCAAATGTAGTGTTGTTAGTTTGGTGGTTCACAACCTTAAAGAGGACGAGTTTATTGACCTGCCATCAGTCTTCTCTACGCCAGCTTTGCCAATTACATGCGATGATATCCCGAAGCAAGAGGATGTTAAGAGATGGCCACACCTCGATGGAATCTATATACCAAAGGTGGAAGCACAGGTTGGCTTACTTATTGGTAATGACAATCCGAAAGCACTTGAACCAAGGGAGATTAAGCAGAGCAGAAAAAAGGGCCCATTTGCTGTTAGAACTGTGTTTGGCTGGACGATAAATGGTCCACTGGGTCGCGAGAGCAATGGAGGTAGCCACACTGTTAACTTAGTTAAAGGGGACATTGAACTGGAGGAGCAGTTTAAGAGATTTTGTAATCAAGAGTTTAGTGACTCTATTGTGGACACAGCCATGCAAATGTCTAAAGATGATCACAAAGCGGTTGCAATTATGGAGCAGACAGCGGTTCTAAATGGAAATCATTACGCAATGGCATTGCCTTGGAAATCACCTCCTCCTCTTCTGCCGAATGACAGGGTGATGGCCTTACACAGATTAATGCTCCTAAAAAAGAGATTTCGCAAAGATCCTGGTTTGTTCATTAAATACTCGCAGGTACTGGATGATCATCTTCACAAGGGATACACAGAAAAGGTGCCTGAGAGTCTGCTTGACCGCTCTGATGTTATGGTTTGGTACCTTCCCCACCACCCCGTTTTCCATCCTGACAAGCCCGATAAGACAAGGGTTGTTTTTGACTGTGCTGCTAAGTTTAGAGAAGTGTCGTTGAATGATAAACTCTTGCAAGGGCCGGATTTCACCAATACCTTGGTGGGTGTAATGACAAGGTTTCGACAGGAACCCATAGCCTTAATGTCAGACATTGAGTCCATGTTTCATCAGGTGGAAGTAGCTCCAGATCACTGTGATGCACTGAGGTTCTTATGGTGGCCAGGAAATGACATGGAAAGGGAGCCACAAGATTACCGGCTAAAGGTTTTTCCGTTTGGTGCTGTTTGCTCACCTAGTTGTGCTGGTTACGCTTTGCGCAGAACCGCCCAAGATAATGAAGGTCTATTTCCTCTGGAGGTTATTGAGACAGTGAACAAGAACTTTTACGTGGATGACTGTTTAAAATCAGTGACAGATGAAGATTCAGCAGTTTCGCTCGTGCCTAAGCTTGGACAGCTCCTGTCAAATGGAGGATTCCACCTGACTAAGTGGGTGTCTAATTCCCCGAACGTACTTGCCACTATTCCTGAATCAGAGAGGGCAAAGTCTGTAAAGGATCTTCAGTTGGGTGTCATGCCTTCCCAACGGGCCCTTGGCGTAAAGTGGAATCTAGAGTCGGACACATTTGGTTTCAAAGTGAAGATTAAAGAGAAGCCCCCTACTCGCCGCGGTATATTGTCTTTGGTCAGTTCAGTATATGACCCCCTGGGGTTCGCCAGTCCTTTCGTATTACCTGCTAAAGTTATCCTGCAAGACCTGTGCTGTCGCGGATTGAAATGGGACAACGTGGTCCCTGACAAACACTTGAAGAACTGGCAACAATGGCTTCGTGGTCTTCCACAGTTGGAAGAATTTTCTGTTAATCGCTGTTTTAAACCAAGTGGGTTTGGAGATGCTAGTAGTTGTGAACTCCACCACTTTAGTGACGCTTCGCAAGTTGGTTATGGTGCAGTCACTTATCTTCGCTTAGTCAAAGAATCAGGTCAGATTCATTGTACCTTTGTGATGTCCAAGGCAAGGGTCATCCCCTTGAAGAGGATCACTATACCTCGATTGGAACTATCTGCTGCCACTTTCTCTGTCAGACTTGACAAGATGATCAAACGAGAGTTAGAACTAGCTGTTGACCGATCGTTTTTCTGGACAGATAGTACATCAGTGCTGAAGTATGTAGCAAACAGTCACACAAGGTTCCACACATTTGTGGCGAACAGGTTGTCTCAGATCCATGACTGTTCTTCTCCTTCTCAATGGAAATATGTACCGTCGAAATTGAACCCAGCCGATGATGCGTCGAGGGGTCTCAAAGTGGATGAGCTGCTTACAAACAGCAGGTGGAAGATGGGCCCACCCTTTCTGTGGCAGTCAGAAGACAAATGGCCAAGCTATCCTGGTGTGGAAGAGCTCTCTGAAGAAGATCCTGAAGTAAAGAAAGATGCGAAGGTTGGTGGTGTACTCACTGATGATGATGCTATTCAAGTTGACCAGTTGTTAGAGAGATTCTCGTCTTGGCATAGCCTTAAGAAGTTTGTTGCATGGTTCCTAAGATATAAGACAAGCCTCCGCAAGTTCTGTGCTCGAGACAAGGAGAAGCCAGTGATACCGGCTGTGAAGTCTAGTATTGAGCCGATTAGCGTGCCTGAAATGAGAGAGGCTGAACGGAGTATTGTTAAGTATGTGCAAGAGAAGTACTTCAAGGAAGAGATTGAAAGCCTCAAGAGAAATCAGGATGTTGTTACTGTGATTCCAAGTCAAAGGCCCAAAGGAGGTTCAGTTAAGAGAAGTAGCAGCATATATGGTTTAGACCCCGTTCTGGTGGACGGAACTCTGGTTGTTGGTGGACGGTTGCGGCATGCTTCGCTGCCTGAAGATGCAAAACATCAAATCATTTTGCCTAAAGACCACCATGTTACGAACTTGATAGTGCGGCACTATCACTTGGCATCTGGTCATTCGGGGAGAGAGTATGTTCTGTCACTTCTACGAAGTAAATTCTGGGTTATCCGAGCCAATTCAGTGGTACGTAAACTTCTCGCTAATTGTTTCCGCTGCAGACGGCGACAAGCTCCTGTGTGTAGTCAAAAGATGGCAGATCTTCCTAAGGAACGTGTTACACCCGGACAACCTCCGTTCAGTCATGTTGGGATCGACTACTTTGGCCCATTTATGGTGAAGCAAGGAAGAAGTCAAGTGAAGAGGTACGGCTGTATCTTCACGTGTCTAACGATCAGAGCCGTCCACATCGAAATCGCGCACTCGCTTGATACGGATTCTTTCATAAACGCTCTTCGCCGGTTCATCGCGAGAAGAGGCAAGCCTGTGTTGGTCAGGACTGATAATGGGACCAATTTCGTCAGTGGTGAGAAAAAATTGCGCACTTGCATTCAGAAGTGGAGCAGACAGCGTATTCATGAATATTTGCTGCAACAAGAAGTTCGTTGGATTTTCAACCCCCCAGCAGCGTCGCACCACGGTGGTATTTGGGAACGGTGTATAAGAACTACTCGCAAGATCCTGAACGCTCTTCTCAATGAGCAGATCCTGAATGATGAAGGGTTGCTGACTCTCATGTGCGAGGTGGAGGCGGTTATAAATGGTCGACCCATCACGAAGGTTTCTGAAGATTCCAGAGACTTAGAAGCGCTTTCCCCTAATCACTTGCTTCTACTACGACAAGGAGCTGTGTTACCACCAGGTCTTTTCCAAAAGGAAGATAACTACTCCCGGCGAAGGTGGCGCCAGATCCAATATTTAGCAGATCAGTTTTGGAAACGCTGGTCTAGAGAGTATATCCCTTTGCTTCAAAGGCGACAGAAGTGGAGCAATTCACGTCGAAATTTAGCTGTAGGAGACATTGTGCTTGTAGCTGACGAAACAACCCCGCGGAGTTGCTGGCCGTTGGCAAGAGTGATCGAAGTTATGCCATGCAGTGATGGTTTTGTGCGACGAGTTAAAGTCAAGACTAAGGCGACAGTTCTGGAGCGACCAGTTGCTAAGTGCGTGCTTTTGGAGGCTACTGAAGTGAATGAACATTAAGGACATTTATCGAGAACGTTGAAGTTTCACTTCAACATACTGTATTTGAACTGTGCTTAGATTCAAGTCATTGCTCGAGGAGTTAGATTTACATAAGAACTTTGAGAACACTAACAGTGCTTAAATGCCCATGTGCATTTAACGGGGTGGGGAATGTAGTTCCAGTTTTTCGGTTCATTATTTACCCGACCAGCGGTATTTTACCTAGGCCCAGGACCGCGCGATGGGAAACAGGTAGAAAAAAGTGCTCGCCATGTTTGTGCTAGTTTTAGGTTGGTTTTGCATTTAGTAATCGGTTTTCATCGTGCTCTCCGGACGTCTTTACACGTGTTTAAACCATGTTTATCATGTTTATCGTGAGTTTGGTTATTATACATGAGTTCAAGACACGTAACATCTCCATGTAGCCATCCGAATTTAAAGGTTGTGGTTTTTGGCGGCTACAATCCGTTTGTTACATCTCATTTAGATTATTGCAACGCTGTTTTGTATAAGCTTCCGCAATATTAATATGACCGACTTCAAAAAGTTCTTAATGCGGCGGCTCGGGTTACATGCTTAATTCCTAAGTTTGGCCACATTACTCCAGTACTTAGGGAACTTCATTGGCTGCCAGTGAAATTTAGAGTAGAATTTAAGATTGCGCTTTTAGTTTTTAAAACGTTGAACGGCCTCGCGCCAAAATATTTATCTCAACTACTTGTTGTAAAGCCTAGAACTGGATACAGCCTGCGGTCTGATTCTGAAACATTGCTTGTAATCTCTAAGGTGACACGGAAGACTTTTGGCGATCGAGCCTTTGTCCATGCTGGACCAACAGTATGGAATGCTTTGCCATCTAGCCTTAGAAACTCTAGGAACATTGACTCTTTTAAAGTACAGTTGAAGACTTATCTTTTTAAGAAAGCTTTTAATTTGTAATTTCATATTCTTATTACTATTATTATTTCTTTCCATTTATTGTAGATATATATATATATATTTATTTTCTTATACATATTGTAAAGCGCTTTAGAATATTTTAATAGTTGAAGTGCTATATTAAATGTAATAAATTATTATTATTATATTGCGCGAAAATTTTGATGGGTTTCATTGCTTTCATATGACATCATGCGGGTTTTTTTCGCACGCCCAGGAGGTCAAGGGATGTGATTTTTCATGAAAGTAAAAAAATCAAAACACAACGTTCTGCTTGACTGGCACGTGACAGTGTTGGACTTTGCCCCCTTTCGTGGTTCGTACGTGAGGGAATTCTAGTTATCACACAGTAATTTAGTAAACAGGATTATAAAATAACTCTTGCACACAATTTGCACGTGAAGATGTTGGACTTTGCGCCTTGTAAAATTTGTGCGTGAAAGAAGGCATATTATCATTCTGTGCAAATGTTTCTTCCTTCCCATTGGCCGAGAGCCCACCACGTGATCTACAAATAATGGTGTGCTCATGCGCTATGTCATTCAACTGTTTTTGGCTTGAGCTTTTGGCTGCAAATACTATTCTGCTCATGCGTAAATGAAACCACGGTTGCTCCTTGCTCGTTTATGTGATCTCTGTCATTACTCCTGGAAGGCAGCGCGCGGTAACGGCTTTCTGAAGATATTAGTTATTAAAAAACAAACTCAGTAATCGAATGATAAAATTTTCAATTTTAAAACCTACATCCGGTATTCACTCATATAATCTAAGAAATTCAAAATACAACCCTTTTGTTCCTAGACCGTGAGATGGGTAAGCGTAGTTTTCCAATATCGCGGGTCTGTTCTGTGGAAAAGGCAGACACAGCCCTCTCTTAGCTCTTTTAAATCATCTATCCAATTTTTGTTTCATGTAGTTACGTGTATAGCAACTCACAGTTTTATCTGTAGCACTACTACTACTACTACTGCTGCTGCTGCTACTACTACTACCACTACCACCACCACTACCACTACCACTGCCACTACCACTACTACGACTTAATTAACGTTCGCGAAATGACCACACATTTAATCGAAACGACTTAGGACGTTGGCGAACAGGACGTTAGCTTAATGACTTGTTGATGAAACATCTGTAAACCATTTTAAATCTCTCTATTTTGTACTTAGAGCTCTTTGTTCCCTCGCACTAGGGAGAAGAAGAAGGGGCTACAGCCATGGTTCCGTCTGATCATGAAGGAGAAATGGAAGACATGAAAGCGCGCCTGGAAGCACTCCGCAGCTGAATAACAAAATTAGAAGTTTAGATAACCTGCGAGAGAAGGTAGTCTGTACCGGGCTCCAAGATAGTAGGAACCGAAAACAAGGTCAAGGGAAAACAGGACGCGCGTTATCTGGGAAAGAGGACGAAGGCGGGAAAATAAGCCGCAGCCTCCTTGCGTTTTTCGCGTCAATTTTCACGGTCTCTGCACGCTACTATCTTGGAGCCTGGAACAGGCTAGCAAACAGGGTCTGCTAGCAGTAAATTTACGAGAGAATCCGTTGGCGACTTTAAGTAACGAAAAACTTAATGCTTAAACTAATCGTTTTTCACATGCGCAGCCCATATCACAAACATTGTACGATACTTGTCAACAAACTCTTCCCTAAACGAACATCATGGTATAATTAGGAAGCCTTAGCATGGAACACCTAAAGTTTCATTTCTCTTTAAGTATCAAAGAAATGCTCATTGCAGGACAGACTGTACTTTATCTACTACAATGTTTTTTTCTTTTGTTTTCTTGTTTCTTTTTTTACTTTATAACATAAAGTTTCCTGCCCGTACCCGTTGGTTGAAACGCTATATCTTCTCTATTAGCCAAAACATACTTTTTGTGTTTCTGGTTTTCAAATAATGAAATATTAGATTAAAATCAGAACCAAGTTCATGTACTGAGAATCTTTTTCATGGCTTACGTTATTAAATCGTGCAATTTCTGCTATGTGGCTAGCTCTCACTTCAACTTTAATTTAAACAACATAAATTTAACTCTGGTACAGTCCCTCAAGCTGCGCCCTCGGGTTGTTTGAAGCTGGGTAACCCGGGGTTAGTGCGAAATTTGAACTCAGCTACAAGAGCCTAGAAAGAAAATCACTCAGTTTAGTTCTCTTTGCCTTCCCAAGTTGATGATTAGACACTCTTAAAAGGCTAGAGAAAATTATCCGAGAGAGTGCTTTCGATAAAAAAGAAAGCGGAACCCGAGTTAAAATTTAATCCCGGATTAGCGCTAACCTGCATTCGAACAACTGGGCCCAGGTGAATGTATCACATACCCCCTCGTTCCAGTAAATAACACTTACATACCACGTCCAATATATCTGCAAGTCGTCCACTTCACACACCCCAACCAAGCACCGTTTACAATGATTGCACGTGGTCAATACACTAACGCTCAAGTATACGCTCCCCTAGGGTCTTCTTTTCACCTTGGATTAGAGTGAATTCATTGGCAGCATACGCCTATGGCCGTCGCTTTTGCCCGTCGGAATGTTTTGTCTTTTAACCTTGAAAACAATATACCCACGGTAATTTTTTTCAAGTTTTGATTAAGACCAGTGAGCGAGTATGCGAGTGGTGCTCGATAAACCAAGTCAATTTAATGTACTATTTAAGCGATAGAAAATGTTTTCCGTGTTTGTTTTTCTCGTAACTAAAAACACGGCATCACTTGAGGGATAAAGATATAATGTATCTGGCGATTAATCTTTCTTGTACCACTCTTTACTGTCTGCATTATCAACAAAAATTAATAGAACTATGTTTCTTCATTCCATGTATCACCGGTATAGTCTTTTCGCGCGTCACTCTCCGTCTACATGAGTTCGTGCCAAGTCCCTGTGCGGTGTCTTCCCATGTCTTCTCGGCCACCGATTTTCGATGACCTATTCGCGGCGAACAGAGGGGAGACAAACTCGTTCGGACCAAACGAAACGCACAGGCCGTGAGGAATGAAGAGGCCTAGGAACTAGGTAGCATCAATCCTTCTAAGGGGAACCCCTCAACGGATGAACATTTGGACTGAGCGAATATCAGGGACCAAGGGGATCGATTTCTGAGATCTTACCTCACCACCTTGCTTCTATACACTGTATTTCAGAGACCAATGTGTTCTTGTTAGAACGGAGACTTTAATTACCGGATGACCAGTCTCGTGTCACGTCTTTAGTGAATACAGTGTCGGTGGTTGCTAATGAATTCGACAGTAGTGTAAATAACGATTAACTAACTACCGGGCGCCCGTTCAGAATAAGCAGACAATACGACAATGCAATGCAATGTTTTACAAATCATATTCTAAAACTAATTAGGAGTAAAACAAGTGAGAATATAAATAGAAAAGGACAAGAGTAGGTAAGTCCTAATTCCTAATAAAACATGGACAAAAAAAATTAAGCTGTGCATAATTTATCTTATAATTATTTTAGTGTTCAACACGTTCACTTAGTGGCGTGAGACCTTTTAAGATCATGCATGAACTAGGTGACATAATTGAGACAATAAGAGCTGTATCAGTGAATGTGTGTATGTATAAAGTTATTTTGCAGTTGTTTTGATTTACGCATGGCAAGGCAAAATATGATTGACTGAGCCAACCAGACCATTTTCCGAGTTACCCCCAAACTCTTTTTCAAAACTAGGTTAAGTAGAGGGCCCACAATAGGGGTTCTCAAATCCCGCTTTCCCGCCTTTTTTTCTTCTCAATCCCGCCATCCCGCCCTGTTTTATGCCCGAATCCCGATCCCGTCCTATTTTTTCACGAGCTTTTTTGCTTAATTACTGAAATAGACGTTATGTAAGACTTCTAAACTTATTGTCAGTTTTGATGGTCATTTTTTCGTCCGCGCATCGGTAAATGTTAACTTTCTATTTTTAATTAAAAGTCCTGTATTTTTGGAGTTAGGTAGATTGATGTCTCACGATGACTCAACTGCTTTGCTGCTAGTTTCCGGTAATGGGGAGCCAATTCTTCCATAAGCCTGCTATTGAATCAAATAGCACGACCAAATGCGAGCACCCTTCCAAGCAGGAAGTCTACTTCTCCCTCCAAAGTGGCAATAATCAACTTTCCCAAGTTAGCGAGGCCATTTTAGTCGCCTACCGTAGCGCGGGGCACAAAGTCCATTGATATTCCAGGTTATAATAGATCTAATACAGGGATAATGAGGTCGTTGAAAACAATTAATAATGGCCATGGATAGTGGTTGGACTGCGAGCAGTCTCCTATTTTTCTTTGCAAATTTACTGCACGAGAAACCCAAGCACGCGAGCCTCGATAAACGCCCGGGGGGTACTGCCATAAATGGGCTATATAGGTATGTGCCGCTGTGAAGGGTATGGTTTTCAAGCAGTTTACTCTAGGATAGGGTATATAAATCAGAACATTTGGGTCTAGAATAGGGTATCATTTTTCGGGAAACTGATCAGTTGGTTGAAGATTTTATCTAGACTAGGGAAACAGCTACTCTAGGATAGGGGGGATTTGTGGAGTTTACTCTAGTATAGGGTAGCAAAATTTAGCTGACCTAGCTCTGGTGTAGGTTAAGGGTTCCAGGGTCCCAGCGGCACATCCCCACCCAGAAATCCCTAAAGAACCCCCCCCCCCCCCCAGGGATAAACGTCTGGTTCTAATCCCCTATTGTAACATAACGTCGTGGTTTGCAATCGCGCTGACTGCGATAAGGACTAGACGGATTTTAAGAGAAAAAGCAGACTGTAAGCAGTCTAGATAGCAGTAAACTCAGATCGACTCACCTGACTGTTTCTATTAAGACTTTCAAGGTCTTCACTTACCTTGAAACAGCAGCTCTAAATTTTTCTTCCCAAAGAAATGCATTCCCACTGGCGCCTTTTTCGTAATACAGAGCCACGCAATTTATGTCTACCACATCGTCGTCATTGTGCGCTTCCGTCAGTTGTGGTGAGGCCATATCGTGATTAGACTTACTTCAGGGCACCCAACGAGAATATAGTTCAAAACCACTTAAACATAGCATTATTAAACGTATTTTAGTATTTAAGAGGCAGTGTCTGTAAAAGCGGTCCGGTGCATTCGGGGTCGAAAAATAGTTTGCCCTCAAACTTTGCCCAGTAAATCATCTTAGTTCATAAGTAAATGAAACGACTTTCGTTTTGGGAAATATTTCAAAATACAGATTTTAGAATGCTCAACTGTCAAACTGCCGAATGCCCTAAATTTGCGTCTGGCGAAAGCCAAAAATTGGACAAATTACTAAGCTCGCTTCTCCAAATCCGCAAAAAGCGAGAAAAAATGATTATTATTTCTAGGTTACGGTGTTTATCAACAGTGCGAATAGCATGTGAATTTTGAATTTGGTTGAACTGTGTCTACAGAAAAATTAGTTTACTAGCACCTATGAGAGGCCATTTTCAAATCGCAGCAAAGTACCCTATCTTTGCTGACAATTATCTCGTAAGTCCAGACCTGCCTGCTCTGATTTTCTACTTAAGAGCGGCCGTCCGTAATAATGAGACGTTACATTAAGTTATATGTAAGACCCTGAAGAAGGAAGGCCGTGCCTTCCGAAATATTGGTTAAAAGATTATAATATTCCCGACCGTAAAATCAGCCTTGCTTTTTTTGTCTTATACCCTCCATACCTGAAACCTAAGCTACCCCTTTCGGGCGGAGCCAGTTGCCGTATACGCTATTATCATAGAGAGTTACCCGGGCGCTCAGCTGGAGAAAACTTTGCTTCTCCTCGAGAAACTGATATTTTCTCTTGTGTAAGTCCGGGCGCTGAAAGGTGCTTATCTACGCATCCTTGAACTGGACAAAAAAAGAGCTGGCGTTCGAGTGCTTTACGTTGGGCACACCCCCGGGGGCTAAGGGGGCACTGACCGATAACGCCGATCACTGGCTGTGCTTAAGTCTTTCAAATAAAGCCCAGTTTTGGAAGTTAGGAAGTATTGATCATCGAAATGATAAATTATGTTTGCCAATATTTCTGTCTGCAACACAAACCTTCAACGGGGGATAAGAAAAAAAAAAAATGAACACAGATGCAGTTCATCACGTTGATTTATACCACGGGGTTCTAATGCCATTTTATTTTTGTTTTCTTTCTTTCTTTTTTCTGTCACTCTTCCTGCCGTAAGGACCAGTTTACTGTTTCAATTTTAAAATTTGGTCAGTACTAAAGATGTTACTGATCGAGGTCTACTAAAGATCCCGCTTACCCTCAATAGTGTGTCATCAGTGGTCTTGCCTTCACAAATGTCCGTGGTACTGAGTTGCCTGGAGTAGGAATTTCGTCTCGTAGTCTTCAGTAGTTAATATTAGGTATTCCGCCAGGTTGTCTTCGATGTTTGTACGAATTACATAGGAAATTTATACCTCCTTCCCTCCAAACCAGGATGGGAAAATCGTGCATTTTGGCTTTTGCGCGGTTCATCCATGATTTGGGGCGGGGGGTGGGGAGGGGGGGGGGGCCGGTTTACTGCTTCATTTTTCATGATTCTGTCCAAGATTGTAGCTCAATGGGGTGTTCTTATAATCTGATGATCTTTTGGCCTAAAATAAGCATGCTGGGATCAGCAGAGCAGACCAGATATCCCAAAATAATAGATAATGCATGTGCCATATTTTTTTGTTTCTCAAATTCAAAGTTTCGTAACTAGTTCGTCGTACTTTGTTTTATCCTTTTGTTTACTTCTTCATCGCCTTGCCGTAAGGATCAGTTTGCCGTTTTATATTTTTCGACAAGTTTAATTGTACTGATCCAGGTCTACAACTGGGAGATCCGGCACCCCCTCATTAGTTTGTTGCTGTGGTTTTGCTGACATTTTAAATATTTCAACCAGCCAAGTGAAATATCTTTTTTACTTTTAGATTTTAGTTTTAGGAAGGATTTAGTGCATTTTGCAGCACAAATGTTACTTCTTTTCCGACACAGTGCTGCTGAAACACCCCCCACCCGCCGCTCTGGAGCATCACCCTGGCCTACCCTTTGACAATAGTGAGTAACGCATTCACCTTCCCTAACTGATCAGTGATGTGAGGAGACCGCAATAGCCGGTTATATATTTCCAAACATCTTCATTTCCCAAGAGATAAGTATTATATTTTTCAGTCTTTTTAAATCTTTATGTAAGCCAACGTCGGTAAATCTGTTCTTTTATGTGCATGAATCCAATTGGTAGTAAGTTTTGAACCTGATGTGATCCTAAGGCTGTCAAACATTAACCGCCGGTTAAAATTAGGCTTTCGACTGCCAACGGGCGCATTGTAAGTGAAATAATTAGGCAAAAGGAGTGCAGATAAGTCGAGTCTAATCAATATTGCTCAAGAGCATAGAGCTTTTGGAGGAATCTGGCCAATAGAGCATTTTTATTGATTTAACCGCCTTCGAATGTCGTGACAAAATGGCGTGTTTTGACCTCAAGGGTCGCTTTTGTTTGGCGTTCAAATGTTTTCGCTGCAGGATTGCCCAAGAATTTTATTGCATTTATTTGAGGAAGACACCTTGCTCTATTTATTGGTAGTAAAGTTATGGCTCAAAGCCGTATACCAAGTAGTGATTTTTGTGACTGAAATTTGCCAATTTTATGTCTGTCAAAAATCGGTAAAATAAGTAAAATTATTAAAAATCCGAAAAATACTAGATTTGCTGTCGAATAGGAAAATTTCACATCGAAACTTTTGGTTAAGTTGTGTTCTTTCTATTAAGATTTTCAGAGGCAGAGGTTTTTACTTCTTTAATTTTTAAACGATTTTTAAGTAATATATGGTCTTGAGCCCGTGAAAATTGATCTGAGAGCCTCCGAACCGACTCGGTCGCCGTACGCGTAAAATAAAAATCCAATCGAACTAAAAGTTATTTTTCTAGAAATAGTTTACCTAGACCTATATTCCGACAAAGTTTGGGGATTTTCGATTTTTTCATTTTGCACACCCCCAGGCGATATTTACGGACGGCCGCTCTTAAATGGACTATAGATATATTAATGATTGGAACTCTTTGCCTTCTGAAGTAATGTCATCTCTTAGCCTTCAGTCTTTTAAAGTTTCACTAATTAAGTACCTTCGCTCATAATTTTACCTTAAAATACTAGGCATAGTGTCTTTAATATAAGTTTATGCATTATTATTAGTCATCTAGGCTTATAATTTATAGCCTAATTTATAGTCTTTTAATTACATGTTTATATATTAATTAATTAACTTTTTTCTTTCTTTTTTTCTTTTTGGAGGGTATGTCTTAGCATGGGAATTTGGTTTCCCCCTACTGCCGTCCTGTTAACCATTTTTGCATTTTTGTTTGATTGTATATATTAGTATTAGTTCATTTGTATCAGTTATGTATGGTTACGAACTGTGATTAAAGATTAAAGAAAGACTATGGAGATGCTAGGAAGTATAGAAATCTAAAAATACTTTGCGCTTTTGATCTTCCTTTAACGCAGACACTTTGAACTTTTGGTGTTTTTGAAGACACGACCGCCGTCAATTATGCAAATTGAATTGATAAAGTGATTCCAAAAAAACATAGTGTCACCTTGTTTTGCCCTTATTTGTTGGAAATATTGCCAAGTAAAACAGAAATTTCGTTGTTGCAGTGTTTAATGTGATTTCGAAGGGTGACATCTACAGTTTTTGAAGTGCGATCGCTCGTAATTTCCAGGGTAAACCATGAACGCACTCAGTCACGCAACAAGAAAACGGGTTGTCTGTTTTGACCTT
This sequence comes from Porites divaricata, assembly GCA_038088405.1. NCBI lineage: Eukaryota > Metazoa > Cnidaria > Anthozoa > Scleractinia > Poritidae > Porites > Porites divaricata. Next base: position 34,829,270 of record JBBMOI010000002.1, on the reverse strand, counting down.
TACCTTTTGTCTTGTCGCTAACTTAATGAGGATATGATGAGTTAAATTTAATACATGATGTAAAGCATTCGTCCAACATGGATATATGCTGAGAGATACCACAAATGGGAAGTTGTCCTGTCCATCGAAGCATCGTGACTTCTTCAACGTCATGAGGTCAACCTTGGTCTTGGAAATAAGTTATAAATTTCATATATTAATTTTTTTTCGCGCAAGTTCCAGTAGTTTGAAATAAGTTTCATTGCTTGCGTCCATACAAGCTACTCTAAACCCTATAGGGTAAAAAGTAAACAAAACAACAACAAGAAGAACTTCTTTAGATTTGACCGGTGGGTTCAGTTGTTTTTGTCCCAAAAGACATATGGTGTACACTGAGTTGTGTGCAAATATATTCCCTGCAATAAAATGAGATTTTGAACAAGAAGGCGACGTCCAAAGCCGCTTTCACCAAATGCGGAAAAGAGCGAAAGCAAGAGAGAATGAGCTATTGCTGGTTTTCAGTGTCACGCCATTCAAAATAGATCAGAATAAAAATCAAAACCGTTCAACAAATAAAGGCCAGAATCTGGGAAATGAAAGGAGGTACATATACAAAGACCCTCGCCAAGATTTAGGTCAGATTTCGTACACGAGATATCCGAAGAAATGTTTTACCCAAAGTTATAGAGATTTGTATGGAGACGCCATGCTGGTGCTCACCTGGATGAGCTCCAACATGGCGGACGGAAACCAACAGAAACATCTGTTACCGAGTTTTGCTAAAAAAGCTTGAATTTATTCTTCGAGAAACTCATAAACATTAAAGTAGTACTTTTTCTAATACATGAACTGTTTAGATAGCAAAATGGCCTGAAGTAAGTAATTTTTTTAACCTACATGACAGCTCTCCTGGTCGTCATGTAAATGCCGCGTCACGCAAAAACTTTAGAAATTCAAGCGTACTCTATGTCAAAACCAAGAACCCTTTTGAAGCGAAAATTCGTATGAAAATTAGTTTTAGCTGCTCTAATGCATCGTGAAAGTAAAATATCGGTAGGATCAATAGTTTTTTAGTTTGAATTTTAGTGACGTCATTTGAAAACCAACAATTGGCGAAAGTGAGTCCCAAAGATACTCCTATCAATTTCAGTAGTAAAGATGGGTGTCTCAAACGTTCTTACGGGGGAGGGGGGGACTGCCGTATTAATGTGACAGGGATGCTCGTCATCTCGCTTAGGGGTGTAAATCGCAGATTTTGGTCTCACTCAGGGTGTTTGGGACTGAAAGGCACCATATTTGTCCATGCAGGTGTCGCTTAGGGCTGTGAATAAAGAAATTTACAAAAAGAAAATACTTTGATGCCTGTTTTAGTATGGTCTCCTTTAAGGGTCAGTTTAAGCTTGAGCCACACCCACATTGGTCTCCCTCAGAGGTTTAATCTTTATTTTCCGATAAGCATCCCAGTCACTTTTATATGGGAGTCACCCCTGGGGTTCTTATATTGTCGGAGTCTTTGTTATTGCTTCGTTGCTGTAAACATAATTACTGATGAAGGCAATTTCCATTTGATTTTTGAGATACCGTAAAATTCCGAAAATAAGCCTCTGCATGTATAAGCCCCTTCAAATATAAGCCCCCCAAACTTGTAACGCAAAAACCCCTCCGTCGACTTGTACTTGGAAAATTGCCCTCAAATACAAAGTAAAACAAAGCAAAAACGGTAAATTTACTTCCAACTATAAGGCTAGCCCAATCGATTTTGAAACGCATATTTCCCTCCGTAGATAAGCCCCTCCAAAAATAAGCCCCTCAAAAAGGGCCTTTGAAAAATATAAGCCCCGGACTTATTTTGGAATTTTACGGTATGCCTGATACTGTGATGATGGACAAGGGGTTGACTAAACCTTGGATGACGGATCTTTGTTAATTGAACCAACCTTAGCCCAGAATTTTGGTACAAACCCCGTTGTAATTGAGTGAATGCGAGAATAGAGAACCTAATAAACAAGTTAACCTCAGTGGAATTTACTGATTGTTTTTTAGTTACTTCCAGTTTTTCTTTATCCCCAGTAAACGGTGCATAAGCTTACAAAACTATCAACGCCCCTCTATGAAAAATAGCATACTGGTGGTGCAAAACTGTCTAACCAGATCGTTCACATCTTCCTTCTTTATTGTTCAAGCCCTCAACACGTAATCACAGCAGTGACTTAGGTCATGTGATTACAATTATTTCACAACTGAACATTCATAGAGGCCAATTAAATTAAGAACCACCATACCCTAAATGATGCCCTTCTTGAGTCTATCAAAAAACATGGGACAATTCAAAATTGGTGATAAACTCAGATGACGCCGGTTCTGGCCCTGGCAGAGGGGGGGGGGGGGGGGGGGGATGCATATGAAAGAGAAGGGTTTTCTTGTCGAAAGAATTAAAATTGAGCCGCTTCGGCGAATACGGATGTGACGTCGAACATCCTCCACACACTCGAATAAAGCGAATTACCCTGGGAATGAGGCTGAGAATTAAACCTTCTGAGCAAGGATATGACAATACTTGACCTCAAAAGGAGATTGTACTTCAACACAGTACATGTATAACGACATTTGGCATTATCAGGAACGCCCTAAATGCAGCTGAAACCAAACTCTGCAGCCCCTATCTCGAAACGATACAAAGAGCAAGCCCGCGCGTTTCATATGGGAGCGGTTCCCCCCACCAGGGGCTTCTGATTGGTCACACGGTTTTTCCTGGGTTATTCTGTGAAGTCACAAGCGCCAAGCATAGCTTGTGCCTCTGACCGGTTAAATGTCGGAACAGACATGACATGAAAACAGAATGAGACAGTCAACAGGAAAGCAGGGTTGGATAACATAAATGGATAGACGTATTAGTTTGTACTCCGCTATGTGCCGTAAAATCCAGTTTCAGTACGTTTGCAAATATCCGGACCACACCCTCCGGTCAGGATCTTTGCTCCTGTTACCCCTTCGAGTGTGTGGGGACAATTAAAACGACGATACAAAAGTCGCAGCAGTCTTTAAAGGTAACGAAGAAGGGCAAGGTGAAATATTTGGATACATAAAATCTTGATAGTTGAGAACCGTTTTGCAAAAACAGCATGACAAATTAAAACCTTCTTGGCATGATCTGCTTGATCTTTAATACTACAATGCTTGACAAACTAAGAATCAAAACTCCATTATCCATTAGAGGCATGTAAGCAACCTCCTTGAAGCTAAATAATGAAAACAGAAATGGGAAATACCTGACTGACAATTAGTTTTTACCACTGAGAAGACGATCGTTGCGTGGTATAAAAGAAAGACTCTCCCAAATATCTTGTTATTAATAGCATCTTAAGACTAACCAAACTAAAAAATATGCATCGCTTTTTTTAGCACTTTTTGAGGTTTAAAAAGTACATTTTTTTTTTATCTGTGTAGCATTTGTGTGAAACGCATGAGAAAAGAGAGGTTTTTTGTCTGTTCAGTTTGTTGGTAACACGACGCGCTGGTCACGTTCGCAAAAGAACAAAAGTTCCAAGCCTCTATGTTCGAGGAAGAATAAAAAAACGGAATATTTCTATATTTCTATACTTACAAGTGTCTCCTTAGCTGCCTTTAACCAGACAATTAAAGCATTTAGGTCTGAAATATCAAAACATTTGCCAGCGAAGCCGGAATTTTTCGGCATGTTTCAGAACGGCCTCAAGCGGGTACAGTATTAACATATGTACTTTTCTGAAACCTCATTATAGTTATAGCGTAATTCTAAACTGAAATATACTCTATTTTATTAAACCGCTTAGTCTAGAAATATTGCCGACAATTGAGCCAAAAAATGGAATTTCTTGATCAAGCTAATTTGCATAATTGGCTGTCGTGTCTTCAAAAACACCAAAAGTTCAAAGTCTCTGCGTTAAAGGAAGATCAAAAGCGCAAAGTATTTTTATATTTCTATAATTCCTAGCATCTTCTTAGTTCATTTAAGTAGAAAATCAGAGCAGGCAGGTGTGGACTTACGAAATAACCGCCAGCAAAGAGAGGGTACTTTGGAGCGATTTGAAAATGGTCTCTCATGGGTGCCAGTAAACTAATTTTTCTGTAGATACAGCTCAACAAAATTCAAAATTCACATGCTATTCACACTGTTGATAAACACCGTAACCTAGAAATAATAATCATTTCTTCTCGCTTTTTCCGGATTTGGAGAAGCGAGCTTAATAATTTGTCCAATTTTGGCTTTCGCCAAACGCAAATTTAGGGCATGCGGCAGTTTGACAGTTGAGCGCTCTAAAATCTGTATTTTGAAATATTTCGCAAAACGAAAGTCGTTTCATTTACTTATGAACTAAGATGATTTACTGGGCAAAGTTTGAGGGCAAACTATTTTTCGACCCCGAATGCACCGGACCGCTTTTACAGACACTGCCTCTTAAACGGTAGATATAGGCATATTTTTATCCCTTGAAAATTTTTCATCTGTTCGGATTTCCTAGCTGAAAGTCTAGTGATCCGAAAATTATAGGGATCAAAACTTGCCTTTTCGAAAATTTCAGCCAGAAAAAAGGCTCCCGACAATTCTAGCTGACCTCAGTTTAGGGTAATAATCCGTTAAAAATTGGCAATTACACCATTTTTTAGATGTTCGAAAATCCTAGGAGAGGCAGGCAAGCAATAAATTTTACAATAAATGCTCCGAAAATTCTAGTTCTCAAATCGTCTTCCGAACAGATATTTTGCGCCGAAAATTGACGTTGGGTGCCCCTGTTACTTAACAAACGCGCAGTCCAAAGGATCGTTCAAGTCCGACAGGTCCGTCCAGGCAAAAGCAGAGAGGGTCAAATCCGTGGACAGAAAAGGAATCAGTGAAGATCAAGTGACAAAAACGACGAAAATAGTAAAACCGGAAAAGACGAACAATATGCGAAAGTGATAATGGGCAAAATTTGACAGGCTTCACTTCTTTGACACTCATAGCTTGACTACAAACGCGGTATACACACTAAAGATCCATTTTTTTCAGTGAACGCTAATAAATTTTTAGTCAAGACAAAACTAAATTCCCGCATCCCGCTATTTTCCCCTTACGATTTCCGCATCCCCTCCCCGTAAAAATAGAAAATCCCGCTCCCGCTGGTTTTTAAAATTCCCGCATCCCGCTCCTGTTTTCAGCTCGCATCCCGAGTAATAGGCAAATCCCGCATCCCGCCAAACCTATTGTGGACCCTCTAAGTACGAAGTCATTTATATGAGAAAGTACTTCTTTCCTATGCAAATAAAAATTGTTTTCACATAGCAGGGTTTCGCACTTGGTTTCATTTTAAGGGTAAAGGTCTTGGAAATAAGTCACGCTGGTGAGTCAGGACCCTTCGTATAATCCCTAATACTAATATGCTGAATTATAACCATGCCAGACGCTTGTTTAAATATATTTGGCTTTATTTCTTACTAAGGTACACAAAATCACTCTTATTTACTGTAACATAAAAAAATACATCACCACCGTCCATGTTCTAGGAACTGTTACTGACCTTCTGACTTAGCACGGTTTCTTTTCGACTTTCTCGAGAGCAACCGCCCAAAAAAACACACACACACAAATTATTTACGCTTGAATCATGGCCTAATACCGTGTTTAATTCAAACCCCTCCGGAAAGAGATGAAGATGCAGAACTCTTAAAATATTTACCGGTATGTTGCAGTTAATTTTTTTTATTTCAGTTAATTTTCGTTTTCCCTTTGTTTTAAATTCATTAGCACACATCACCATACCCAAAACCAATGGAAAATAAAACTTAACCGAAATAAAAAAAATTAACTACAACATGTAAGTGAAGAGAGAGAGACAGAGCCTGGCCAACCATTCTTCCAACAACTCTGACAATTTGACTAACAATAGACGACTGTTTAACTGTGAAAATGTCTTATGGACGGATCGAAACGCACCAATTACTGATTACGAGTCTTCATAGCCAATAACATCACGGCTTAACTGGCAGACGACAAATAACATCGTGACGTAATTGACCAACCAGATCAATAACCAGAGTATAATACCATCAGCTGACGTGATACAACTCACTTTGACTCTGAAGATGACTACCGCACAGGTTGTCGAAACGTCAGTCACTGTCAACAACAACAGTCCTATTCAGGACTACGTTCACCCGGACGATCAAACTCAACCTACTTTTGAAATGACTCCTGGGTTCAAACCTTTCACAGTTCAACCATTCTTTGTTGAAGAAAAGACCACTTACTCGGAACTCCAACCTTCAGATCTGAACCACCAGACCACACACTACACTGAAGTTATTACTTTAACCCCAGACCCTTACAAAAAGTCAAAGAAGGTTCAGGACCAGCTTGCTCATAGAACATGTACACTCAAGTGGCATTGAGATCCACACCCAAACCCAGGAAACGATAATTGTTGATGTCTATTAGGGCTAAACGACGATAAGATTTTCAAGCATTAGTGACAGCATCATAGAGTTGCCTTGGCAACGTAATCCACATTGGCAGAAGTGATTCCACAAATGTTGATTCGTCCGCTATTCAGTAGATAGATGTGGTACTTGCTGGCCATAAACTCTACTTGTTTGACTGCGGAGAAAATAAGACGAAAATGGCACATCAGGATTTAGTACCCAGCAAGTGTCTACACAAGTAAAAAGAAGCCTTTTTACAGAGGTTTCCTTATATTGTTTAGAATCGTATGAAGCTAGATGTAATAGGGACAAAGAAAATGAATGAAGCCAACTTGTTGTTCATGACTTGCAAAATCTGAGACGCCAAGGAGAAAACAGGGTCTTGGATTATTTCTTGCTTTTGCCTACTAACAACAAAGCAAAATTCATTCACACTCATTTGAAAGGAACACACAACGAACTACAGGATAGCAAAGCATTTGTGCTGAATAAAACTTTTAAATATCTTCTAAAAAGTCTTTAGCACTTGGCAACTGTCTTGTAAGGGATAATACATGTACACCTTGCCCGAATAATGTGAAGACTGCTCACTATAATAACAGAGATTTCAAGATTTCAGATTTTTTTATGTTTCGGGATCGGAAATTGATCACTAATTTTATTTTCTCGAATAATCATCAATGTAATTATACTAAAACAATTAGTCGCCTCAGGCGACGTGAATATCGGCGAATAATGTACAACTTGTCCGAATAATGTGAAGACTGCTCACTATAATAACAGAGATTTCAAAGTAACAAAACTTACAATGTGAACGAAGTATGCGGCCTGAGTGACAACTCACTAGAGATGAGCACTGGTATTTATCACAACATCATGAATGGCTCGGCCAACATAATCGACATTTTTGTGGGTTATGCCACAAACGTTAATACGACCACTGTTCAGGAGATAGATGTGATGCTTTTGGGTCAAAAGCCTCACTTGATCAACTGAAAAGGATGTAAAACTAAGTAACTGACTGCTTTTGTTGGTTTACACCCGTGCAATTCCTAGTCCAACTGTTAGAAATAACTGAACCGCTTGTCGGGGACAAGTTCTTTTTGATAGGCTTCACAAGGAAGTTCACTCTATCTTCAGTTAAATTTTATATTTCAATCAAAAACACAATTTAACGGGAAGAGTTTTAACCTAATCTCTCACTCGAATGTCTCCATGACAAAAGGTTGCTGCAATCCACGGATTCGAAGGCTTTCAAACTTGATCATTTTAAAATTTAAGCCCTAAATCAGTAAAAATCCGATTAGTTAATATAGAGAGTATAAACATATTCTCATTCGAGGTCGTGGCGAAATCAGAAAATCAGCTTACACTCCAAAATTCATAGCCGTCCAGATAATGTCCAGTCAAAACAAAATAGCCAGAGGGGTATTTAAAATAGAATTACCAATGTACAATATCGTTATTTCAAAGAGATAAAAGCACAATTATTTGTCAACTTTCGTATATATGGCATGGCAAGCGCTGGTGCCAGTTCATAATTGTAGCCGCCGTAATGTTCATCTGTATTTCTTCTTCTGAGTACAAAAAGTCGATGTTCTGATTCAATAACAACAACGGCCACACAAACAGAGGGTGGTGTGCCTGTGGTCCCATATCATGGTGGTAAATGCGTGTACAATGATGCGCAAACAAAGCGTGAAAAAATTCACCGGCGGATTGCTTGGTACGCAGCTAAACAAAGTGGCAATGAACGCACGTGAGCCGTTATGGCGTTAATTGACTCTATTGTTGTAAGGTATAAAAGGTTTGAAGGTTGTAACGGATTCATCTCAGCTCTCGAACTTTCAACTTTCATTTCTTATATCTTACTTTATTTATCTATATTTTACCTTTAACCCCCAGAGGTTGTGCGACTGCATTCGTTTGGGAATACGTTCAGAACTTTTCCCATTGGGTTTTGTAGTTTTGGAATATTTGTATACTATTCTTTAGTTATGATGTTGAACTTTGTATGTTATTCGGACAGCAATAGACACTCAGGCTCACAGTCCGAGCTGCACACCCATTCCCGTCTTGTAGTCGTGAATATAAATAGGAAATAACCATTAAATGGACACAAATATCTCGCCCTTAATAGCGACAAGTGCGAATGCTGCGCCAAAAAAAAAAACAAAACAAAACAAAACAAACAAAAATAACGAGAGCAAGATCGCGTTACGTTCTGTTATTAAATAGGGACTTTACAATCCGACGACGCGACGGCAACGAGAACGTCAAATATCACGTGCATCTCACTTTTTTGTAGATTTCTTTGCCGTTTTTGCACGACTACGACGTGAAATTGCCTGATTTTACTTTTTAGGGAGGACGTAAACGAGCGACGACGAAATTTTACTCTAACTCTAAACCTGAATATAGTTCTTGGAAATTCAACTCCGGGAGAGTTCGCCTACATTTGACAAAGTAAGTGAGTTGCAATTATCGCGATAAAGACCAAAATGTTAGGGGGTGTTTACGTGAGAAAACTCGCACCGGCGCGAGTTTCATACCAGGATGACTTTTTGATTTCGTATCGCGTTCACATAATGACTGGGTCATTTCATACCTCGTTATTTGAAGGTACACTTCATGTTGATAAAATACACGTGTGATTCAAAATCGCAAATATTACGCATGCGCTTCCCGTTTCAGTCTACCGGCAGACCGATTTCACACCGAAACGGGTGGACGTTTCGCGTTTACATAATACCGTTGCGAGATTTCGTACCGGAGTGAAATTTTCGCCTCTGTACAAGAACCGGGGTGACTCGCGCCGACATGACATTTTGTGGTGGTATCATGTAAACAAATATGAAGCCATGAGAGGGAACCGGAGTGAACTCGCTCCTGAGCGAAAGTCGCCCCGGTATCATGTAAACACCACCTTACACGGGACGACTCGCAACGACGATTTTTAGTGAAACACAGCATTGCAACGATGGAACAATGTTGTAACTATTCAAAACAATGTCGCAACAACGTTGCAACGCTATGTTGAGCTAAAAATCGTCGTTGCGAATCGTCTCGTGTAACATCACCTTAAAGTCTTAAACGCGACGTGACCAAAGGTGGGCTTGTAGGAAATAACCTTTCTAGTGATCAATGTCCGTGCAAGCCCGGATGAAAAGTGAGCACGGCAGCAAAACATGGTGGGTGTGTTTATAGTTTTCAATATAACATGAGAGACATACCTAATAGTAATTGTTTTATCATTCGATCAATGAGTTTGTTTTTTAATAAATAATATCTTCGGAAAGCGGTTAGCGCGCGCTGCCTTCCAGGAGTAATGACAGAGATCACATAAATGAGCAAGGAGCAAGCGTGGTTTCATTTACGTATCAGCAGAATAGTATTTGCAGCCAAAAACAATTGAACGACATTGCGCACAAGCACACCATTATTTGTAGGCAGTCATTTGCAGGTCACGTGGTGGGCTCTCGGCCAATGAAAAGGAAGAAACATTTACATCGAATGATAACAACACTTCTTATGACGCATTTCGCGTGCGCCTCAATGCGTTTACAAAAACGGTACTAGTATGAGAAAGTACAATTAGCTATGTACATATATTTATCTATGTGTATTACTAGTTACTCACCACTTAAGCCTGTAAATCCAAACATTCCTTCCTGATCTTCCAAGTGATTCCATGAGCCTGGTGTTCCCAGTAATCTCAGTTTCTCGTGAAGGAGTTTTCGGCAATTGAGAATGCGTCCAGCCATGGACTTCAGTGTTTCACGCCTACAAATCAGCAACACAAGAGTCTTCAGCTGTGTTCACTCGAATCCCGATAGCTTTTGCGCCTCATTCGAAAGTCACACCAGATAGGGCTGCCTTCTGACCAGATTAGTCAAATCCTAAATAGTGTCCAGGAAGGAGATGGGTTTTCAGCAACAACCCTTGGAAAAAGCCGATTTCATCGTCAAAATGACTTCGCCGGCTATGGTCTGACCAGCTAGTTCAGACAAATAAAAAGCGCCCTAAGAGAGCAATTCACTTACAAATGACTAAACTCAGTTGTAATCCTGCATCACGACGGCAGAGCGGCAAACAGACCATTTCCGAATCAACAAACTCTCATTTTCAAAACGAGACTGAGAGCAAAACTTACTCGTAAAAATGAGTTGTATTTGCTATAAATGGCTTTGCACTTAGCCTCGCTTTGAAGCTGAGGCTTGAGACAACTCTGAGATCACCAAAATCTCTTGAACTGCTAGAAGTCATGTTCATTCCTTTTTCGCGCGTTTTCCCGTTCTCACGTTACGTTGGTTGTCCAGTTTGCCTAACATACCTACGCTGATGAACGGCAAACGCTCATATCGTCTGTTTCTGAACTCTCAACCACTACACAACCATAATTAGCCTGCCAACTGCAGACGTATTTCCGATAGTCGCTTCTTTCCCTCCTCCTTTGGGAGGGAGAGAAGCGACGACCGGAAGTACGTTTGCAGTTTGCAGGCTAAATCATAAAGGGCCATCACTGGGAGAACAGCTACTCATTCTGTTGTCATGTAACACTCCTTTACGAAGAGTGGGGAGCGTAATCAAAGACAATGGCGACGGGAGCGTGAAAGTCAAAAAAAGCAATAAATTAACTATGATAAATATTTTGACAAAACAACAAATCGTTATACATTTCTTTGCTGTGGCTGCAAGAAAACGATTAGAAATGTCCACTGTCACGGTGGATGAAGTTGGGTCAGTAATGAAAGCGGGACGACATTCAACATTTTGCAATATTTCGCCTCAATACCCCACTTCCGGTTTATGTGCGTTGTCCATAAATCCAAGCTTATATCGGCTAACTGCAATTTTTATAAATACTCTTTCTTTGTTAAAATTATTCGTGAATGGAATGACCTGCCCGCCAATGTTGTTGAGATAGGAAATTTAAGACGTTTTAAAATAGCTCTTAAATCGTATATGCGTATTTCTTAGGTTTTTATCGATCTTAGATCTTAGATTTTATTCATAAGCATATATTTTTAATTTTTATTTTTGGAAGTTTATTTACATAGGGTCAACCTCTTAAACTTCCTTTTTAGGGTATTATTTGTATCGTTTATTTCTTATGATACCTTAAATAAAGTATGTATGTAAGAATCATTAAAGTGCGTATCTATTTACTCATTTGTTTATTCTTACTTTTAATAACCATAACTTGTAGTTCTTTTGGAGAGTTTTAACATATGGATAACCCCACGACTGCCCTTTAAAGATACGTTACTTTTAGATCGTGTAACTGTTTTTATATCTTTCTTTTTTTATCTTTCCGGGTCTATGAGCACGCCTAGACAACATTTGACGTACTCTGCTGCTGGCAGGTAACTTTCCTTAGAGCTTGCGAAGATCGAAAGGAAACACATCAGGGCAGAAGCTTGACAAGCAAATCATCTCTCGGCAAGAGGAGACTACGGTGGCCCAGAAGGGTCACACATGCAAATTAAAAATGTTTTTGCAAACTAAAAATTTTACCTGCAAATTAAAAATGTTGCTGCAAATTAAAAATAGGACATGCAAATTAAAAATTGTACATGCAAACTAAAAATATTACAAACATAAAACATGAATGGGCCGACAGCTGTAAGGCCAGGTCACACGGCTCGGACCAGGTCCTCGTCACTCATACTGCGCGCGCAGGACTTTTCATTTTTAATTTGCAGCACAATTTGCAGCAACATTTTTAATTTAGACATATAATTCTGCAAGCAGAATACTGCAATGCTGATCGTACTACGTGAAAATTAACTGTGCAAGACATCAACAAGGCACCGAAAGAACTCAAAACATAGCGGGTATGTAGCCATAGACAGCTGTTTCGCCCTTTTTGGGGCTCGTCAGTATGCGGTAACAACAGAAAAAACTCTGATGCAAAATATCCGCGCACTATGATTTTAAGCCCTGACCCAGAACTCTCAACACCCACAGAATCACGCCACATCACGTGCCTTCTGGGGGGCAAGAGTCCAAGTGTCAAGTTGATGTCTCGCAGAGAAAATAAAAAAATTGACCAAAAACCAACCGAAGAACATGGACAAAACCATGCAAAAATTACAGCATATCGGATCTGGGCCACCGTAGGAGACAGATATGGCAAGGGAATTAATCCTGTGCGTGTTTTATACATTGTTTGCAATCCTGATAACCAGTGTGAACGTTCTTATCATCGTAATATTTTCTAGAGAGAAACTTCGTCGAAAGCGAAGTAATTATCTTCTAATCAGTCTGGCCGTGGCTGATCTCCTGGTGGGAGTACTAGTTCTTCCCCTTTTCACTACAGTCACGTTGACTCGACCGTCGCCACCAATTGCATCGCTAAGGTATCGTTTGGACATCATAACTGGTTTGGCATCAATCTTTACTCTCACCGTGATTTCGTTGGAGAGAATGTACGCCGTTTGCTGGCCTTTCCGTCACCAAACGCTCAGCCAGTCTTCTTACATTATTGCCTTGTGCATGCCGTGGGCCTTGGTTGTTTCTGGGGCTGTGATGGGGATGCTTATCGCAGATCGTTACTTAAGTGACGTCATCATTATCTCCTCACTCGTGCTGCCACTTAGAATTATTTGCTCTTCATACGTTGCCATTTGGAAAAAGCACGGTAATTCTATGCAGCGTAATCATCACTCTGCGCTACAACTTGCTCAAGAAAAGAAGTTGGCAAAAACTCTTTTAATGATAATCGGTGTATTTGTCGTAACGTGGCTGCCCTTTCAGGTCACAGACATTTATATCATAGCATGTAGAAGAACTTCTTGCAATCAACTCCATGAAAATCCTGTAATAATTCCAATACTGTACGTGGCAGTATTTTTACGAATAAGCAACTCCTTCATGAACTTTATAGTGCATTCACTGAGAATGCCTGACTTCAAGCAGCAACTCTGCAAAACGCTTCAACCTTGCAGTAATTTTTGCATAAGTCGACAAGACACTTCACCTGAAGAATGATTCAGTTTCTAATTTAGGAGAACACCAAAAGAGAATGGGAGCAGGGTTCTGCTTCCTGCAGTATAAGAAGAGCAAAACACAGTATTAACGAGCGCGAGAGAGAAGTTGCTCAGGTCGACACCTTTAACTTTCAAAACAGGCGAACTCTTGTATAATTGAACTGTAGTTATAAAAACTCTCCAGTCGGTGAAACGCAACCTTTTGAAACACGTTTTAGGCTTTCTAAGCGGCAATAGACTGAAAATTTGTATCTGTTAGGTCACCCTAGGTAAACTAGAGTAGTCGAAATTACAAAGGATTGAGTATTATTTTAATTTTAGATGCAATTTGACTTGTTACGAAAGTGAGACGATTCCTCTCCCCATGGCATTTTTGAATCCGAAAATTTTAGGTTTCCTTTTTTCTACGAAAAGTAGCCTAACTTGGAAAGTGATGTGACAATAAAACTTCAGAAAATCGTAGGGAATTTATTAGATAAGCTTCGAAAATTGTACATGAACGGAAAAGTCATCTAGAACGTTTTAGCTGTCCTCAAGTAATCGGAAAATTCTAGGCGATATTTGCTTCTCCGAACAGATAATTTACAGAAAGCACTCGTTGGGTGCCCCTGACGCATGCTTATGTTCGGTAGGTTAGTTTGACTTTTTTGCTCAGAGGTTTCAAACATTCCTTATTGCTTAGTCCTACTGCGTTAATATATAAATTAGGCTTCTCTCAGTGGTAGTAGAGAGAGACTGATATAGTCAAACCTGTATATCGGCCATGCGGTTACCCTGCATATTACGGTCACAGGACTGAACTTTCCGAAAATTTTACCTCATCAGTGTTAGCTTGACCTGTTCACAACGGTCCCCAGTGAATATAACCGACGCGGTCACCCTTTTTAAAGACTTCCCGAATGCATGATATCATTATTTTTTACCTGTATATAACGGTCAACAAATTGGATTGCGATTAATCCATTAGCGAAACATAACAAGCTTATTTTCAACAGTTCGTAACATTGTACAGTGTAGCTACCAGTGAGGAGTCTCTCTCCCTCCAAATACAAATACCATAGTTAACTACACGACTACAAACAAGCGAGGAACTTCTCCAAAGCAAGGAGATTGGAAATAATAGCCAATAGCGAAACAACATTTATAAATTATTGATCCGTCTTCATCTGGGTTGCAAAGGCCTCATGTCCTATTCCCTTTTCGAGTAAAAAGGGACCCGTAGTGGATATGTAAGCAAAACGTGAATTGTCTGTAAATTTTCACTAACAGCTTCTCTTATTTCCCTTTCGGGTCATTCCTTCTTTCACAAATTGAAGCCAAGCCAATTGTATCACATCACATTTCGTCGGGATATGATTTCGAGCCTAAAGGAGAATCATGCGGAGGCGTTCTCTAAAGCCCGAACACTGAAAAATTAAAAGGACGCCAAGATAAAAACGAAACAAAAGCCAGTTCGAAACTGAAAACAAAAACACCCTGAACAAAAAAGAGAGTAAATAAACAGTGTAAATAAGAAAATCAGGCTCGGTCTCAGGAGTCCGGTCATTGATTCTCCCAAAGGGAATGCCTTAATCTGTCTTATTCGAGTAACTATGGTAACAAAATGAAGCAGTCAGCCGTGACACAGCCCCTTTATAGGGAGCTTAGCAACGACGACGGCGACGGCAACGAGAACGGCAAAAAAAGAGCAATAGGTTTAGCAAAACAACAACTTTTTAGACATTTCTCAGCTGTCGCTGCACGACTATAATGTGAAAGTGCCTCACTTCACGTTTCGTCGAGGACAGGAACACAAATCAACAACTTTCTTTTCTTTTCCTGAACTTTGATACAGCCTTTTAGAATTCAACTCCAGAAAAAATTGCCAACATTTGATGACTGAACGAGATGGAATAAACGCGATAAAGTCTGAAGCAGCGCGACTTCACCTTTTAAGTGACGTTTTCGTAGCCGTAGCTGTCGCCGTCGACGTTGTTGCTTAAGCTCTAGCCTGCGTAGCAGGAGCTTGGAAGTAGTGGGGGAAAGAGACAACCTTTTTTCTTGTGCCCACTACTTCCAGGCACCTGGAACGCAGGCTACTTAAGCTCACCAATAAAGTGTTCCTTAAGTTATTGATGACGTTAGCATGACGTCAATCAATACATTTAAGGCCATGCCAAATGTTATCACATTTAAGGCCATAAATGTTTTTACAGTTAGGACTTTATTACATTTTCTTAGAGCAACATGTTATTACATTTAGGACTTAATTACATTTGCGTTCGTTTATTACATTTAGGCCTTCTAAATTTGGGACGCCTGGAAATTCAAATCGATAAGTGAGTACAAAACACTAATCAAGAGTCCCGACCACACCCAATTTTTACATACTATTTTTATTCAACATGATTCAAAGCACTTTAAGAATGCATTAGTGGTAAGTTTGTGATGATAAAAACAGAAACGAAAGAGCCTGAGCTCAAAGGTAGCAGTTTACAAGGCGCAGTTTTCAGTCAAAAAACATGTATATTTGTATATACTTCCGAAAAGACACGTGGGATTTTCCTTTTAACAGTGTACCGGTTTTCTGGCGTATTCCGCGTTATCGAGATGATCTTGTGTTTCGTGTTCTCATTTATCTCGGTTTTTTGTTAAATGACAGTTCAGTTGAGTGGAAGGTTAGATGGATATAAATAAACACCAATAGACTTCAGCGAATCAAATCTAAATTCACGCAATCAGGAGTCGAATTTCATTTACATGAATTTGCATTTGCCTTCGCCAAAATACGATTCTGGAAGCCATCCCTAGGCGATAAAACCTCAAGACACTCAACTCGCTTGCCTTTCAAGTCATATACAGCAGAGATGGAAGGAATGGTAGTCCTATGTTTCTTTTACGCTCTACTTGCGGTGCTAGTAAGTGGTGTCAGCATTCTTACCATCGCAGTATTTTTAAGAAAGAAACTTCGTCGAAGGTCAACTAGCGTTCTCCTCATCGGTTTAGCCGTAGTTGATCTCTTAATAGGAACGCTAGTTCTCCCTCTTTTCATAACAGTCACCTCGACTCACCAGCCGCTTGAAGTAAGATTTGCCAGCTATTACTTGGACATCATAACTGGTTTGGCATCAATCTTTACTATCGCCGTGATTTCCTTGGAGAGAATGTACGCCGTCTGTTTTCCTTTCCGTCACCAAATGCTCAGCCGTTGCGCCTACATCGTTGCAGCCTGCGTACCATGGATTCTAGTGATCAGTGGTTTAATTGCGGTCAAGCTTATTGTCAAGGATCACCGCTTTACCAGCGTCTTCTTCATATCGTCACCTGTCTTGCCACTTGTAATTATCTGCACCTCGTATTCTGTCATTTGGGTAAAGCAACACCGGTCTTCAGCTCTACAAGAAGATCAGGAGCGAAAACTGGTAAGAACTTTGTTGCTCATAACTGGCGCTTTCGTCGTAACATGGCTGCCATTCCAGGTCATAAACACTTATTTGATCGCCTGTAGATATTCGGATTCCTGCGAATATCCACCAGTGGTAATCATATACATTGCAGTGTTCTTACGACTAAGCAACTCATTTGTGAACTGTATGGTATATTCACTGAGAATGCCCGACTTCCGAGAACAACTTCGGAAACTTTGCCTGACTAAGCAGGGAAAGAATTTACCAAGACGCGCGTCTGAAAATGAAGGTAGGGAGTCTGAGGTGCAGGAGGGTGGAAGGAAGCGTTGTAACGAAACGCAAACAGTCAATTTTGAGCTGACCCAACTGTACTGAGGACGATGTAAAGCTACCTACAGCAGGTATTCAGAGAAACAAACTTTTAATCTTACCAGCAGGCTAACTTTTACAAAATTGCTTCAATTTTGCTACTCAGTTCAGAAATACGACGAGCTGAACAACCCACGATTTAACAGAGACCGAGGCAGTGTCCTGGTCATCAGAATTCAGTTTATGCACTTAACGATGTCAAAGCAAGGTATAATGATTCCTATTTTTACAGCTTTTTCCTCATCAGATACTTTTTGGGCGGTGATATCGTTAAACAGCTTTGCATAGAATGACGAGTTCATAAGCGTTATAACAACCCAAAATCGTGGAGTTTTTTGGTTCTAGTTTAATTCGTCTTAACTTTCTTTGGCAGCCTACGCATTCACTTTTCACGGATAAAAATATCGATTTTATTTAGAAGAGATTTCCCCAGTTCCTTAAACTTAAGAATTCAATTCGCACTTGAACACAGAGACACCTTGGGTGCTTACCATTTGACAGAAAATTTCGGAAATTCCGGATGGAAGGTAAATGGTAAGGTCACTTTTCGGAATTTCCAACCGAAAATTGAGGAGTACGTTTTGAGGTAGTCCTTTCATTCCGGTTGGTACGAACCAAACGGAATGTTGCTTACCATTTACCAATTTCTCGGTTCCAGACTCACGCTACACAAATTCGCCCCTTTTTTGGATTCAAACCGTAACGGATGTGGCATTTCTGCGGTAAATTGGTAAATCCCTTACCATTATGCTTTTCACACTCCAACCGGATTTTTCTGTCAAATGGTAAGCACCCCTTGTCATAGGTGCTTTCCATTTGTCAGAACTGACCGGCCGGACCATGGCCCGACCAGTCAGTTAGAAAATGAAATAGGCTTTCTCCAAGAGTTTTTGCTGAAAAACGTTAAGTTCTCCTTCTTGCATACTATTTAGGATTTGACTGATCTGGCTGAAGAGTTTTGTTTAAAAGGGAAATTATCATTGCGACGGGAATGGCCTGGCCGGTCAGTTCTGACAAATGGAAAGCGTCTTCAGTGAATACGGTGTCGTAGGTTGCTAATCAATTAGAGAGCAGTGTAAATAACGATTAACTAACTACCGGGCGCCCGTTCAGAATAAGCAGACAATACGACAATGCAATGCAATGTTTTAAAAATCATATTTTAAAACTAATTAGAAGTAAAACAAGTGAGAATATAAATAGAAAAGGACAAGAGTAGGTAAGTCCTAATTCCTAATAATACATGGACAAAAAAATTAAGCTGTGCATGGTTTATCTTATTTTAGTGTTCAAAACGTTTACTTAGTGGCGTGAGACCTTTTAAGATCATGAACTAGATGACATAATTGGAACAATAAGAACTGTATCAGTGAATGTGTGTATGTATAATTTTGCAGTTGTTTTGATTTACGCATGGCTAGGCAAAATATGATTGACTGAGCCAACCAGGGCCGAGTTGTTCAAAGCTGGGTTAAGATAACCCAGGGTTAGTTCGAAACTTGAATTCAGATATGAAAGCTTAAAAAGCAAATTCAGTTTATTTCTTTTGTCAACAATTTGACGATTAGCTACTCTTAAAAGAATAGAGAAAATTGTCCGAGAAAATGCTTTTGATGAAAAGAAAAAGAGACCCGGGTTAAAATTTAACCCTGGGTTAGCGCTAATCTTCAGGGCGGAAAAACGTAATGAGCATGCGTGAACTTTTTTGCCCAGATCCCCTGGCCGGGTTTGAAAAAATGGCGGGATTTCAAATATTTTTGTGCCTAAGAATTAAATGTTTCCACTCATAACCTGGAAAGAACAAGCAATTTGTCTTCAAAAGTTGCAAACTATGGTTATAACCTACTCATTACTTAATTTTCTCGAAGAATACGTCATAGTAAAACGGACTTTAACGACATTAACTTCCTTGCGTTGTGCTGGAAATGTGCATGCGTTGGTCCGATTTTTTTCAAGATGCATTCACAAAATGTGTTCATATAAGGAAGTTCCTGAATATATAAGGTCCGGAGCTCCACTGTGGATACAAAAACAACATATCTTTGTACAGTGATTTGCCCAAAAAAATTAACGCTTGCCCACAATGTGTTTGAAGTCACTGAACTTTGTCGCACTTGAGCTGATATTTTAAAACCCACGCTCGATCGGACACTCGTAGTTTCGCAGATCACTAAAATATATACAAAATCCTCAATGTAGAAGTTATTGCGTTGATATGTGGGCAGAAAAAAGGTCAATCTTTATCTAGTGAAATCTTCCCAAAAATCGGATTCAAAGCAACTATATTTTTTATAAAAATATTCATTGTTTCAAGCAGATAAATTTTGCTTTGTCCTGTTGTCAAGTTGAACATGCATCACATCTGTCAAAAACCTAGCTACGCGTAAGTAAGATTCGAAAGTTAAAGCTACATTATTGCAAAAACGTCTTTCCAGTTATGTATATGATTTAATTACTGACTGAGATCACTTTAAGGGCCATAGACGCCACTTTAAGCTCGCAAAGAGACGAGACGAGCAAAGAACAATTCCATCACGCACAAAATTCAGCTTTTAAGCGAACTATAAAAAATTTTCAATTATGTTCAATAAGGTTGCAAAACAACAAATTATCATTAAAGGAACAAAAGGCTTAAGGCTCTTATACCTGACAATGACAATGAAAAAATGAATTTTCTGTACGAAAACAACCTACCTAAAGATCTTAAAAGCAAAAGATCAGTTGCAAGCTTCGCAATGATTCACCATTTAGCTTTTTTCATAACTCGTCCAAGCGAGGGTCTTCATTCAAGCAAATTAAACTCAGCAAATCATTAGAAAATACAGAAAACTGCCCATAAGGGTTTGTTTTGCTCGCTTCAGTCAAATCCAGCTCCAGCAATTGTTTGCGGGCAAAGAAACAATTGTTTTGAAGTCACTGCCGGCAGTTGTCGTTCTCTACTCCACAGCCAGTGAAAAGCAAAATTGGCGTACAGAAAGAAAACAAAACTACTAAATAAAAAATGACTATTATTACTTGAGCAACAGAAAAAGGATCGAAGTATTCTTTTCTTCTCGAGTAAGCTTGCTGGCCTTCTATTTCCGAGAAAGTTTTACATGTAAGCGCACAAGTTTCTGTTCACTCGCATGCGTGGTTCTTTGACTGAAGACAGGGACTGAAAGCTGGTTCTGCAACGTGAAGGTAAATTTAAAAATCTGGGCATGTAAAAAAAGTAACCGTAACTACTAATAACAGAATACAAGCGGGTTTTAATTCAGCCCGGCGATGGAAGGCGAAGCACTGGACACAAAATCAAATAACAACTCGAATGTACAATTATCAGAAAAATACTCGCCTCTTTGAAAATGTTCAAAACGTTTATTCCACCTGAGACTGACGGAATGATCCGCTCTTCCTTTAACATTGGTTGTTCTGAATCCAAAGTAATTTTCAAGTGACGAAAAAACAACAATAACAACAACACAAAACGAATAAAAAGGCTTTACAGACCTCCACAAGGAGCAAACGTTCGCACCTCGTGCATTTCACAAACAAACACAGTCGACACCTCTGTCGACACCTGCAGTCAACACACAGAAAAGCCCGCCTTGAGCCTGCGATAACGGATGCGCAGAAGCTTGCGCAGAACGTTTTTCCGCCCTGAAGCGCTAATCGGCCTTCGACCAATTGGGCCCAGACTATTTTCCGAGTTACCCCCAACCTCTTTTTCAAACCGAGGTTAAGTACGAAGTCATTCATATGAGAAAGTACTTCTTTCTTATGCAAATAAAAATTGTTTTCACATAGCAGGTTTCGCACTTGGTTTCATTTTAAGGGTAAAGGTCTTGGAAATAAGTCACGCTGGTGAGTCAGGACCCTTCATATAATCCCTAGTACTAACATGCTGAATTATAACCATCCCAGACGCTTGTTTAAATTTATCTGGCTTTATTTCTTATTAAGGTACAAAAAATCACTCTTGTTTACTGTAACATAAAAAAATACATCACCACGGTCCATGTGCTAGGAACTGTTACTGACCTTCTGACTTAGCACGGTTTCCTTTCGACTTTCTCGAGAGCAACCGCAAAAAAAACACACACACACAAATTATTTATGCTCGAATCATGGCCTAATATGGGTCCAAGTAAACACCAGTGTTTAATTCAAACCCCTCCGGAAAGAGATGAAGATGCAGAACTCTTAAAATATGTACCAAAACCAATGGAAAATAAAACTTAACTGAAATAAAAAAATTAACTTCAACATGTAAGTGAAGAGTACGGTGGCCCAAAAGTGTCACGGCAATTTCAGTTTGCTCACGACAATTTCAATTTGTTCACGGCAATTTCAATTTTACTTACGGCTATTTCAATTTACTCACGGCAATTTCAATTTTACTTACGGCTATTTCAATTTACTCAAGGCAATTTCGCAATTTTACTCAAGGCACTTTCAATTTTTTCACGGCAACGCTCACAACATTTTTCGCTTCGGTCACCACCTGTCAGCTACAGCCGCTGACAGTGGCCTAGCACCAAAAGTCAAAACGCAAAATCAAAAGTCGATATTTCAAGTCAATCTTCAAAGAGGAAAGTGAAAATCACAAATCAAAAGTCGATTTACGAACTAGCCTGAACTAGGGGGTATTTACATGAGACTGGGACGAACTCAGACCGGTATGAGTTCGTATCGGTCTCCATACTTTTCTTTTCATGCGTTTACATGGGACCGACCTAAAAATGAACTCAGACCGGTCTGACTTCATCTCGGTCGCTGACCGGACACGAGTTACTTTCGTGCCGGTCTGAGACCGTACCGTACCGTACCGTTCTCCTATAAAACAAAAAACGAATCTCAGACCGGGTCCATAAATAGCATGATGTTCCTTCGTATGGCTCCACCATTTCTGCTTTTTCGTAGCAAAAATAGGAACACTGCTACCAATAACATCAGTAAACACGACTTAGAAGTAGCTTCAATGCTTGGATTGATGTGAGGGATTGAACCATTTTGAGATGCTGTGCAGTAAATATTAACAGGCCACCAGATGAGTCTTATATAGAGCTACATAAAGCTTATAATTTTCTGGGACCAGTAAACTCCTCGGTTGTCTACTCACTGTCTACTGGCATAAGTGTTCATGAATGGACTTTCAGTTTTTTATTTTCACTTTTCACTTTGAAGATCGACTTTAAATATCGACTTTCGATTTTGCGTTTTGACTTTTGGTGGCCACTGTCGGACGCCGAAGTTGACTGGTGGTGAGCGAAGCGAAAAATGCCGTGAGCATTGCCGTGAAAAAATTGAAATTGCCTTGAGTAAATTGAAGTTGCCGTGAACAAGTTGAAATTGAAATTGCCGTGAGCAAATTGAAATTGCCGTGAACAAGTTGAAATTGCCGTGAACAAATTGAAATTGCCGTGAGCAAATTGAAATTGCCATGACACTTTTGGGCCACCGTAGAAGAGAGAGAGAGACAGCCTGGCCAACCATTCTTCCAACCATTCTGACAATTTGGCTAACAACAGACGACTGTTTAACTGTGACAATGGACGGATCGAAACGCACCAATTACTGATTACGAGTATTCATAGCCAATACCATCACGGCCTTATTGACAGACGACCAATAACATCGTGACGTAATTGACAAACCAGATCAATAACCAGAGTATAATACCATCAATTGACGTGATGTTAAAAAAAAAAATCAATTGACGTGATACACCTCACTTTGACTCTGAAGATGACTACCGCACAGGTTGTCGAAACGTCAGTCACTGTCAACAACAACAGTCCTATTCAGGACTACGTTCACCCGGACGATCAAACTCAACCTACTTTTGAAATGACTCCTGGGTTCAAACCTTTCACAGTTCAACCATTCTTTGTTGAAGAAAAGACCACTAAACTCGGAACTCCAACCTTCAGATCTGAACCACCAGACCACACACTACACTGAAGTTATTAGTTTAACCCCAGACCCTTACAAAAAGTCAAAGAAGGTTCAGGACCAGCTTGCTCATAGAACATGTACACTCAAGTGGCATTGAGATCCACACCCAAACCCAGGAAACGATAATTGTTGATGTCTATTTGGGCTAAACGACGATAAGATTTTCAAGCATTAGTGACAGCATCATAGATTGCCTTGGCAACGTAATCCACATTGGCAGAGGTGATTCCACAAATGTTGATTCGTCCGCTATTCAGCAGATAGATGTGGTACTTGCTGGCCATAAACTCTACTTGCTTGACTGCGGAGAAAATAAGACGAAAATGGCACATCAGGATTTAGTACCCAGCAAGTGTCTACTCAAGTAAAAAGAAGCCTTTTTACAGAGGTTTCCTTATATTGTTTAGAATCGTATGAAGCTAGATGTAATAGGGACAAAGAAAATGAATGAAGCCAACTTGTTGTTCATGACTTGCAAAATCTGAGACGCCAAGGAGAAAACAGGGTCTTGGATTATTTCTTGCTTTTGCCTACTACCAACAAAGAAAAATTCATTCACACTCATTTGAAAGGAACACACAACGAACTACAGGATAGCAAAGCATTTGTGCTGAATAAAACTTTTAAATATCTTCTAAAAAGTCTTTAGCACTTGGCAACTGTCTTGTAAGGGATAATACATGTACACCTTGCCCGAATAATGTGAAGACTGCTCACTATAATAACAGAGATTTCAAGATTTCAGATTTTTTGATGTTTCGGGATCGGGAATTGATCAATAATTTTATTTTCTCGAATAATCATCAATGTAATTATACTAAAACAATTAGTCGCCTCAGGCGACGTGAATATTGGCGAATAGTCACCTCGCCTTAGGCGACTAATTGTTAAATACATGTACACCTTGCCCGAATAATGTGAAGACTGCTCACTATAATAACAGAGATTTCAAAGTAACAAAACTTACAATGTGAACGAAGTATGCCTGAGTGACAACTCACTAGAGATGAGCACTGGTATTTATCACAACATCATGAATGGCTCGGCCAACATAATCGACATTTTTGTGGGTTATGCCACAAACGTTAATACGACCACTGTTCAGAAGATAGATGTGATGCTTTTGGGTCAAAAGCCTCACTTGGTCAACTGAAAAGGATGTAGAACTAAGTAACTGACTGACTTTGTTGGTTTACACCCGTGCAATTCTTAGTCCAACTGTTAGAAATAACTGAACCGCTTGTCGGGGACAAGGTCTTTTTGATAGGCTTCACAAGGAAGTTCACTCTATCTTCAGTTAAATTTTATATTTCAATCAAAAACACAATTTAACGGGAAGAGCTTTAACCTAATCTCTCACTCGAATGTCTCTATGACAAAAGGTTGCTGCAATCCACGGATTCAAAGGCTTTCAAACTTGATCATTTTAAAATTTAAGCCCTACATCAGTAAAAATCCGATTAGTTAATATAGAGAGTATAAACATATTCTCATTCGAGGTCGTGGCGAAATCAGAAAATCAGCTTACACTCCAAAATTCATAGCCGTCCAGATAATGTCCAGTCAAAACAAAATAGCCAGAGGGGTATTTAAAATAGAATTACCAATGTACAATATCGTTATTTCAAAGAGATAAAAGCACAATTATTTGTCAACTTTCGTATATATGGCATGGCAAGCGCTGGTGCCAGTTCATAATTGTAGCCGCCGTAATGTTCATCTGTATTTCTTCTTCTGAGTACAAAAAGTCGATGTTCTGATTCAATAACAACAACGGCCACACAAACAGAGGGTGGTGTGCCTGTGGTCCCATATCATGGTGGTAAATGCGTGTACAATGATGCGCAAACAAAGCGTGAAAAAATTCACCGGCGGATTGCTTGGTACGCAGCTAAACAAAGTGGCAATGAACGCACGTGCGCCGTTATGGCGTTAATTGACTCTATTGTTGTAAGGTATAAAAGGTTTGAGAGTTGTAACGGATTCATCTCAGCTCTCGAACTTTCAACTTTCATTTTTTATATCCTACTTTATTTATACATTTTTTACCTTTAACCCCCAGAGGTTGTGCGACTGCATTCGTTTGGGAATACGTTCCCAACTTTTCCCATTGGATTTTTGAGTTTTGGAATATTTGTATACTATTCTTTAGTTATGATGTTGAACTTTGTATGTTATTCGGACACCAATAGACACTCAGGCTCACAGTCCGAGCTGAACACCCATTCCCGTCTTGTAGTCGTGAATATAAATAGGAAATAACCATTAAATGGACACAAATATCTCGCCCTTAATAGCGATAAGTGCGAATGCTGCGTCGAAAAAAAAAAACAAAAAACAAAAAAACGAGAGCACGATCGCGTTACGTTCTGTTATTAAATAGGGACTTTACAATCCGACGACGCGACGGCAACGAGAACGTCAAATATCACGTGCATCTCACTTTTTTGTAGATTTCTTTGCCGTTTTTGCACGACTACGACGTGAAATTGCCTGATTTTACTTTTTAGGGAGGACGTAAACGAGCGACGACCAAATTTTACTCTAACTCTAAACCTGAATATAGTTCTTAGAAATTCAACTCCGGGAGAGTTCGCCTACATTTGACAAAGTAAGTGAGTTGCAATTATCGCGATTAAGACCAAAATGTTAGGGGGTGTTTACGTGAGAAAACTCGCACCGGCGCGAGTTTCATACCAGGATGACTTTTTGATTTTGTATCGCGTTCACATGATGACTGGGTCATTTCATATCTCGTTATTTGAAGGTACACTTCATGTTGATAAAATACACGTGTGATTCAAAATCGCAAATATTACGCATGCGCTTCCCGTTTCAGTCTACCGGCAGACCGATTTCACACCAAAACGGGTGGACGTTTCGCGTTTACATGATACAGTTGCGAGATTTCGTACCGGAGTGAAATTCTCGCCTCGGTACAAGAACCGGGGTGACTCGTGCCGACATGACATTTTGTGGTGGTATCATGTAAACAAATATGAAGCCATGAGAGGGAACCGGAGTGAACTCGCTCCTGGGCGAAAGTCGCCCCGGTATCATGTAAACACCACCTTACACGGGACGACTCGCAACGACGATTTTTAGTGAAACACAGCATTGCAACGATGGAACAATGTTGTAACTATTCAAAACAATGTCGCAACAACGTTGCAACGCTATGTTGAGCTAAAAATCGTCGTTGCGAATCGTCTCGTGTAACATCACCTTAAAGTCTTAAACGCGACGTGACCAAAGGTGGGCTTGTAGGAAATAACCTTTCTAGTGATCAATGTCCGTGCAAGCCCGGATGAAAAGTGAGCACGGCAGCAAAACATGGTGGGTGTGTTTATAGTTTTCAATATAACATGAGAGACATACCTAATAATAATTGTTTTATCATTCGATCAATGAGTTTGTTTTTTAATAAATAATATCTTCGGAAAGCGGTTAGCGCGCGCTGCCTTCCAGGAGTAATGACAGAGATCACATAAATGAGCAAGGAGCAAGCGTGGTTTCATTTACGTATCAGCAGAATAGTATTTGCAGCCAAAAGCAATCGAACGACATTGCGCACAAGCACACCATTATTTGTAGGCAGTCATTTGCAGGTCACGTGGTGGGCTCTCGGCCAATGAAAAGGAAGAAACATTTACATCGAATGATAACAACACTTCTTATGACGCATTTCGCGTGCGCCTCAATGCGTTTACAAAAACGGTACTAGTATGAGAAAGTACAATTAGCTATGTACATATATTTATCTATGTGTATTACTAGTTACTCACCACTTAAGCCTGTAAATCCAAACATTCCTTTCTGATCTTCCAAATGATTCCATGAGCCTGGTGTTCCCAGTAATCTCAGTTTCTCGTGAAGGAGTTTTCGGCAATTGAGAATGCGTCCAGCCATGGACTTCAATGTTTCACGCCTACAAATCAGTAACACAAAAGTCTTAAGCTGTGTTCACTCGAATCCGGATAGCTTTTGCGCCTGATTCGAAAGTCAGACCGGATAGGGCTGCCTTCTGATCACACAAAAGAACGGTGATTTCGGCGCTATTTCTAAAACCGAGTGAAGCTGCACCCCGCCAATCTCTAAAGTAGAGAGTCACATTTCGGATAGGTGTTCCTACTATACGGGATAGCTTTTCGTGTCGCCACGAAAAGCTATCCGGTATGGTGCAAACATAGCCTTGGGGCGCTCTCCGTTCATCACAACTGACCGGCCAGACCCTTCCCGTCGTAATGAGAATTTCACTATTAATCAAAACTATCCGGCCAGATTAGTCAAATCCTAAATAGTGTCCAGGAAGGAGATGGGTTTTCAGCAAAAACCCTTGGAAAAAGCCGATTTCATCGTCAAAATGACTTCGCCGACTATGGTCTGACCAGCTAGTTCAGACAAATAAAAAGCGCCCTAAGAAAGCACTTCACTTACAAATGACTAAACTCAGTTGTAATCCTGCATCACGACGGCAGAGCGGCAAACAGGCCATTTCCGAATCAACAAACCCTCATTTTCAAACCGAGACTGAGAGCAAAACTTACTCGTAAAAATGAGTTGTATTTGCTATAAATGGCTTGGCACTTAGCCTCGCTTTGAAGCTGAGGCTTGAGACAACTCTGAGATCACCAAAATATCTTGAACTGCTAGAAGTCATGTTCATTCCTTTTTCGCGCGTTTTCCCGTTCTCACGTTACGTTGGTTGTCCAGTTTGCTTAACATACCTACGCTGATGAACGGCAAACGCTTATATCGTCTGTTTCTGAACTCTCAACCACTACACAACCATAATTAGCCTGCCAACTGCAGACGTATTTCCGGTAGTCGCTTCTCTCCCTCCTCCTTTGGGAGGGAGAGAAGCGACGACCGGAAGTACGTTTGCAGTTTGCAGGCTAAATCATAAAGGGCCATCATCACTGGGAGAACAGCTACTCATTCTGTTGTCATGTAACACTCCTTTACGAAGAGTGGGGAGCGTAATCAAAGACAATGGCGACGGGAGCGTGAAAGTCAAAAAAAGCAATAAATTAACTATGATAAATATTTGACAAAACAACAAATCGTTATACATTTCTTTGCTGTGGCTGCAAGAAAACGATTAGAAATATCCACTGTCACGGTGGATGAAGTTGGGCCAGTAATGAAAGCGGGACGACATTCAACATTTACAATATTTCGCTTGCTTAATGCACAATGCCGCAACATGTTAGCCATGTTGAACGGTCTCCAGATCAATGTTTGATAGCCTGCGTGGCAGGTCTTACGCGCCCAATTTCCTCCTTCCCCTTCCCCTTTTAACGCCTGCCACGCAGGCTAAATGTTTGGACGCGCGGTGCACACAAGGGTGCTTCAGGTCTTCTTTAGGTGTTAGCTGAGAGGGGATTTGAAAAGGCTTCCCCGTTTCGTTTCTTTTTTCTCTCCATCCCCCTCTTAGAAAAGCCTGGTGCTTAGATTGACCACGTCCAACAGCCTGACATCTAGACTGTTCACAGTCCCCTAGAGTGTTTATCCGTAAGCTCGTCGAAAACGAGCGCTTTGCACAACGAACGGCCATCTTTCGCCTACCTCCCCCCACCGCTATAAAACCCCGACGCCTACCCCCTCGGTACATAAGAAACCATGATGGCCGCCCCTACCGGTTGGCGCTTGATCCTGACGATCTTACGAAAAAATAAGGGACCGTGAACAGTCCACCTGACAGCACTTTGGTGAGTCCGTTTTAGTTGGCCTTAAGCCACAACATACGAAAATAAGCAATGGGGTTTATATTTTTCAAAGGCCCTTTTTGAGGGGCCTATATTCGGAGGGGCTTATCTACAGAGGGAAATTTGCGTTTCAAAACCGATTGGGCTAGCCTTATAGTTGGAAGTAAATTTGCCGTTTTTGCTTTGTTTTACTTTCTATTTGAGGGCAATTTTCCAAGTACAAGCCCCCGGGGGGCTTATATTTGGAGGGGCGATTTAACGGAGAGTTTTTTGCGTTACCGGTTTGGGGGGCTTATACATGGAGGGGCTTATACATGGAGGGGCTTATTTTCGGAATTTTACGGTATGCAATTTTAGGTTATACATACAATTGCTTGGACATGTATGACAGAAGACAGCTTTCACCTTTGATTGATTTAACTTACCATTCAGTATTCAAGGCATCTTGGTTCAGGATAGTTGCTACAATACGAGCTCCATGATTGGGTGGATTGGACCACATGGGACGAATGATTGCCTTAAGTTGGCTGCGAATCTTCTCAGCTGTTTCATTATCAGTTGTCACCACACAGAGATTGCCGCACCGCTCATCTGCAATTTACGAGAAATGCATTCTTGTCGCTCACAACTTAGGGATTAGTGGGTTAAATCAGGTTAAATCAGTATTTAGCCTAGTTTGATTCAGAATTTCCTTTTAATTCTAAGTTTAACATAATTATTGTTTCCTAGCCTCAATTATTCAAAGGAAACAAAGAAAAACCCGGATTTAACCTGAGAGCAGATGTTACATGAATCTACAACATACAAACATTCCACTTGCAAGGTAATTATTTTAACAGAGAATCCACACAAAAACACTACTCACTGTATAGACCAAAATTCTTTGCAAAGGACTGTGCAATTAAGACCTCAAATCCTTGGCTAACAAAGTAACGAGCTCCCCAGGCGTCCTTATCTGGATCACCAGTCACAAAACCTTGATAAGCCATGTCAATTAGTGGAAATAGATTTCGTTTCTGAGAGGAAACACACAAAATAAATTACAGTACAGTACTATCAAGACCACCCTATAAAAATTTATAACACACTAATCATAGCTGCCACTAAAAACAGGTTCAAGAGAGCTGGTCCCTCTCATGACAATAGGGAGGAGAAGTCGTTTTGTCACATTGCCATGGTAGCAAAATTTCTGGATGACAACAAACTGAAAACATCACTTAAAAAGTGGATTTGCACTGTTTCAAACTTCATTGATCTCAATTTCATTTAATTTGCAAAATGTTGGCAAAATTTTCTGGAGTAGAATACAGGACAGCAGCGAAAGCATCTTTTTTAAAATGACACATGACTTGCTCATCAAAGCGTGCTCAACAATTCTGTTAGAAGTCTAATAGCAAGGCTGTGCTCTAGCAGAACCTGGTGGCCTGTGGCACCTAACTTTTGTTCTCGGGCGACTAGAAAATCTTAGCTTTTTCATAGAAATCATATGCTGGGCACACTGGATGTCACAAGTTCACAACACTGGGCTCCCTTCAATTTTTCTTCGAGTTTTATTGAGAAAAAAAGGCACACTGAAAGACAAACTCTTGTTTCTTGGAGCAAGTATTATCTTGAGATACATGTACCTTCATAATCTCAGCAATCTCCTTCCACTGGTCTTGGTTAGGGTCCACTCCAGTAGGATTGTGCGCACAAGCATGAAGCAAGATAATAGAGTTTTCTGGAGCATTCTGAAAATTGATCAAATTATCCTGGCTTGCTATGCAACTTACAGTACATTGTAAATTGTTTAATAATGCATCCATTTTATTAGTAACGTAAACCATGCTCTGTTTTACACATGTACAGTGTAGGTTACTTTTGTGGGCTATACCTGTAAGGTTTTGTTGATACACTAAACATTTTTGAATGCAGTTTTTGTTGTTAAACAGGGCCCAAACTTTTGAAACTTAAGGGTTGTCATGGTTACCTACTAGACTTGCTTGCAGCTCCCTTCAGTTTCACCAGGCACCTTCCCAACACCCATCTATGGTCAATGGGTCTAAAGCATCCAGTAGTTTTGCAGTTTATGTGCATGATACAATGTAAGTTGCCCTTATGACAGTGACAGCCCCAGACATATTACACTTACATGTAACTGTACAACAACAATTATCATGTTTAAAAAATGATTTCATGATCACCTTCAAATCTTCACACATTCCACTGAAGTCCAATGATTTTGAAGCACTATCAAAGTAACGGTATTCTTTAATATTTTCAGCTTTGTAGCCAGTACCAAGCAGCATCTTTCTATGGTTTCCTAAACAAGATCGCAAAAACTGATTTACATGTACATTATACTATTTTAAATATGCACATTGACACAAGCATAACAGACACACTGTATGTGTGTATATGTATGTTGTAGCACAAAATAAATTTTATTTTGACCTTCAAAATGTACCCAGTGTCATAGCTCTGAAAGTGTCCTACTACACATGGGTACTGTCTCCAAAGTTCTTTTCCCATGAAAAGCATTATTAACTATCAAATGCATCATAAAATTATGAATCCATCTTCACATGTAAAATAGTGTATTGTAATTTGAAACTCGGCCTCAGCAAACAGTCAAGGAATTTACATAATCATTGATTTACAAAAACATAACGTTCTTATAGTAAGAGAAAGTTGCAACATTACATGTATAGTAAGTTGTTTTTTTTTTTCACCGCAAAAAGATGTTTTTCCACAATGACGGTCTCTAGTTTTACATCTGCCATCATGGGCTGCTGCCTTTTGCTGATGTAAAGAAATACACGCAACTTGCGTGTTTTTATAACAAGCAAAATCAGTCAATGTAAAAAGACGCGCAAATTTGTGTGTAAAAAGGCTGCGTGTAAGAGCTCCCTGTAAAAATTTACATGAGAGCTTTTTGCGTGGATTTTGCATGGAAATCTGCCATATTGCACGCAATTTACAGGCGTGTAAGTGCTGCAATGCCCGTGGCCTGTACTGTAGGTACCCTGGGAGTTTTTCTTGTTCTCAAGATTGCAAAAAAAACTCTTCCACAGAAACTTACCCCATGTGGGTTTAGAAAGATACACCACATCTGAGCAATGAAACCTCTTCAAGAACTCCATTCCAAGACGAAGACTCCCAGTACCAGAAATACCTTGAGCTCCACAGACCTGTCAACCAAACAATCACTGGCATGTGAATAAGCAAGAGTGAAATCCATGGCCAACAACAAACTCATCAGTGCTATTCACCATCAGAAGGGTCTTTGAGAATATCATGCTATTAACATCAAGTACACGTACTGTCCTTGAAAGCCTGGCGCAATGCCAAAATGCACAGGTCTGAATGTATTCAACCTTACTAGTGGGGGACAGGAGTAGGAGAGGACCCTGGGAAATATAAGGTTGTAATGTATACGGGTCCTTATAATTATGAATGTACATTTGTCAACATTGTACATTGTAGCTGGTGTAACTGAAATAAGCATACAGTTTTAAGAACTACCATACAAGTACAACATCTGATCATGTTAAAAAAAAATTAAAGAAAGTTCTATTTTTCAGGTATACAGGCCATCTGATATTACGCGATGGTGCGATTTCGCACAATTGACCTCAAATCGCATCCGATCGCACAATTTGAGGAAAATTGCATAATTCGAAAAAAAAATGCTAAATTCCAGTAAAATAAACAATGAATTCTAACTTTAATTAAGTAACGATCCAGGCAAGAAGGGAAGCAATTAATTTTCTTTTGTTGTGGCGCAATATACTTTCCTCACATAGAAATGTTTTCATTTTTACGCAGAGAATGCATAAATCTACAAAAAGGCAGTTTACGAAAGAAAATGTATTTAAACTCCACTTTTAAAGAGTGTATTTTTGTGTAACAGTTAAAACATTTCGACCAATCACAAGAGTTGCAAACAATAGCCAAGAAATGTTTACAATTTTACATGATCCGCACATACGATTTCTGTATTACTTAGACTAAGACGAGACTTTGTTATAAGGAAGTTGTATAGAAAAAAGGGATTAATATACATGCTGCTTTGCCAAGATTTTGTAAAATTTGATGTTTAAACCAAACAGAACCATAGTATCTAGACAATAGTAAAGTTAGCAACTTTCTGCATTCCGACGTGTTCACTGCATTTTGGTCCTTTCCTTCTTGTCCGGACCACTACTTAAACATTTTCCCAATCTTAATGTTATTTACGGTGATTTACCACAAAAGAAAGCCTTGCAAGACATCTGAAACCTTCGATTGTGGTATCTGGGCAGCCAGTTGGGCAGCCATTTTGATTTCAGAGACAAGCAGTGTGGTCAGCAGTGTAACGGCATCATGTAATGTTAAACAAGTGTCCTTTTTGTTTTCTGGGTAAAAATTATCAGACAAATTTAACTATTTTGTTATAAATTTAATAAACAGATGTTTTATTATTCCTTTACATTCAAATTGCCTGTTAAACCACCTTAAAGTGATTTTTCTCCTTTGAAACCTGGTAAAACAATGTAAATTACCCCTGAAAAAATCGCATAATTTATCTCATAACAGTCCTATTTTATCACACAATCTACCCTGAAAATATCGCACAATTTCTGATTTTTAATCGCACTCTATCAGATGGCCTGGGTATAGTATCACGTTCAATATCATGCAGGCATAATCTGATAAACCCTATCTAGCAATGCATCAGCTAGGGTCTTTAGAGACCTACTTTTGTAAGGGGTTACATTTTAATTTCGGCACCCACACAATAAATTGAAATCAATACTGCAATTCCCCTTGGAGCATTTAATACCACATAACCATATACAAAAAAACAACATGCTATAGACATTAACAGAACCCAAATACAAGATACATTGTATTGGTGCACTTTAGCTATAAATCATACTGGTAATCTTTGCATGTGTTTTTTTGGTTAACTTTTGCAACTTTTTTATTGTGCTGCTTTGTCATTTATTTAAAATGCAATTCAACTGGACAAATGCTTGTAAATATGCTGTTTGTGACTCATTTCCATCTCAAAAAGGTATAACCATTAATGATGTCAGATGTTGTATTCAGAGTCCCAAACACATCTTATTCAAGGATCCAAAACTCAATATTTGAAATGGGAATGTGCACATCATAAAATATTGAAACCTTCATGGCAGTGCAATTGGCAAATTATTAATTCCTAGTGCATTTGATTCCTAAAAATAACCCAAGGAACAGGGGTTGGGTGTGGCCTGGGGTAGTTGATTGACTGAGACAATTAACGTAAATACTTGTCCATTGCCTTGCCTCATGGAGGAAGCCTACAATTTCCAACTCAGAACACAATAAAATATCAAATATCTGCAAATATGTGAATGTTATCGCTTCTTCCAGAAATACGAGCAACATCAAAATGGGCCATGTTAACCCTTTAAGCCCTAAGAGTGATCAGCAATAGCATTGTTTGTAAAACAGAGTGGTCATGAGAATTACGGACATGATCACAAAAGATGAATTTGCTTGATATTTTATCAACTTCTCCCCACTACTTTTGCAGGAAATGAATAGGGGCAACAAATGAGAATTCAAATTTTGATGTTAGGGTGGTTAATGAGGACGTAAGCAAATCTGGCCTTATTGGGTTGGTAACCAAGGGAGGAAGTATGTCATTATTTATTTTTTATTTATTTATTTATTTATTTAGTCACTCACAAAACTTACACAACAAGAACAAAAGGTGTTAATTAAATTATAAAATTAATGTGACAAGGAACCCTAACGAAGCTTGAAGCTTATGTTAATAGGCTTCCTTAAACTACTATGTAACTTTTTAGGTCGGAATATGGCATCTGAGATTTTCCTCGTCAAAGGCTATCGTTATTCACACACAAAGAACTATAAAAATGTAACGTACCCTGTTTTCTGCTATAGCGGGGCTGTCTCCTCCCAGGCAAAGTTTACAGGCAGCCTGAGTGAATGACCCTAAACCGTCGATGGATAAGTACTCATGATTCAAAGTTTTGGCTGCAATTTCCTCAGCTAGCTGTTTTTCAACCCTGGATACAACGGACAACACCATGGGGTTTCCATCGTCATCACGATAGGCTAAAATAGCAGGAGAAAAAAGGCAAAAATATTAATTTTGAATTTTGTGAGGTTGGCCAAGTCCATTAAGCTCACATGATTGTATATCACGGGTGTCTAGCTATTTTGTAGGGTTGTCCTTTCATGCCTATCTAGAAAACGACGACCTAGGAACGAAGATCTACATATATGACCAATAAAACGACGACCTAGGAAACGACAACCTAGAAAACGACGACCTAGAAAGAGACGACCTAGAAAACGACGACCCAGTAAAGACTAGTGAACGACGACTCCATCACAGGTCCTTTACATTGGATCAAATGCGTGACGGTCAGAATTGAAGACCCACTTTCCACAAAAATGAAGAGAAACTTTACCTCCTATCCCCAGATTTACTTTGTTTGGATTTGTGTCGTCCTTGTATTGCTGATTAACGTGAAAGACGTGGTCTGTCGGGACGAGGGGAACATCTTTAAAGATCGACACGCCCGCCATCTTGCACTTCTGTTCCACCACAGATGAAACGAAGAGTGATATTAAATCGATAATTCGTCGGTTTCTCTCCGTTTATTTCCGATGCGAAATTGATGTAGTCAATGACGTCAAGATATACACAAGGGCAGGCAAAGGAAAGAAATGTTGAGTACATGCTTTATTTTGGAATAACTCCGTTATTTTGCTAGATTACAGAATGGGATTATTTGGACAAACTCCTCAAAAGACACCAAAGGAACAGGTCTGTTGGATTTTTATGAAAGATGACTTGAAATATTACCAGTTGTCGGGTGCATACCGCCAAACTTGTAACGTACAGTTTCGATTTCAGGCTCTTCAGTATCTCAGCCTTACATGTAACACACAGGAGCATATTGCCGAATATCCGGCCACCTTAAAGCGATTAAACTGTGGCTAGTTTTGATTGAAAATGAGACGCTGTATAAAATGATTAGATAGAACTTTTAACCTTACTTCCGTTTAATAAAGCTTGAATTCATGTCTTGAATTCAGTGAAGATAGATCTATCTTCACTGAATTATAACAAAGTTAATTATAATCAGGTAGAAATTCAAGCTTTATACAATGCAAGTGCATGTCAAACTGTGTAAATTATAAATTGTTATCACGTTTCTGTGTGAAACAAAACTTTTGTCTCAAGACATGACTGTAGACTGGTGAAATCTTAAAGAAGGGTGTACTCATACATGCACAGTATACAGTGTACAGAGTTAAGATGTACCTAGTATGTACAAGGACTTTTTAATCTCTTTCCAGGTTCAAGAATGGTGTAGAGGGCTAAGGAAAGAAAACAGAAATCTTGATAGGCAGATTAGAGGTATGCAACTGCAAGCTTTGCATTCATTTGGTTCAATCCACAACACAGATGAATGACCATCCAGACAGAACTTCCTGTGTTAGTGAATACATCTAGTATAAAACTGCATACAGTTGAGCCTTAAGTTTCCATATAATGTCCATTTCTGTGCAATCTGGCAAATTATGTTCCTTATTAGCTGGGATCTTGCGTAATTTGTGCACGCCTTGGTCAACATTGTGACTGATTTATTGACCGACACTTGGTCGACATATCAATTGATAATTATATCGACCGTATTGCGAACTGATATGTCGGTTGATATATAGTCCAATATTCGGTCGACCTGTCAACCACCTCAGGTCGACCGCCTGATGTCAGTCGATATATTGACCCATATATTGGGTGAGTATCAATATTTGGCCAGTATATTAATTTTTATTTTATTTTATTTATTTTATTTTACATGTATTAGCTTTGCCAACATAATACAAATAAATAAGGGTAATCAAACAAAATTAACAAAGAAGAAGTGGCAGGGATTCCGCGTTACTGCAGGCCCAGAAAATTAAAAAATATAAGAATAGCTGAAATACATAATGATCACAAAATTAAAAGCAACACAAGACAGGCTGGGCAAGACTATGACACTTATTACATTTAAGACAGACAGACTTAAAAGTGCGGGGATTTTCACAGTCGTAATTACTTAAGGCAGTTTTGTAATATTCTACTATTGCCTGTTGAAAATCATTCAGGGCGTTCATGCGCAGGTTCAGTTCACGTGCAACAACTTTTGATAAGTTGCTTACTGGTAGACACTTAGTCGATATGGTGACCTTTAATTGTTGGTGGAATATTGGTTGACTGTATGTGGTACATCAATTGACTGTCATATAGTTTTATGTGCTTTAGGGTCTTTTTAAAAGCATTTAGCATCTTGAAAGCATCTAGTATGGGTGACCAGAAGTGTTATGGACCTTATGATCCGATAGCTTTGACGTCCATTTTCGCGATTATCCTGTTTGGCCATGTTACGTAAAAGAAAGGAATTTTGTTAGGAGCTGAAGAGGGGTGACCGAGCCCGATCTCAGACATAGATGGTAGAATTTATCACCTTTCTGATCCATTCCCGTTCTCAAGTAAACTTTCAATTTGGTCATTTCACGTTGTTGCAAAGAACGTTTGAAAAAGCATGATGCATGTGCAGAGGTAGCCTGAAATTCATGCGATTGCCTCGAGTCGTTTTCTCCTCTCAACAATGTCTGAATCGACCGGCCGTTAATGCCGTCCAGTGACGTCACTCACTACCCAAAAACCAGGTAGTGATTTTGATTGGCTGATTGTCTAAACATTCGCATAATTATGAAAAAATTTTAGCGGGATTGTCGCTTGATATTCAGCGGATCGCATCCCTGGCATTCTTTCGTGTAGTTCAAACATTTCGATAAGCTTAATCTTAAACAACAAAATTGCCCTTGTCTTCGAAACTGAAATGCTAAATTGAACTGCAAATGAAGAATCATTGCGAAGAGTCGGTAGGTTTTTCATTCAATGAAAGTTGGAGCCGCTTTGTGGTTTCGGCGGCCGGTGATTTTGTTTACACGAAGTTTTCTCAATATTATAATTCGACCTATTGCTATTTTTACCGTCAAGTGTAATGATTCTGTTAGCTTTTCTTTCTTGTTTCCTTGTTTTTTTCTTCGTTAAGGACCAAATAGCTTCTTTTCAACTAAAGCAAATCATTGTGTTTTTGAACTACGTGTTCCGTGTGTGTGTTTATTTTAATGCGTGATTGCGACCAAGTTTGATTAAAGAATTCAGTACAACCGGTTCAGAGTTGTCAACTGCATGCAGTTGATAGTTTGAATGTCAAACATGAATTACGATTGAAAAAAAAAAGCAATTCTGTATCATGCTGACATTTCTAAACGATATTTCTCGGTTTGCCACTTGAAAACCGTGTTTTACTTTTTGCATGAATTAAAGTAAGGGTCAAAAAGTAGTGACGTCACTGGACGGCATTAACGGCCGGTCGATTCAGACGTTACTGAGGGAGTAATAACGACTCGAAGTAATCGGATGAAATTCAGGCTAGTGCAGAGGTATTGTTTTGCTTATCAAACCGATTACTTTTTTCTTGTTCTCGTTGCCGACATGTCGGCCGACAGTCGGACAACCACTATTGACTGACACTCTACCGAGATATCAGTCAATATGGTGACTAACATCACTCGGTCAACAGGTCGACTGGGTCAGTCACATTTCGGTCGATATATCAACAGGTATGTCAACCAAGTGTTGGTCGATATATCGGTCGCTGTGTCAACCGAAGGGTGCACAAATTACTAAAGATCTGTTAGTTGTAGGTGCTCCTTGAAAAGTCCTTAAAAAATGGTTGCAAATTTTTTACACTCTGTAGTTTGTTAAGAATTTGAATTACATGACGTCAGTTTATCTTGTAAATGCACTTTGCAGCCATTCAGAGGGAGGAAGAGAAGGCCACAAGATCTCTAAGAGATGCTGCTAAGAAGGGACAGAAAGATGTATGTATGATCCTTGGCAAAGAAATTGTCCAGTCAAGAAAAGCTGTAAACAAAATTTATGCTTCCAAGGCACAACTGAATTCTGTGGAGATGAGTATGAAAAATCAACTTGGTGAGTCATTTGTAGTATGTTTTGATATTGAAATGAATTCACTTATTATGACGTTTTAAAGCTACCTAAGTAAATTAAAAACTAGAATAGTGCAAAAGATATTTTAAACTGCAAGCTGGTATAGCTTATTACAATAAGGTATTTCGAAGTGCTTTTCTCATTCCAGTTATAACGCCCCCTCAAATATACATGTAACTTTAACCCCTGTTTCTAAGTCCTCCTAAAACTCCTTACCAAAATGCATAGGCTCAGGGGTTGTAAGCAGCACTTTATAGTCATCAATATCAAATGAATGTAAAGTCTTATATAGGCTGAGGCTGTTAGCACCTACCAGTACATTAATATTATTCCAGAGAATAGGCCATTTTACAGTTAAAGATGGAAGCGAGGCTGATGGTGACCTTGTTTTGATACAAACCTTCCTGCTTTATCATGTAAATCAAGTTATTCTTATGCTAACTAGTATTTTTCAAGGACAATTTCCATAACAAAGAGAAGGGAGTTTGTATCAAAACAAGGTCACTGCCAGCCTCAAGACCAGGGTACTAAGTCCACAACTGTAAAATGGTCTATTATCACAAAAAACCAAATCCAACATTATATTATTATGCATTGTATTGAAGAAAGAAATGGCAAACCCTTAAGGCTCTAATAATGTGTCATATCAGTGATAAGTTGAATTGCCAATTTTACCATACACAGCAACTCTCCGACTGGCTGGTTCACTCGAAAAGAGCGGTGAAGTAATGCGATACATGCAGCAGTTGGTGAAGGTGCCTGAAATTCAGGCAACAATGCAAGAACTGTCCAAAGAGATGATGAAGGTATGCATCAAATGGTTAGATTGCTCCATGCATGTTTTCTTACCTGTCATTGTTGGCCGGGAATCACCTGAGATTTCTTAATTAATCATCAGAAATAAACAGATTGACTCATCCGATAAATTATTGATTACTGTATAATCAAAAATTCTTTTTGTAAGAATTCCATTTTAATATGATGGCCGCTGTACCATGCTTTACAACATAACAGAAACATACTTGTAAAATATATCAGAAAAGGGATACATGTAGCAGTAGATTCGAGTCTTCTCACCATGGAGTTCCAGTAGCTCAGTGGTTAGATCATCCAACCTAGACCTCAGAGAGTCATGAGTTTGATTCTCGCTTGCAGCTAACGTAGAATTTTTTCTGTGCTTTCAGAGTGATCAAATTCTCATTCTTCTTTTTGAGACCATGAAAAAAATTAATGCATCACACATGAGTTTGTTTGCTAACTACAATTTTTTCCCACAAAAATTAATTGAATGTACATTAATTTTTCAGTAACTGATTTTAATGCGGCTGAAAGATTTCAATCAATGATTGGTTATAATATGTTTGGCTCACCACTATTACATAATTTTGTATCATTTATAATTTTACTTTTTACATTATTATTGTGGATGAGCAGAAAGTAATATCACAAAATTAAGTGACTGTACACTTCGGTTATGTGTTCATTGAACATTGTAATGACACTGCTCTTACAATATTATTACTAATCCTTTGAAGGCATAAATTTGACCTGCTGTGCTCCTGGTTATCTAGCCTGTGGCAGCCTTTTATAATTATAGTAGGGTCATTGCAAAAACAAGGGCAAGGAAAAACAGGATGGGTGTGACCTTGCAAAATGGGGTGGCGGCACCTTTCTCTCCCTAGCGCCCATGCATTTTTCACAATCTCTGCACACACAGTACCTACCTAAATGTAGGATATATTTTTTCCCCAGAAAACACAGTTAGGCCCATTTTAGCTCTCATACCCCATCAAAACAATAAGGCTATCATCAAACAAGTTTCAAAATGGCACACAATTAAGGTGACTTTGCGTCATTATTCCTTCAAAAATGGGAAGATTTTCATTAAAAAAAATCAAGACCCATTGAACGATGGAAATGTCCAGAATCAGAATTTGGATGAAAATGGACTGATTTTGTCCAAACTGGCCCCACAAAATTCAGAGACCAAAGGGTCAACATTAATGTTACAATTTTTTTTTGTTAAAAAAAAATTGACGGGTCCTTAACTTGGAAGTTGCTTCGAAGAGCTAGGACAACCATGTACATTTTAAACTTCTTTACGTTTTTCAAGTGTACAAAATGGGTAAGTTAGGGTGTCATAGAGTCTCTGAACAATCAAAAAACTTTCAAACTATACTTAAGTTTAAATACCTCTGGTATTATTATTTTTCTGAGTACTTTTGGTAATACTTGCAGGCTGGTATTATAGAAGAGATGTTAGAAGACACATTTGAAGGAGTGGAGGAGGATGATCTAGAGGAAGCTGCACAAGAAGAAGTTGAAAAAGTTTTGTTTGAAGTCACAAAAGGTACCTTGAAACTAGTATTCTTTGCATTTGAGAATTGCAGCTGGATAGTTAGTTTCTTGTCAGCATCTCCTGCAGTAGGTAAAGGTAAAGGCACAAATGAGCCAAAGTCCCAAACGAACAGAGCCTATCTTGGTTTCTTTAGCATGAAGCATGCCCTAGGAGTAATATTGCTTCTCCCCCCCCGAGACAGGATACTAGTCCATCACAGGGTTTCCCCCCAGTAAACCCCCCAGCAGTACAGTGTATGTCGCTGGTACCCATTTCTTCACGTGGGTGAAGAGAGACAAAGTGGAGTAAAGTTCTTTGTCTAAGGAAACAACGCAAAGGGCAAGGCTAGAACCCCGGACCTCCAGATCTGCAGTTTAAGGTGTTAGCCCTCTCAGCCACACACGCCTCCACTCCCACAGATTAAGCCTTAAAATGTGAATCTAATGACTCTAGTGCAATAAAATGCACTGTTAACTAATTTATTAATAATTAACTAACAACCTTTACCACTGATATCACTATGTATATAGGCCATTCCCAAGTTCCAAGAACTCTCTGACTTTCAAAACGAGGCTAAGTGTAAAAACTTTCTTTTATTGTATGAAAGTAAAACTGCGGAATGGCCCTTTGGCTTACTTGGCTTACATGTTTCACAAAGAATATTCAAGCCATGTTTTTCTCGTTCCCCCCGCACTATCTCTACTCTAAGTGATCAAAATTTTTTTGCAGTTTCGCTGCTTAAGTTCGCGTCAAAGCGACCGGTTTCCTTATTAGTGTTATTTTCCCACAGGTGCTCTTGGACAAGCAGGTCACGTGACCGACAAGTTACCGGTGAGTCATCAGGCAAACCGTATTCATGTACCGTCATTAATTTTGTTTAAAACACCGGTAGCCATATGAAAACCTCGTTACAACCCCTTTTTTCTGACTCGAATCAAAGGTCCAGTCATTTCTCTTGTCTACAACTTCGTTGATCCGAGCACCCCGCCATTACGACCAAAGCCCAGCTTTTTGGAATCCCCAAACTTTCTTTTTTTTTTCTTTACGATTGGTCTTCTTTAATAACACAATATCAATTCTTGCTGAGAACAAACAATAGATCTGATAAACAGTAAAGCTTTTTCTTCAAAGATGGTCGAGGTGCCTACAAGTGAGTGATGGTACATGTATATAGTCGTATGAACTTGGTTTCACTGTATGACCATTACAAACGCAGCTTTTTTACTGCTTTAAATGTGATGTTATTTTAAAGGCTTATTACGAGATCAAAATAAAATATAAATGCCCTAAAACAATGACACGATTTGAGCTTTCCTTACGAATTTGATCGTTTTCCGAGATAAGAACCGATGCCGCACACAATGAATCACAGGTTTTTCAGACCAGCACCAACCACTTGACAGCAAAAGTGATTGGATTCTACTCTGTACTTAAAGAGTGATTTTATGACAAGCGATATCCGGTTTCATACTAGACGATTTTTCGAATATCGATTAATATCTCTTCGTTAGCCCCTCTGCATTTACAATTAATAATTTATAATGTGCCGTTTCAGAAATCATCATTAAAAATAGAAAAATCATGATAGTAATTTGATACTCTGTCAGTTATTTACGGGAAACATCGCCAAATGTATTTCCATAGCAGTTCACAAAGAAATCATTCTTTTTATTCACAAAGGTATTTTATTCTTATTGCTTAAACTTTTCTTGTGTAAATTTGCCCCTATGATTCGTTCATCATGTACTTTTGCCTTCATTACTATTATTAATTTTTATTCGTTTAATAAGTAATTTTTCGCTTGCAAGTAAAAGGACGTCAAGCACAATCAACTCTCCACCCTTCAGCAAAACATCTAATATTTTACACGTCCCCTGTTACCTTTCTTAGGATTAAAACTGCTAGAGTTCAAATAAGGTCTTTAATGTATTTCTTATTTATTTAGAAATGTAAAGCAAGTGGCTAAAATTGCACATTTCTAAAAATATCCACCTCTCATTTGTCTAAATAACATATCTATACATCACTGAAATTTAGACGGAGAATTATATTCGTAGTAGACAGAGAATTCTCTGACCTCCCATGCTTAATGAAACCCCTGCCTGTGTTCCCTGTGCTACCCTTTGTTCCCCTGTGTTACCCTTTGTTACCCAGTGTTTCTCTCTGTTACCCTGTGTTACCCTTCATTCCCCTGTGTTAGTGTTACCCTGTGTTACCCTTTTTTCCCCTGTGTTACCCTTTCTTCCCCTGTGTTACCCTGTGTTCCTCTGTATTACCTTGTGTTAACCTGTGTTACCCTTTTTTCCCCTCTGTTAACCTGTGTTACCCTTTCTTCCCCTTTGTTACCCTTTCTTCCCCTGTGTTACCCTTTCTTCCCCTGTGTTACCCTGTGTTCCCCTGTATTACCTTGTGTTACCCTGTGTTCCCCCTTTTTCCCCTCTGTTAACCTGTGTTACCCTTTGTTCCCCTGTGTTACCCTGTGTTACCCTTCTTCCCCTGTGTTACCCAGTGTTACCCTGTGTTACCCTGTATTACCTTGTGTTACCCTGTGTTACCCTTTTTTCTCCTCTGTTAACCTGTGTTACCCTTTCTTCCCCTTTGTTACCCTTTCTTCCCCTGTGTTACCCTTCTTCCCCTGTGTTACCCTGTGTTCCCCTGTATTACCTTGTGTTACCCTGTGTTACCCTTTTTTCCCCTCTGTTAACCTGTGTTACCCTTTCTTCCCCTTTGTTACCCTGTGTTACCTTTTCTTCCCCTGTGTTACCCTGTGTTACCCTTCTTCCCCTGTGTTACCCAGTGTTACCCTGTGTTCCCCTGTATTACCTTGTGTTACCCTGTGTTACCCTTTTTTCCCCTCTGTTAACCTGTGTTACCCTTTCTTCCCCTTTGTTACCCTGTGTTACCCTTTCTTCCCCTGTGTTACCCTGTGTTACCCTTCTTCCCCTGTGTTACCCTGTGTTCCCCTGTATTACCTTG
Source organism: Porites divaricata (assembly GCA_038088405.1). Taxonomy (NCBI): domain Eukaryota; kingdom Metazoa; phylum Cnidaria; class Anthozoa; order Scleractinia; family Poritidae; genus Porites; species Porites divaricata. Next base: position 34,785,087 of record JBBMOI010000002.1, on the reverse strand, counting down.
TGTTACCCTTTTTTCCCCTCTGTTAACCTGTGTTACCCTTTCTTCCCCTTTGTTACCCTGTGTTACCCTTTCTTCCCCTGTGTTACCCTGTGTTACCCTGTGTTACCCTTCTTCCCCTGTGTTACCCTGTGTTCCCCTGTATTACCTTGTGTTACCCTTTTTTCCCCTCTGTTAACCTGTGTTACCCTTTCTTCCCCTTTGTTACCCTGTGTTACCCTTTCTTCCCCTGTGTTACCCTGTGTTACCCTGTGTTACCCTTCTTCCTCTGTGTTACCCAGTGTTACCCTGTGTTCCCCTGTATTACCTTGTGTTACCCTGTGTTACCCTTTTTTCCCCTCTGTTAACCTGTGTTACCCTTTCTTCCCCTTTGTTACCCTGTGTTACCCTTTCTTCCCCTGTGTTACCCTGTGTTACCCTTCTTCCCCTGTGTTACCCAGTGTTACCCTGTGTTCCCCTGTATTACCTTGTGTTACCCTGTGTTACCCTTTTTTCCCCTCTGTTAACCTGTGTTACCCTTTCTTCCCCTTTGTTACCCTGTGTTACCCTTTCTTCCCCTGTGTTACCCTGTGTTACCCTTCTTCCCCTGTGTTACCCTGTGTTACCCTGTGTTACCCTTCTTCCCCTGTGTTCCCCTGTATTACCTTGTGTTACCCTTTCTTCCCCTTTGTTACCCTGTGTTACCCTTTCTTCCCCTGTGTTACCCTGTGTTACCCTTCTTCCCCTGTGTTACCCAGTGTTACCCTGTGTTCCCCTGTATTACCTTGTGTTACCCTGTGTTACCCTTTTTTCCCCTCTGTTAACCTGTGTTACCCTTTCTTCCCCTTTGTTACCCTGTGTTACCCTTTCTTCCCCTGTGTTACCCTGTGTTACCCTTCTTCCCCTGTGTTACCCAGTGTTACCCTGTGTTCCCCTGTATTACCTTGTGTTACCCTGTGTTACCCTTTTTTCCCCTCTGTTAACCTGTGTTACCCTTTCTTCCCCTTTGTTACCCTGTGTTACCCTTTCTTCCCCTGTGTTACCCTGTGTTACCCTTCTTCCCCTGTGTTACCCTGTGTTCCCCTGTATTACCTTGTGTTACCCTTTTTTCCCCTCTGTTAACCTGTGTTACCCTTTCTTCCCCTTTGTTACCCTTTCTTCCCCTGTGTTACCCTGTGTTACCCTGTGTTACCCTTCTTCCCCTGTGTTCCCCTGTATTACCTTGTGTTACCCTTTTTTCCCCTCTGTTAACCTGTGTTACCCTTTCTTCCCCTTTGTTACCCTGTGTTACCCTTTCTTCCCCTGTGTTACCCTGTGTTACCCTGTGTTACCCTTCTTCCCCTGTGTTACCCAGTGTTACCCTGTGTTCCCCTGTATTACCTTGTGTTACCCTGTGTTACCCTTTTTTCCCCTCTGTTAACCTGTGTTACCCTTTCTTCCCCTGTGTTACCCAGTGTTACCCTGTGTTCCCCTGTATTACCTTGTGTTACCCTGTGTTACCCTTTTTTCCCCTCTGTTAACCTGTGTTACCCTTTCTTCCCCTGTGTTACCCAGTGTTACCCTGTGTTCCCCTGTATTACCTTATGATAAAATGTTCAATTTTAAAACCTACATCCAGTATTCACTCATATAATCTAAGAAATTCAAAATACAACCCTTTTGTTCCTAGACCGTGAGATGGGTAAGCGTAGTTTTCCAATATCGCGGGTCTGTTCTGTGGAAAAGCTTTCCTCTGAGCACTAAGACACAGCCCTCTCTTAGCTCTTTTAAATCATCTATCCAATTCTTGTTTCATGTAGTTACGTGTATAGTAGCTCACAGTTTTATCTGTAGCACTACTACCACTACCACTACCACTACCACTACCACCACCACCACCACCACCACCACTACTACACTACTACTACTACTACCACTACCACTACCACTACCACTACTACGACTTAATTAACGTTCGCGAAATGACCACACATTTAATCGAAACGACTTAGGACGTTGGCGAACAGGACGTCAGCTTAATGACTCGTTGATGAAACAATTGTAAACCATTCTAAGTCTCTCTATTTTGTCTTTCAATGAGAAAGAGAAATTACCAAATTTCATTGTACTTAGAGCTCTTTTTTTCCCTCGCCCTAGGGAGAAGAAGAAGGGGCTGCAGCCATGGTTCCGTCTGATGATGAAGGGGAAATGGAAGACATGAAAGCCCGCCTGGAAGCACTCCGCAGCTAAATAACAAAATTAGAAGTCTAGATAACCTGCGCGAGAAGGTAGTCTGTGCCAGGCTCCCAGATAGTAGGAACCGAAAACAAGGTCAAGGGAAAACAGGATGCGCGTTATCTGGGAAAGAGGACGAAGGCGGGAAAAGAAGCCCCAGCCTCCTTGCGTTTTTCGCGTCAATTTTCACGGTCTCTGCACGCTACTATCTTGGAGCCTGGAACAGGCTAGCAAACAGGGTCTGCTGACAGTAAATTTATGAGGGAATCCGTTAACGACTTTAAGTAACGAGAAAGTTGCCCTTTTCTATACCTATGTTTTGCCTAAATTGTCTAGCAAAAAACGGGGAGGGGAGAAAGGCGCTCTTCAATCCCACTCCTTTTTTGCTTAACTCCCGATCCCCTACCCCTTTCGCCGCCTGTTACGCAGGCTAAGTACTGATAAACTTGAAGTTCTTATTCGAATTTTTTTAGCAAAAAGGGGAGGGGGAGGGGAGAAGGGCTCCCTTCAATCCCCCTCCTTTTTTCCTTACCTCCCGATCCCCTATCGCGCTCGACGCCTGCTACGCAGGCTAAGTACTGATAAACTTGAAGTTCTGATTCGATAAAACCCGCGGGACTTAATGCTTAAACTAATCGTTTCTCACATGCGCTGCCCATATCACAGACATTGTACGATACTTGTCAACAAACTCTTCACTAAACGAACATCGTGGTACATGTGTATAATTAGGAGGCCTTAGCATGGAATGCCTAAAGTTTCATTTCTCTTTAAGTATTAAAGAAATGCTCATTGCAGGACAGACTGTACTTTATCTACTACATTTTTTTTCTTTTTTTACTTTATAACATAAAGTTTCATGCCCGTACCCGTTGGCTGAAACGCTATATCTTCTCTATTAACCAAAACATACGTTTTGTGTTTCTGGTTTGTAAATAATGAAATATTAGAATAAAATCAGAACCAAGTTCATGTACTGAGAATCTTTTTCATGGCTTACGTTATTAAATCGTGCAATTTCTGCTATGTGGCTAGCTCTCACTTCAACTTTAATTTAAACAACATAAATTTAACTCTGGTGCAGTCCCTCAAGCTGCGCCCTCGGGTTGTTTGAAGCTGGGTAACCCGGGGTTAGTGCGAAATTTGAACTCAGCTACAAGAGCCTAGAAAGAAAATCACTCAGTTTAATTCTCTTTGCCTTCCCAATTTGATGATCAGATACTCTAAAATTATCCGAAAGAGTGCTTTTGATAAAAAAGAAAACGGAACCCGAGTTAAAATTTAATCCCGGATTAGCGCTAACCGGCATTCGAACAACTGGGCCCAGGTGAATGTATCACATACCCCCTCGTTCCAGTAAATAACACTTACATACCACGTCCAATATATCTGCAAGTTTTTTATTTCACATACCCCAACCAAGCACCGTTTACAATGATTGCACGTGGGCAATACACCGACGCTGAAGTATACGCTTCCCTAGCGTCTTGTTTTCACCTTGGATAAGAGTGAATTCATTGGCAGCATACGCCTATTGCCGTCGCGTTTGCCCGTCGGAATGTTTTGTTTTTTAACCTTGAAAACAATATACCCACGGTAATTTTTTCAACTTTTGAATAAGACCAGTGAGCGAGTATGCGGGTGGTGCTCGATATACCAAGTCAATATAATGCACCATTTTCTCGTTATATTGTGAAGTTTATTGTGATATTGTGTAAGGGCTAGGAATCATTGTTGTCTTCTTTGTGAAGTAACCCGAGACTTACTATTCACTTGGTATATCGTGCACAAGCTAAATATCCACTGACATTGCTGGAAAGAGCGCCTTAAATTAGGAAACCAACCAAGTTTAAAGATGATACGTCAAAAGTGAGCGAATGCTGCACAAAGTCGCGAAATTTTACAGACCTTTGTGTGGCGAGGTTCACGAATTTACACAAACTACAAACGTCTGTAAAATTCGGCGACTTCGCGGAGCTATATGATCTTCGTGAGTTTTCACCAAATCACGTTCAAACTTGGCACCTTTACTAATCTTAAGGCATTCTTTCTAGCCGTGTTGACGGATTTTTGCTAACCGGTCCCAGTCAAAAGTTTACAAAACCGTGTAAGGGTCTGAATGGACAAATCAAGTACTGCAGACTTGGAGTTTGTTTCTTCTCTGGATTCCCGCATAAATCTCGTAACTAAAAACACGGCATCACTTGAGGGATAAAGATAATGTATTTGGCGATTAATCTTTCTTGTACCACTCTTTGCTGTCTGAATTATCAAGAAAATTAATGGAACTATGTTTCTTCATTGCATGTATCACGTCACTCTCCGCCTACAAATTCGTGCCAAGTCCCTGTGCGGTGTCTTCTCATGTCTTCTCAGCCACCGCTTTTCGATGACCTATTCGCGGCGAACAGCGGGGAGACAAACTCGTTCGGACCAAACGAAACGCACAGGCCGTGTGGAATAAAGAGGCCTAGGGACTAGGTAGCATCAATTCTTCTACGGGGAACCCCTCAACGGATGGACATTTGGACTGAGCGAATATCAGGGACCAAGGGGGTCGGTTTCTAAGATCTTGCCTCACCACCTTGCTTCTATACACTGTATTTCAGAGACCAATGTGTTCTTATTAGAACGCAGACTTTAATTACCGGTTGACCAGTCTCGTGTCAATAGTGTTTTAATAGAGCATAAGTATACAGATTCAAGCCCAGATTTAATTACAACCTCACAAAACTCGATTAACTCAACTGGGGAAACAAAATCATGCGAATGTCAGACGATAAACAAGCTAAGCTGAGTAAAATACCATCAAAAAGTACGTTAACCCTTTCAGCCCCAAAAGTAACTAGCATCTAATTTCTCCTAACAATGTTACTGCCTGTTCATAAAGATAGGCAGTCAGAATACATGAATTAATCACCAAAGATGGAGGGGCTTGATGTTTGAACAAATACTTTCAAGAATAAGTACCAGAAAAAATGTATGAAGAACATTATGAAGAAAATGCTTGTTAATATTGAGGCTTAGCGGTTTAAAACAATGACCACACTGCCTTTCTGAAGCTCACGGCGGCCATGTTGATGGTGAAGAACAAAAGCATTTCTCTCCCGGGGGAATTAAACTCTATTTTCATGTAGAATCTTCGAGGAAAAATTCTATTGTTTTAACCCCCAACATGGTTGCCTTGTCACGTGGTTGCAGACCAAGAAGATCCCTCTCAAAAATACCATAATACTTTTTGTTGTCCCTCCAAAATTTTGCATAAAGATTGTTTTCAATTTCTCTAGGACCGCGAGTCCCAACGGCCCAAGAGAAATTGAAAACAATGTTTATGACAAATTTTGGACGGACAACAAATAGTATTATGGTATTTTTTTAAAGACCTATTAGGTTACAATCAGGAACAATAGACCAAAAAACCGATGAAGGATAAATCAAGAGAAATAACGCAAAAAGGACTGGACGACAACCAGGAAAAAATTGCCCGTTTGAAATGTTTCAAAGAGATACATTTCGAATTTCATTAGTCTCCACATCCCACACAACAGAAATTTTTCAAAAACTAACTAACTCCTATAAAAATGAAAAAGAAAAACAATAAATTGAATTAAGTGATATCTACAATAATCTTCATGGGTCGTATTTACACTGTAAACAACTATAATAAACTATACAGATAGAAACAAATTCATCAAAGCTGCTACCATACTAATTACCCTACACGTAGACTCTTATAGAAAGATATTTTTACCACTAGCATCAATTAGTTTAAAGCCTTATTTACCTTAGCAGACTACAGACTTAAAAAACGTTTACTCATTAAGATGGTCAAGACGAGTATAACCACAAGTATAATTTGGTTTTTGTCCATACTAGGATCAAAAGATCTGCGAGACAGGCCATCAAAATTATCACTAAGAAACCTGTCTGTGAAATAACTTCGCATTTAGGCGCGACTAAAAGTTAGCCGACAAGGTCTCTTGAATAAAAGTGGTCAATGAACGGTAAAACCACATAATTCCGCCCCGCGGGTTTGAGTTAATAACAACAGAGTCAAGCTGTTATTCCCTTGTTTCACTCGATCCCAAAACCTTCCGCATTTGAAATGGCAATGGTCAGTTTTTGTTTGAGGATCTTTCGGTTTTTATACGGAGGAAGACAGAGCTGGTTGAAACATGTATGTGCCATGGGCAACCTGCAAAACCAGAACAAAAACAAACGTATGAAAGGCCTTCTGGAGTAAATAACAATACAAACCTTATGAGAGGATTCTCAGCTGCCTTAAACTTGAACTATTATTTCAAAAGGAACAAAACCTTTCCCTTTATCGCTATAGCCTCCGAGCAGGCTCTCTGGAGGCGGTTTTCTCCCACCCCTCGCTTACCCCAGGGAGCTTTCTCGCAGGATATTACCGCTAGTAGTCCCGCTAGTAAACGATAGGTAACGTTATACCTCGCCCTTAGATTTAGTCGATTTTTTTTATGTACATGCAGGTGAAAGAGATGAATTTACTACAAAACAACTTTATGTGCGTGTGACAGTTGGAAACTAGAATAGGTTTTGAGGTGGTATTTGTCGTCATGACAACTTACATGCTCGTGCTGTTCGGTACTTCCATGCGAATGATTTTGAATTCCATTTCACCCATGCCGCCGATAGGAACCCGGTCACTACCAGTAGCAAACAACAGCAACTTTTTCTTCAAGTCCAGTGAAAATGACAGAACAACATCCCAGAAATACCTGAGAACGTAACAAGATTTCCACCTTATAATGCCGGTGTTACCAACAGTTAGCATGACTTAAACGTCCACTGAGGTCTTTGTATCAGTAGCCATCCTTTAATAGTTGCTTGGCCTTGCAAAAGTTATTTAAAATTAAACTGATCGATTTCTCGGGCGCTGATTGGTCGCTAACTCTCTCTCTCTCTCTCTCGTGTGCCATTTTCCAAGGACCTTCACCGGAAATGTTTCAAAACTTTGCAGAAAAACCAAACGCCGTTCCACTCGAACAAATATGGTACTCTACCATACATGACTGTAAAGACCTGTTTAGCCTAACGAACCCAACATGCAGTATCTTTCCTAAGATTTACACTTAATCAGAAAAGGATTGGAGTATTATCACTATAAGGATTAACGCCAGTTAACCAACCTCACAGTAGGATCATTCTTTGTGTAACCCTCATAAACTGTGACTTTCCTGAGAGCATCCATGTCAAGCTCAGGGTTGCCACAGACCAACATCTCTACCTCTTCAGGACGTAACATCTGGATAAAAGACAACATTCATGTCCAAACACTGCACATAGTCAAAGGGGTTGTGTCACCTAGATTTATCAAAATTCTACCATTACACCACTAACCAAAAGAAAATTCAAACTGGGTAAATAACTCTTCAAGTTCCTGTTTTAAAAGCTTGACATCTGACATCCTAATAATTATGTTTTATAACATTTACAAGACAAGTTACAAGGTGTAACACTACTGATTTGCTCTTAACCAGGTGATCTGTGACGTCACTGCGGGGGCCTGGGGAAAGAAATTTTAATGCCGTATCCCATGAACCAAAGCTGACGGGAACAGATTGAATTGAATTGAATTGGTGCGCGCGTTCGTTTATGGGATACGGCATTAAAATTTCTTTCCCCAGGCCCCTGCAATGACGTCACAGATCACCTGGAAGGGAAAAGCCTGGGAAGGTAAAACTTGTACTCACAATAAGCGCATTAGAAGCACACACACTGTGAAAACCATGATAAAAAGACGCGAACTGTTGGTATATAGACCTGTTCAGCAGATAATCCACGTACAGATTCACGTATTCTGAAACGAAAATGAACACTCCGCATTAGGCTACCCTAAAGCTTTGCCGTCAAAACGGCGGATGGACAGAACAATGCTATGCTAAGTTCTTAACGCAAAGGCAAGAATGCGGCCGAAGTGTGCGCAGGCGCCAAGAAGACAGAATAAAGTGGGTATTTGGCGAAAAGGACTTTTCCTTACTTTCCGCCCCAGGCTCCAAGATAGTTATGTGCAGAGATTGTGAAAACTGATGCGAAAAACGCGCGGGGCTGGGGTAGGGAGAGATCAGATCACACGCGTCCTATTTCCCCTTGGCTTGTTTTTGCCACGCCTTTTCCATCTGAAGGCCTGGTACAGACTACCCCGCGCCACTTCAAACAACCTGTCGTGTTAAGCTTCGGCACTTCTCCTTCAAGAAAAGAAGAAAACCAGCGACGAAATTGGGGACTGCGTACAGTGTATGGCATCCAGTCGAGCTCGCTTATGTGCACCATGCGACAAAAGAGATGAAAATCTGTGTACAGCAATGAGAGAACTTAACGGCTAACAAAGTTACACTACGTACTATATAAAATTTTTGTCCTTTTCAGTCTATTTAACCATCTACTGGAAAATATATAATTTTACTCGCCTCTGAAAGAAGTCGAAACTGTGACTGACCAGTTGATCATAGGTTCCACTAGCGTAGGGGAGGTGCACAAACATAGTAGTAGAAGTTAATTAAATCTCGACTTAAATCCTATCTTTTTAAGAAGTATTTTTATAGTTTGTAACTTAGTTTATTTTATTCTCACGATGTCTTTTAAACATATGATTGTAGAGCGCTATTGATCAGCACATGTAAATACGCACTATATAAATTGGTAAATTATTAAATTATTATTTATTACCTTTTCTGTTTTGCTTTGTGACTGGGATTCTATCACCTCTGGGCTTCAAACTGTGTGTGATGACCTCCCCAAACACCGTGTAAGAAATCTAGAAAATAATCGTAAATGTATTCTGAATTAATTCAAAAAGCTGATTGAAGAAAGTTAAGAAAAAGTGGTGAAAGTGAAATACGAAAATACTAACGCGCGTTTCATCAAAAGTCTAATAGTTTCTCGAGCCCTTTGGTTGTAACACCTTTGAGCCTAGACGCCATCTTGGCAATAAGATTTTCCAAAAAAGGAGTTATTAGTTATCAACGATGTTATCGCAATAAAGTTTTGGCAACGATAGCTTTAATGTTTACAATAACCTTAGAAATAAAATGAATATTGACAGGCGACCTGAAATGTCTGACAGAGATCTTCTTCCACATCTCCTTCGTACTCTAAGAGTTCCTTTAGGCCACGTCCAAGATCCTACAAGAGATAACAGTAAACTTCAAAATAAATGCAAAGGCAGCTCCAAGTAAAGACATCACGCGCGTCACAAAAGACTAAGCGGTCGCGCCGCGTAAGCAAAGCAGGAATCCCGGGAATGAGACAGCTGCAGGTAGCGGGACCTAATTCCTTGTCATGGGATAACGGTCCGTTTCTCGGCCCGAAGCAACACTTTAAAATCACAATCCAGGGCTGCAAATAACTGTCGGTCATAGGAAAAAGTCTGACTAAAAATTGGCCCATGTCCCACGAAAAAGCTTAACTGTGGTCGGAAATGATGTCCGGACAAAATTTAAAATACCGAAGAATGTAACTTTGCAGACGAAAGAAATCTACCTTTAGCACAGTAATTTTTTGTCCCACCAAAATAAAATTACGGCAGTGAGTAGATGGAAGTCACCAGTCTACATAAAAATCCTGCATTTATAATGGCAGTAATTGTTCGAGAGGCAGAATCCGTCTTAAATTAAGTCCAACCACATGTTTTTTTTGTCTGACCAAAATAACTTTGAAGAAAGAGAACTAATTTGCAGCTTTGAAATCTAAGGAAGGGAGGTCTAACCCCCTAATCAGTCCATTTCGTTTTCTTTACTTGCTTAAGAGTTTTATTGACTTTCTTTCAAAGCCATTCATGCCACCACTTTCGACAAAAAAGTCCCAAGCCCGAGTTGCTAAATCGCTGGATAACGCTATTCATGGGATAAGTCACTATCCAGACCAGTGGATATAAGTTTTAGTTAAACCAATTACTTTAGCCACTGGACAGAGATTTATCCAGTTGATAGTGTTATAGACCTTTTGAAAATTAGACTGCGAACAGTCTCTTGTTTTTCTTTTGAATCACAGAAGATAAAGAGCACGCATGAGGAGCGAGCGGCGAAGCCGCAAGGAACGAGGGAGGAAGGACGACCGCTTGCGGTCTATTCGAACAACTTGTCCCAGGCGCAGACACTTACCGGCATGGCTTCCATCAAGTCCTTAAGCCCTAACGGTGCTATGCCAACTGTAGCATGAGGATCATGAAAAGGAACTACAGCAGGACTCAGGAGTTTCTTGTAACAACAAGGAGGGAATCTGATATCTAAAATAATGCTGTTGTACACTGCTAATCCCATTAGCTGTTGCACGGTTAAGAAAAGTTCAACAAATTCAACGTAAAATTACATGTACTTTGCATTGATCATCGGGGTTGCATTTACTATGTTGAAAGGATACAACACCAACTAAGTTGAATTCAGAGTCATTATCCATGCATGTTTTGCTAAACCAGTACGTTCTTGACTTCTCATTGTAAGTAAACATCCCTGAAATATGACACATAGCAACAAGACCCTTAAGCGTTGTAAGATAGGAAAAATTAAAGGCTCCTGTTAGGGGAGCGGCAAATTGAGTCCGTAATAGCTTCTGCTGGGTATCTCCCAACAAAAATAGCAATACTCGATAAATGTAAAGCGCGGGGGGACGATGGGAAATGGAAAACGGAACGCGAAAAAAGTGACATTAGTGACAACAGTGTCAACAGTGAAAACAGTGACAACAGTGTCAATAGCGGCAACAGTGACAACAAAAAACAGCACTGAACAGTAGCCAACAGCAACAATAGCAAAGACAGCGACAACAGTGACACCAGCAACAACAGCAACAACAGTGACAACAGCGACAACAGCTACAACAGCAACAACAGTGACAACAAAGGCGGTCACAACAATCGCAACAGCGACGAAAGCGACAACAGTGACAATAGCGACAACTGTGATAACAGTGACAACAGCGACAACAGTGAACAGTGACAACAGCGGCAACAGCGACAACAGTGACAACACTGAACGGTGAAAACGGTGACAACAGCGACAACAGTGACAACTGCCAAGACAGCAACAACAGTGACACCAGCAACAACAGCAACAACAGCAACAACAGGAACAACAGGGACAATGGTGACAACACTGAATAGTGACAACTATGACAACAGCGCCAACAGTGGCGACAGCGACAACAGCAAAAAAAGAGCAACAACAGTGACAATAGTCTCAACAGTGGAAAGATTGAGGACAGGGACAAAAGCGACAACACAGACAACAGTGACAACAGCGACAACAGCGACAAAAGTGACAACAGCAACAACAGTGACTACAGCAACATCAATGACAACACAAACAACAGCAACAACTGATGAGGGACAACAGCAAGTGACAACAGTCACAACAGCCTCCCTTCAACACAAGGAGGCCTCTAGGAGGAGAGAGGTGAGGGGCGTAGGGACAAGGTAAGCGAAGCAATAAATATGGCCAGTGTTTTCATGTGGTGTGACCATGCTTCTTGCACATTTTGGGTATACTAAGGAAACTTTGGTACAATTTTGGCTTGTTTTTTGCTGTTTCTAGTATAAAGATCTAAAACCAAAACTCGTTTGTACATGTACCGTCTCGTTTTTTCAAGCTCATTTGGTGTCCGCAAATCAAATTAAATAGTGTCTAGTCGCTATCTAGGGGAATTTAACTGCAAGTTCATCAATATACTTACCATATTCTGGTCTAAATATTTTTCTAACCAAAAGAAGGAACCATTCCTTTGTCAGGCCTCCCATGTCTAGGCCTGGTTCGCCAGCAAATGTCACTTTGAGTTTCTTTTTTAAGTCTCTCTGCTTGCGAGAGATCTAAGAGAGGTAAAAATAATGATGGGCAGTTTTAACAGTGACATCAAGTATAACTACAAGCAGACATCTTCTACTTTAAGTGCTTGTGATTCATTGCAGTGAAAATAAACAGTTGCACAGAAACCAAGTACAAGGAATAACAATTTCATGCCATGGAATTCAAGAGACTGAACAATGAACGTGTTTTTTGATTCATCATTTATCTCCCACGGCCTTGAATTCCCGTAAATTACTTGTATTATAACTATCAGTCCAAATCTTGTGAATATGAGAACTACATATAAAGTATTGGAATAACACCCATCCCTAAGTCACTAGCTGACAAATAACCGAGCCCTTTATAATAGCACATGACAGCACTATGGTACCTGCCAGCAATATCATAGTCTTCCTTTATTTGTATTCAAATTCACTTGGTCTAAGCAAAATGTCCATTTTGTTCTAGTACAAAAAACTCTCACATGTCCTGCATGTGACAGACACTAAAAAATAATGGTCACAAAAGCACTGTCTGCTCTCAAAGTTTTGAGACCATTAAGTAAAGTTTGTGCCTTGTCCCTTTTTCTATGCAAAAATGTCCCCTCCAAAAAGTAAATTAGTGAGCCAGGGGACATTTTTGAGTAGAGCCTTTCACACTGTTAATTCTCCTTCTTCTCTTGCAAATTCCTTCCCAGTTCCATTAAAATAGCTCTAGCTGTCCGAAATCAATGATCACTTACCTCATTTAGAGAATCAGAAATTAAATTTGAGCGGCGAACTTTGATGTTGAGAAAAAGCATTCCCATGTCAGGCATTTCCCTCCTCTGAACTTTTGCAACGAGGCTTTTCTGTTGGTGATTGGAAATGGACAGACACCACGAGTTATTTGCTGCCTTAAAGGGGATGTTTCACAGCTAACTTATTTGCCATGAAACTTGAAAAATCACAGCTTTGAGCCAAACAAATATGCCTCCCAAGCATTTTATCAAACAATACAAACAACAAAAATGACGCTAACAAATTTTCAAAAACCTCGATAATTCATTGCAATCCATTTAAATCATCTTCAAGTTTGTCCATGTGCACTGCCTTTTGGATTTGCTGTGTAATTCATGAGTTCTTTTGATGGTTTGAGAAGTTATTTTTATGTTTCATGAAGTCTTGTAGCGGTTTCCACAGTTTGAACTTTGATATATTTTGTCACACAGCTCCTTCAAACCTCTAGTGAATAGTTTAAGCCCATGCTGCTTGCCGTGTGCCAAACCTACAAATGTACCTGACATACTAGGAGAGGCATTTTTATCAGTCTCATTTGACAGTTCTTGCTTGGAACAGCACAAACCAGATTCTACTACACATAACCTCTTCATGTTTATTCTTTAAATTTTAACATCATATCAGATGCAATAGAGTGCATTGACGAAAACATGTTTATTTTGACATTAAATTTATATTTTTTACGGCTAAATTATCAATTCATATCTGCATAAACTGTAATAATCAAACAGAGATAGAGAGAAGCTCTTGAATCCTGTTAAAAAAAAAAAAGAAAAATGATGATCTTGGAGAAAACACTTTAACAACAGTACAACTTACCCTGGCCATTACAATCATTTGTGACTCAGAGTCCTTTTGCATGATGAAGCGTTTTGCTGCCAGGCTCAGAATGAAAGGGTACTGACAGAATGAGAACTTCCTAAAAAGCCAATAATAGAAAAAAAATATTATTATTGTCTTACACCTAAAGGAATCACAATGGTAATACACCTAGCCCAGTGGATGAGATTAGGAAATTCCGAAAACAAATGTAACTTATTGCACAGCTGTCGTCTGGGTAGAAATTTATTTCACCATATATCCACACAATGAACCAGTAGCTCCTGCAGGTAAAGCTTTTCTCAAGTCACTGGGAACCCACACTTTCTGCAGCAATAATGGAGCAGCAGTAGCATTGTCAAAAAAAAGCTCTTGGGCAAGTAACTTATCATGCTCACTTACCCCCAGGCAATGTCAACTAAATCTTGCAAAAGCAATGTTAGTCAGCCACATGCAACTGCCCTGGGGCAAGAAAACTTTGAGTTCATTTAAGGTTTCAATCAAGTCCTCCAGAAGGTGTTAACCACTAAACTGTTGTATTTTTAAGTCAATCAAGAATGATCACGTAGTCAAGTGAAAGCTGAGTAGTATATAGATTTAGCCAAGGCTGAAAGGAGAAGCTCCTACTCATAAACTTGTAATTTACTTCAAACAATTTAACCTGTAATCATTGCAAAGAAATCCACTTGGAGTTAAGCCTGGGACCAGTTTAAAACTCAAACTTGTCAGCAGAGAACTTAAAAATAAAACACATAACCTCAATGGGTCAACACCTGAGCCCATGATCAGTCAGGTGATACTGGTCAGCAGACACCCTGTTTTGGCATGTGTCAATTCCCCACAACAAGGACATCCAATATCAGGTTGCAGGCTCCCACACTAGCTATAAATGCTGGACAGACTTACAGTCACACGACTATCAAAATTTTTCAGATGGATAGATAACCAAATTTTCTTAGCTATGTGGCTCTGCTGGCAAATGCGTGGAGTTCTGCTACTAATAAATTATATTAATAAGTTATTTGGTATTAGGCCAGTGTTCATGCAGGCTGGTTGTCCAGATTTTTTATTAATGCCAAGCAGTACAATCAGCCCAGATGACGATTAGCAGTCGGCAAACTGATGACGGTGCCTCTTGAAAAAGTTCTTGATTTGAATTGACTCACCCAGAATTAGCTCCAGGATTTTGCCATGAGTAATATTCACTCATAAGGTCGATGTGATCCAAGGACTGATTGTAGAAATAGGTGTGGTTCACAAGGGGTAGTGTGAACAACCAGTTAGATGCATCTGAGATATTAAAAACTAAACATCAGTTTTAACCTTACAATGAGCTGCATGCTGCTGCCATGCAAAGACATCCATATAAATACATACACCCCCTTGTGGGTATTTAGGGTTTTGAAACCACCTATACCTATGCCGCAAAAAAAGGAAATTGAGAAAAACCGATAAAAGGAATTAACTTAAAAAACACTCAAAGGAAAAAATTCCAGTTATAACTATCACATATATTTTTGTTTAAAAAATTTGGTCGAAGTTGTAAATTTAGTATTATTACAATATTATTATAAAATTAATGATGTCAAGACAAACTTAAGACATTTACATTTACCTAGACTAACATGTTAAATGCTACTGAAGGAACATCTTGAGTTGTTTTGTTATCTCAAATATCTAATAACCCTCTGGACAACTTGGAAAGCCGGGGAAAGGATTGAAACTACAAATTTCAGCTAGTTTTACAGTTTGTTTAATAGTTTAATAATTTATTTTTAGTCGATTTGATAATCATATCACAGGGGGTTCATTAAGGTTTTTAACAGGAGGGCAACTGAGTTTGACACCTGGGCAAAGAATTGGCAAGGCCCGGAAGGCCTTGTCCCCTAGGGGGGTCCGGGGGCATGCTCCCCCGGAAAATTTTGAAATTCTATAGTCGCAGGGATGTGTTTTCCTGCATTTTGAAGCTGCAGACAATGACTTTCAACAACCAAAAAAAGATAACTTTTCTAAGCAATTTAATCATGATTTGATACCAATACCCACCACACAAATTGGACTTTTTGGTTCTCTTTTAATAGCTCTGCTCATAATAATCTTTACTCAAAGTCACTGTCAGCATCTGAGCCATAATCTATTGAACGCGTTCTTTTCTGGGCAGCCATGCTCACATGCTCGCAACACTGATACATTTCAGGTGGTCGTTTATGACGCACAGTTCGTTTCGCCATGTGTTATGGGGCGATTCTTGTTTTTAACCATAGTCTTTTAACACATAACGAACGAGGGGATTTCATGCCGCGTGTAATACAGTGGAAGTTGCACGGCAAAGTATGTTTTACACTCAAGACTCATCAAGAAAAGGGCACCATTGTAACTTAAAACTGTTTTTGATCGCTCCTTGTATTAAAAAGAAGTTCTTTGAGATGTAAGGCAGCCGGGCAAAGTCGTGTTTACAGCCGGTCAATTTGCCCGGTGCCCGGCCCTTAATGAACCCCCTGATATCAAATTGAGTCAAATCAACTACGCTAGAAAGAAGCTAATTAAAGTAATAATTTCTTTTCATAACTTCACACTAGACTGAGAAAATAATTCTTGTGAGGCACTAGAGCATCTGGAAACTGATACTTTTGCTTTGGCATTTAAGGAAATTAATAATTAAAAAATGTGTTTATTAAAATATTTTATTATTAATATATACTTGTCATGAAAACAAAAGGAGTATATTTGACAGAAGGAAAACAAAGGTTAATATTTAACAGCATACTTAGTAATGCCAGAACTTTAACGGCAGAAGGAATCCACCAGGTACATTTTTCTTCAGAAGGGAGATCATTGACATTGGCCGGAAACAGACGGACACTAATAAACTTTAAGAATATAAAATTTCTCAGTAAAGGAAAAATTTATTCACATCATAGTAAAATATTAATATTAAACAGTTAACCGCATTAATAAGCAAAAGCATAAATAACTTCATCCTCGGAGACCCAGGGGCAGATAGTGCGGACGAGGAAAAGTCTAAAAGGGCAGAAAAATATATGGCACGAAGAAAAGTAAAGAACGGCGAGAAGAGCCCCTGGGGACAATGTCTTACCAGACCAGTTCCAAACAGTCGCCGCCGTTCTGGCTTCTGATTGGTGCCAATCAGAAGCCAGAACAGCGGCGACCGTTTGGAACTGGTCTGGTAAGACATTGTCCCCAGGGGCTCTTCTCGCCGTTCTTTACTTTTCTTCGTGCCATATATTTTCCCGCCCGTTTAGACTTTTCCTCATCCCCACTATCTGCCCCTGGGTCTCTGAGGATGAAATAACTTATGTTGGATCCAATCATTTTAACCTTTTTGCACATTAATTTTTACTGCGACTGAAAATATGACGTTAACTTTTATTGTTATTGACTCAAAGACCAGCTTTTAACTCTTAACAGTTTGTAAAAATCTTCTTAAAACCATTACTTCATCATTACCTCTATTAATATTATCACCACTGCATGTACAGGTTAATCTCAAGACACGTTTTTTAATAACGTGTAAAAAACCTGACCAATAAAAAAATTACAAATGAAGCAAAACAATAAGGTAGAGCTGCCTTGTACAGTTTTGTAGTTTAGAGGACAGTAGTTAACCATTAATTATGAGCAATAATTGGTTTGTTCTATATGAAGCTTCATAAAACCCACCTTGTGAATTAATCTCACAGAAGGAAACGCAAAAATGTAGTGATTAGATCAGAGAGTTAACAATTATTGAATGACGCTGAGTATCATCTGAAGAATTTAATGGAGATCAAAGAGGGTTTTATTTCTGCTGAGGCCGTAGGCCAAGGTGGATAACACCCTTTGAGATCTCCTTAATTCTTTAGATGATACAAAAGCTGAATTCAATAATGGCTTTATTATTCATTCAAAATAATTCCTAGTTTAAATTAAAACAAGCTAAAACATGCTTACCTCCATCGATGTTCAGTTCATCTTAGATAGTGCATGTTTATCAGCAAGTTTAAAAGATAAAGGGTTTTTCAGGTCTGCAAACATTTTCCAAATAGCAGAAGTCATCCGTCAAGTTGTCTTCTTGCTGTTCTTGCTATATGTGTTTAGCCAAAAGTTCGCCCAATAGTCACCTTTTCTCGTGAAACAAGTGAAATGTTAATTCCGCCATTTAGGAGTCACTACCAAAACAACTCAGCCTCGTCCCCAGGTCTTCTTGGTTAATGGTTCTGATAAAAAATCTGGCAATTTCCCTGCACGATTGACCCATTCTTCAATTCTTCCAAATTTGGTTGACAATTGCTGGTTATGATGAATTATGCATGGAATTTTAGCCAATCAGAAACGGAGAAATATTTTGAATGAATAACAAATGAACACTACTTACTTTTTAGAATAAAAAAAAATCTATCAAAATCAGCCTAGAGTGAACACAGCAACAGATGGTGGTCTGTTAGAGTAAAAATGTTATTTCTTTTTTTATAATAATTATTCAATCAAGTTACTTTTCAAATACTATTTATGACACTTAACAACAAAATTAAATGAAACAGTCCATGCCGAATTTATACTAAAAAACTCTAAACACTGCTGTGTTGATCCTAAGACTAGAGGCCGACCATTTGACTTTTGAAGGGGGGTATGGGTGATTTGGTTTGTGTAAGAATTTTTTTCCCTGACAGTAACAATGGTGTACAGTGTAAGAGTTTTTTCCAGCATTATATGTCATAATTTTTTTTTTTCAGTGTAGGATTTTTGTTTTCCCCAGGTGTTTCCTTGCAAGAATTTTTTCCCTAAAAATCAGTCTGCAGGATATTTTTTAAATCACCCATATGCCCCCTCAAAAGCCAAATGGTCGGCCCCTAAGATAATTTTTTACATATTTTGGTATATCATGACTTCTCTTAATAATTTGATTTCTATAATAAAATAAAACACTTTTTGATAAGCAAACCTGTTGTACTCTTGTAATAAGTCCTTTAAAGGTATTGACAGGAATTCTATGAACAAAAGATCAAAAAACTTTTTAATGAAATTAAGATCGACTGACACTGCATTACTAGAAAACTTCATAGGAAAAACTTGTACATTAATTTTAGGTAGCTAGCTAGCCACCTGCTAATTAGCCTGTCTACATGAATGCATTGTGTGCAATGTAGGGTAGATAAAACACATGTAACATTTTTATGCTCATTATCCTTAATTTAACCCATACAAGTGGCCTTGACAACATTTGTTGTCGTTCAATTATATCCTTGGTTTGAATTTTATTTCCCTTTATTTGGGGGTATGGTAATGTATGGTAATGAGTTGAGAACAAAGGAAAATAAAATTTAAACTAAGGACAAAAATTTACATGTATGCACCTGCAAAGCTATTCAAATAACTGTACAGGGTGTCCCAAAAGTTCGTTCCTCCACTTCGTAAGTCTGTATTTCAGTACGATTGGACTTGGTAAGCAAATCATTTAAACAAAAGTTGTATCTTTCAATATAATTCACTATTTTCATACTTTTTGTGCCATCTTTTATCTCCAATATTCGATTTGTGTCCTTCTGTGCCAAAGGTGCACGTGCGCGAGTATATGTTCTAGCCACATTTTTTGTATTTCATAGCCCGAATTGCTTGAACTCCTTCCTTGTTTTTTTGTGAATATCACGAAAGATAAACCCCCTTAACGCAAAAACGTTCAGCTGCATGAGAGCACAAGCCTGCGTGTACTTCGATTTACTGGCTTATCTGTTGTAGAAATTGCTAAAAACTGGAAAAATCCGAATGTTGGGTGGTAGAATGATCATGGAGAAATGAAGGTTGTGAAGGCAAGAAACTAAGGGGAAGACCAAAAGCCCTGAATAAAGTAGCTAACATAGTTTTACAGAAGGCTAGATACAAAATAAGAGACTCGAAACTGATGCTCAGTCTCACATAGTTAGCAAGCCAAATAAAAGGGTCATGAAAAGCTGTTTAAAATGTTTAAAATTAGAGGTCCCTGAGATGGCAAAAAAATCTCTGCTTAGTCTGCCAATTAACGCCCAGCTCGTTTCAAAATTAATTTGTCAAGAAGTACAAAAGCCTTACTGTGGAAGGGGGCCAGGATTATTATCTTTTTTGGATGAATGCCCAAAATTTATTTTTTTTTCAGCTGCCTAAACTAAACAAATGTTGTTTGGGGGTTGAACTGGATCCTGCACACTAGGTGATAAAAAAGCTCAAAATGGATCATTTGTGGCACGGTCTAGAACACGCTGTATCCCACTTCATGTCGCAACGGCTACAGAATGTGATAAAAAACAAAAAGGGCATGCCAGTTACTGAAATTCTGAATACATGTACTTGATAGAGAAATAAACATCTTCTAGAAATTTCATGTAAAAATAAGTTTTGGTCAAAAGTTATAGTGCATGAAATTAGGGGAATGAACTTTTGGGACACCCTGTAGAGCGTTATCTGTGATTGAGTAAACTCTGAAAGCTAATATCCAACTTTCACAGCTAGCACTGTTTCCTGTTTCTTTAATTCCAACACTAAAATATTTGCAAGTTCAAAAGTTACCACCTTAAAAAAACAATTTTCTTTGTCTTAACAGTGTACCTGTTATGAAATCTCCTCTTTCACTTAACAATGTTGCCACTAACACCATCAAAAAATCAAGGAGAAAAAGAAAAAAGTACACTGCAGCAGTGCACATGCATGTATGTAGCAAGGATTTGTATACAACACTGTAACTGAGTACAGACCAAGAAAGCAGAGCTTTTAAATGGAGTAATAATAATGTTCTAAAAAAAAGTAAAAGAGAGGAAGTAACCTTCTAAACCAGTGAACAAGAAACTGATGCTCTCCATCTGTGAGCGATGACACTTGTCGAAGAAGGTGAGCAAAGATGACGTAAGTGGCTGATTTGTTAAACTGAGGATTCTGTAATGTTGACAAAGAATGGGTTACAATTTATGATAACTACATTTTGAATAGATGTATCATTTTTTCAAATAACTTTTCTAAGGAATTAAAAACAACATCAACAACACTGAAAACCATCCAGTTTAACCAATTCCATACCCATATGCAGGTTGTTCATTAAGAATTCTAGCATAACAGGAGAAAGGTGTAACACTACGGGAGAATATTGTGAATGTCTGAATGAAAAACATCGCACTGTATGTTAGCCAGAGAATTCTGTGTAGTAAACAGAGAATTCTCCAACCTCCAATGCCTAATGAACACCCTGCATATGTGAGAGCACATGCACCCTGTTTTGGACAGTTGGATATCAAAAATGACAGCCCAGTTTTAAGAAAGTACAATTATTACTACAATGACAAATATGAAGACATGTTAAATTACACGGGGCCTATTACAGATCTAGTACAAAGAAGCCAAAAGCTCAAAGAGCCAGGAAGCAATGTAAGCCATACAGTACTGATCCACTGCTCAATACAGTGTACATTGAAAACAGCCGAAAATTCTTACAGGCTGTGACTGCCACATTATGTAAAATCTATTAAAGATACATGTACATGTTTAAGTAAAAAGAAAAGTGGAAAATAAAATACAAGTATAAATTTATGTGTAATACCTGTAACAAGATGATGTAGGCTCTAAGATCATTTTTTGTTCTTTTACTGTGTGAATGAAAAATAAGCAAGTTATATAAAAAAGGAACAGGTGCACACAAGCCAATTAGGCCCAAACGGCCAGAGCTTATCCCCATTTCCTTAGAATGAAGCGTGCCTACGAGTATTGCTACTCCCCCCTATAAGGGATGCTAGTCCATCACAGGGTTACCCCCAGCAGTATGTCGCCGGTAGCTATTTATACACCTGGGTGAAGAGAGACAAAGTGGAGTAAAGTTCCAGGAAGCAACGCGATGGGCGAGGCTTGAACCTCAGACCTCCAGATCTGGAGTTCAAGGTGTCAACCACTCAGCCACACATGCCTCCTAAAAAAACTTATATCCATTCTTCCCTCATGGAGGGGTTTGGTCCACATCACGCCCCTACCCTTGAGAAAATTCAAGTTTTCAAAGACAAAACGAGTACAAATGATCCCCAGATGGGAAGGGGGTGATTGGTATGGATATTTCTTGAAACAACAAAATTTCGATTTAGAAATTTACATATACCATACAAGAAAAAAAGAGGCAAGAAACAACCTATTTTACAATTAATTTTATTACCGTTTGATGTCTTGTAAGAGGCTGTTAATCACAGACTTCAGGACATTCTTTTGCACATCTTGGGGCTAAAGAAAGAACCAGAATTAAATAAAAACCCCTTTCAAGAAACTCTGCGGGACTCAGGACACTGCATATACACATAAATGACTTGAAATCTATGCCAGTTGTGCAGATTAGAAAATACAAATGGCAGGTGTGTACAGGAAGCCAAGGAACTCCAAATCTCCTCAGTGGCAAGGAGATCTTCATAGCAACCTAATCACAACCTTGGAACCTCTAGGGAACCTTTCTTATTTTTGAATCTACTTAAACACTCTGGAAGGGAATGTCCAATCACAGAAAGCAATTGAAATTTACTTAAGCCAATCAGAAATGGATGTATGAGGGGGGGGAGGGGGGGGGGGCAAGAGGGGTCTCATCATGAGTTCACAAACCATGCACAAATTTGCATTTCAGGAGTCACAAAACAAATATTTACTAGGTCTTCACGCTTCTCAAAAATAGAGGTCGTACAAAATGTCAAAAAAGTGACTTTAGTCCCATTTTGTAAAACAGAGTGCTTCGATTATATTTTGGCAAGTTAACTAGAGTTTTACAAACCTTATAAAAGCACTGCACAGCTATTAAGTCTCTAGGGAAGACAGCTGTAGGTGGGTCTGAGTGCACTGGAGTGTGAACTTACATCAAAAGACTCAAAAGTGAGGTTAAATTTAGCCACCCGAGATGCTAGTTAAGGTCATTTGGCCAAATGAACTATTTATTTTCTTCGATTGATCTTCAATGTACGTGTAAACAATTGAGGATTTTGGTAGTTCAGGTTTCACAGAGCTTGCACTTCAATCACGATTCACAGAACAGTTTTTCAGTTAACATCTCGTGAGGATTCACGGACACCAAATCTGGTCGATCACGGTGTCATGAACATAAGCTTGCCTCACCTCATATATGTACAGATATCCCTGCAAACCTATTCCTTATAAGGAATACCTGCAGAACAAGTGTTTGGAAGCTATTGCACAGACTGTTTTTATCAGGAATTTAGACAGTCTGTGACACACTCAGAGGCTATAATTTATTTAAAATAGAACTTTACTTCAACATGCAGCCTCTATGAATTAATAAAAAAATCAATAGCAAGTCTTAATATTTACCAAAGAAAGCACAATTTCATAGGTTATCCGCACAAAATCATAATCAATACCACTCTCACTAAACTCCTCTGGGTCATAGTCATCTTTCCTCTGAGGAAATAAAAGTAAATCATATTGTTTGTAAGGTAAAAATACCAAATTCTTCTCTTCTTTTTAAACTCTTACTAATGCACCAATTTAAAATTAAATTACACAAAAGGTTCCTATAAAATATTAATGAACACGTTTTTTAACACATAAAAATTTTAAACTTTTATTCAAGGCAAGCTCTGGTGATAATTTATTCTTTAAAAATGATATTCATCTTTAATCTGCAGGCTAGTCCAACAGCAATAAACTACATTATGTACAATGTCATTACATCCTACTTAATAATAATTAACTATACCTTAAATACTGAGACCACTTCAGAAAATGAATCAAATGTTCTTGTTAAAAATTCAAGAAGACTCTGATAATCTCCCGATGCTGTGGCTTCCCTCCAGTCACTTCTGAAATTTCATAAGACAGTTTATAATATTAAGATCGACCTACCGGCACTTAGAAAGAAAATGAAGACAACCAGAAGTGAATTGACATGTACATGCATTACTGCGGCACTCATCTCCATCCCAAAAATTTAGTGGAAAACTCAGGCAAAACAAAGGAAAGATTTTGTTCTCACTGGAACAAAATTTTTAAACTCTCTTTTCATTGTTCTTTAAACAAAGCCATCCTAGAAAGTTCATCTTCATTCTAGGTTATAAACCCATACTTAAAGTAAAGTTGTATTTTCCGGGCCAAAAACAAAGTTTTATCTCATCTCGCCCCAGTCTTTAAGGGAAGCATGAGTCACAATAATTTTATCTTTGTTTTCATCCTAGATGCAGCTGCTTTAGGTCCCTAATGAGTACTTGTTACATGTTAATCTTGATAATAGATCTCAAATCACAATAGCTTGAATAAGGCAAAGATCCCTAGCATGTAACAGCATCCTGTTTTGGACAGCTGGATAAATCAACAACCAAACTTTGATACAATACAGTAACTTGTGGGGAGGAGAGGGGAGGCTATATTTTGTTAACCCTTTGTTTCACATGCTGAGGAGGAAGGCCTGTCCATGTCAGCATTTCATGTCTGTCTTCATCTCTGTTACATCTTTATTTCAATTATGCCAACTGTCACCATTCCATAAATTTCATTTCACAGAGCTGACAGTACAGAATTTACCAGAGCTACCATTTGTTGGTGGGGATATAATAATTATGTATCAGAAAAAGTAGCCCAAAGCTGGAGGGTAACTTCCCAGTAACAGGCTAATGGAGATTTAGTAAAATCCAACTAGTGGTCTATCATCAATGCTGCATTCTGATTGGTTGAGCTGCTTCTAGGCTATATGTTATAGCCCACTAGTAGCGAAAAGCGTGGGCTTTTTGGCAGCAAAAAAGGATTAAAGTCTAGCTTTAACTAGCTAAAGATTTTTTATTCTCGATATTTTTGACTAACTAGTTGGATTTTACTAAAACAATTATTCCTCTCACCCTCATGGCCTCTGAGTCAATAGCCCATTCAGCCTTCGGCGTCATGGGCTATTGACTCAGAGCCCATTCGGTCTCGACGAATAATTATTAAATACCACTGGATGGGGTCACATTTTCAATACAGTAAAATTAAGAATGGGGTCAGACATTTTTGGGATTTAAGGGGTCAGAAAATTCAGGTAGGTAGGGATTTAAAACGGGAAGAATTTTACTACATTAAGTTTAACAAATGTTTCAATTCATTTCAGGATGACTTACTTAAAAGATTTTATAATTAATTTACATTGTAGATGTACATGTAGATCCATGATTAGGAAAGTGACTACAGTGTAAGTCGGTCAAATAAAAAAATGTTAATTACATTTTCCCAAAAGTGACTACTATGGGGTCCTAACAAACTATGGTGAACTAGGGGTTCTGAGAGGCCAGCGGCACATACCCAGCTAAAATTAACCCAAGTAACCCCCTCACACACACACACCCCCCGGGAAAGTAGAAGCAGATTTGATGGTTTCTATGAAAACATTACTAGCAAAGGAAGTTTATGACAAGTTCATTAGAGTGTGTATATGCCTCCTACATATTCAATAAATGCGATGGTAATTAACTACTGTGCACACCGCAAAATAGATACTAAAGAAAAAGCAATTCAAAACAATGTCATTTGAAAAACAAAACAAAGTCAAAACAGCTTCTCTGCCTTCTGCTCATTAACTGGTCTTCCCAATTTTGTAAGTGAGATGAACAGGTATAATTTTACCACCAGCTTGATTCTAACTAAAGATCATTTTATGTATTTCCATTTTTCTAAGGTAACCTGATCGTGGGTGCGAAGAATTTCAGCTGCCCAATTAAGGAATTTGACACAGTGTGAACACAAGGGACAAGAGGGCGCTAATTAAATGTCTGAGTTCTTTACCATGACATCATATACAAAACCCATAGATTTAACTTCGATCACAATTTACCTCAGGGACATAGCATTATGATATTTCCTCTCCGGCTTCTTTTTGTCTTCTCTTCTTGAATGACTTCCTCGAACTATCACCTCGCTGTCCGAAGCAGAGTTTGAACCCAGCCTTTCATTTTGAGTGAAAAATCTAGAGCTATCTTCCGAATCTTGTTTTACCAGCGATCGTTTCTCTTTGCCTCTTCGCAAAAGCCCAGAAGAGTTTTTCTCCTCGCTGATTCGACCTTTAACTCCTCCTTTACTCTCGCTGCTCAAAGGAGAGTCCTCGTCCCTGTTATTTGAATCGCTAGTAACATTCGCTTCGGTCGTGTTGTTGCTGAGGTTACGGGAGAAACGGTTCTGTGAACTTGGTACCCTGCGGTTGTTCACTGTTTTCTGTGTCTCTGACCCCGTATCTTGATGTGATACCTCGGGCGTTACGGCAATTCCTCTGTTTTCTAAATGCGATGTTTTAGAAGTTTTTCTTTTGGCTAAGGCAGTCGGTTTCATAGAACTTTCGCTGACATCTCCGCCGGCTTCTTCTTGGCGGCCATCAGAACTTGGAGAAAACGTATTTCGATTCCGCGAGCTGAAAAGATTTGATAAGCCACCCAATCTCCGCCCAGGGCGAGTTCGCTCCACATGGCTATTCTATAATGCACATATACAATGTTTCGTGAGAACATTAACAGAAGAGAATAGGTCAAGAAATTAACACGAAAATACCCACCACAGACGTAACACGAACTTCCTCAGAATCTTCGTGCGGGTTGAAAAGGGGGTTCTTTATCGGAGGTAAAAGGCGTGTAGAAGAGTTTTTAGCCCCTCCACTGGACATACCCACTTAAAAACCGACCATCTGATGTGGTCTGAGCCACAGTGGAGGTTTTATCAAAGCATGACCACGACAATAATCCCTCGACCGTGCAACTACTAGGAACAGACGGCCATTTTGGTTGTTGATTAACCGAGCTGGGCGCACTAAGCCGTGAATGGATACTACACGCGGATTGGCTCATGTCACAATGAAGAAATCTGATTGGATAATAAAGATCCCCCTGCTCAAAATTCCTCATAACAGGTGCACTGGTTTCTTGACAACATTTTCCTGTAATCAATATTTCATACTGCTTTTTCCATGTACGTACCATCAGAACAAACTTAGCAAATGAAAATTCTGCAGTGTCATTTTCACTTTTTCATATTTTCAGGCAAATAAAACGCAACCCTATGTAATCTAAATTTGCATACAGTCTCATTTTTGTAAACATCCTTAGACTGACGGAAAATAGTGATATCCAAAACGCCCCTAGAAGATGATACTGAAGACAAACTTTGCGTCGTGTTTTCAAAATGTTAAAATCGAAAGGTCAGAGGAAAATAACGGAATTTCAGAGCATGAAAAAAGAATACCGTACTTACGTTAGGTTTCATTTCAGCTCCACGGGATATTAAAACTTCGGAGAAGATAATTTTTAAAGCTTGTCATAGCCTCGGCGGAGACAAACATTTAGAAAACAAGTTTTTGAAGCTAATTCTATACTTAGCAGAAAATGTTTAGCGCGTCTCCTGAATCTTACTATCATCGTCACATTTCATCTCTTGAGTAATTCCCCATTGCGAAGAGAGGTCTGTTAAAAGAATAACCAGCTAAAGCTATGGTAACATTTGTTTTGACTTCAGACCGCATGCTGTTTGATGTTACTGAAGCAAGTATGGCTTAATACAGATTAGACTGACTAGTCCAGATGAAATGTTATTGTTATATAAGGGGAATATGAATTAAAATGGAGAGAATAATTCCCACCGGCATTCCCACCAAGTTTAACAAAAACTCGATCGCTATAGTTAATGCATCAAATGAAAATGGAAAACGTTGTTTATTCACAGGGCAGCTGCAACTGGACAAGCTTGGACTCCTGTAAAGATATCTTATAGATGTATACGAAGTCATATATGTAACTTTTTGAATAAAATGCAACAGTATATAGCGTCCTCACACTGCCTGCCTCGAGTAGCTTTTGCTAAATGCAGGTTGTATGTGAATGTATTACGTATTTCTTTTGCGTTAAATAAAGTTGCTTGTCAAATTTTAAATATAATGTTGTCCAGTCTCATAAAAAAAAATGGACCCATGCTGTTAAAAACGAAAAAAAAACAACAGCAAAATTTAAACAAACAAAGCTTTTTATCAGCCAAAATAATTAAATGTGTCAAGGGTAAAACGTGTGTTTTCTTTTTACCAGACGTTAAATTTCCGGCGATCTTTTAAACGAGAATAATTATTGCTACTGCTGTTTTTATTATTATTATTATTTTTTTTTACCAAAATAATGATAATAAACTTCACTCTCACGATGATATTCCATGTACTTCAGTTGGGGTCTAAAGAAGAGAATTAAGCGAATTTCTAGACATTTGTGCGTGTATGTAAATGACATTACAATCTTTTAAATACCGATTCCGGCTGGAATTTTAGTTTTGTAAATTTTAATAGCTCTCGAAAAACTAAGGGGCAAAATTCCACGTTTTGCTTCCACTTTTAAACGATTTCCATTCGATGGCTTTTTTTCTGTAAAAAAAAAAAACGATGAAAGATTTAATGCCAGCTTTACATTTTCCTCCAGAAATAACACAAATGTTTGCGAGAAAGTTAGATATTTATATTCCACAGCGCCTAGTCCGCTGGAATTAGGATGATTTCCAATTATTTATAAATAGAAATTGTTTGTTTTCAATGTTTCGACAATGTATAACTTTTTCTTCTTGACAGTCGTCTACTGACCAAGCAAAGTTTGAAAGACATTAAAACTCAGTTTCGACAATGGCCGTAAGCGTGCATGCCCAAGCAGAAGCGGATGGCCCAAGCAAGTTTAAGAAACCATCTATTCTAAAGAAAATCCGACACCAGTGTGAGGTATGGGACACTCCACTCCTCGCTTGACATGGATCAATTATACCAGCAGAATGTTTGAGCAGAATGAGCGATGCAGCGAGCATTCCGTGCCAGTAGAGTAAGGCATTTTCGAGACGAATTTGAATAGAAGAAAGGAAACTCGGCGACAAGATCAGTGATATGGAAAAGAGAATGAATGCAAGGGAATTTAAAACGGCAAGTACAAAACAAGATCTAGCGGGATGGTAATATCGAAAAAATTCCCCGTTTCGAAGAATATCGGTCGCAAGATGATTTACAACTTTTTCTTTGCTTTATGAGGGCTAGGCCCAGCCTCCTTGATCCGAAGGCCAAAGGGCCGGAAATTTTTCGGGTACAGAGCAGATTTAATGGTAAGATTTTTATTCAATGAATGTACGATCTCTTTATGAGTATATGCTAAGTTCTTATAACATTCTTTTCACCGCATTTACCACGTTTCCCTTTAAGTGCAAAAGCTCTATTACTAGCTGTATGCATTACTTACCGGCTTTTAAAGCTTAAGTTAAGCATAAGGATACCTCATGACCATTTTCTAAGGGCACAATCTTCAGCCACTTTAGCGAGCTTAACTTTAAAGGCTCGAGTTTATATATTTGACAGTACTAACATAACATTTCTGTAAGTATTTAGCTGAAATGGTTAGAGTATTAAAACAGCTGTTTGTGTGTTTGACTTGGCCTTGGCTGTATCTGGCTTAGACATAGGCGATCAGTACATAAAATCATACTTTCAACTTAATTTCTCGGAACATCGACGTCTTTTACACTGGGTCGAAGCCATAACTGATACTCAAGCAAACAATTCTTTTCTTTTTGTGTTTTGTTTTGTTAAGGAAGAATGTTTTACTCTGTTGATATTTTGACTCGAAAAGGGAGGCTTAGTCTATTATGATAAGCGGTATTTTGCTACTGAAAGTTTGTTAATCGTAATTACTTTCCCGTCTATCATTTGTTTTTTGTCTGGCTTAAAAGATCTCCTATACAATGTAGATCCAACAAACGTCGCATTTGTCGCGTTTGTGTCGTGGGGCATTTCTTAATTTATTTAAACATTATAAGCTTGTTAAATATTTAAATCTAACCCTAAATCAAGACCCTGATTCATTTTCAATTGTCAAAAAGGAAATATCGAACGCCAGGCTCGTGAGTACTGGGGATGTGGTTTTGCAGTCTCTCCCAGTAGATTATGGAATTCCACAGGGGTCCATTCTTGGCCCTGTTCTGTTTACTGTTTATATAAATGATTTATTAACTGTACCTAAACTTTGTCAAACTGCTTGTTACGTTGATGATTCTAAACTTTACTTGAAGTTTAAAACTAATGAGCTATGTAACGCAGTCTCCGCAGTTAACTCTGATCTAAACGAAATCTGTAGGTGGTGCATGCTGTCACAATTCACTGCTTCTGAATCCAGATAAAACTAAACTTTTTGTCATATGCGTGCCGCAATTGCTACGACAGGTACCTGACTTTACAATAACACTTTGCGGCAAACCAATATCACCGACACCTGTAACAAAGGATCTTGGAGTGTTTTTAGATCAGTGCCTCTCCTATGATGAACATATACGTAAAACTGTCGCTAGTTGTATAAACAAACTGATCCAGATCAATAGAATTGAGCATTTACTTGATAAGGAAACACTTTTGTTAATCATTTATAGCTTTGTTTTTAGCAGGCTGTTTTATTGCTCCTCAGTTTGGAGCAATACCTCGGCAACTAACATCCATAAGCTTCAGCTTGTTCAAAATTTTTCAGCCAGGATTATCTTGGGAATTCGCAATATGACCATATCTCTGCAGGTTTAAGATCACTTCGATGGCTAAATGTCAAACAAAGACTTATGGTCAATGATGCAGTTATGATGCATAAATGTCTCAAAGGTCAGTCACCTAGCTACTTGTCAGATAAATTTTCAACTCGAGCTATTGTCCATTATAGACAGACAAGATATAGAGAGAGCCTCAATATTCCATCTGGTAGAATTAATGCTGGCCAACTCGCTTTTTGTTACCGAGGTGTAAAAATCTGGAATAATTTAAGTAAAAACTTAAGGGCAATCATAAATGTTAAGGTTTTTAAGAGTCGTCTAATTAATCAATTGATTAACATGAACAAGATTAGGTGCTGAAATTTGTACAAAGTTACTATTTAGTTATTGTTGTCCATAGTTTATTTAAGTAAATAATTTATTTATTCATCCATTTAATTAATTTAATTTAATTTTAGTATTGATGCTGAAAAGCCCTTTTTAGGGATGCTCAATAGAGAGGGTCCCCAATAGGTTTTTCGGGATGCGGGATTTGCCTTATTTCAAGGCCGGGATTCGGGATTTTAAAGCAAAATTGGGCGAGATTCGGGATTGAAGTGTGCACGGGATGCGGGATGCCCAAAATAGCCATTGGGATTACGGGATTAGGGGAAAATTTGGCGCGGTATGAGGGGATTGGAGTACCCTATTGGGGACCCTCAATAGAGTGTATGTATGTATTTATGTACTCCTGAAATTAAATGAGCCAATACCTAATACTACCACCGGCTCCCCGACACTGGCATGAATAATTTCTACACTGTATACAGTGGCGGATCCAGACCTTCAGATAAGGGGGGGCCCCGGTCATCCAGACCCTGAGATAAGGGGGGGTCGGTCTCAAAAAAAATTTTTCGGCCCTTCGGGCCTCAGTTTGGGCTAAAAGTAAGGGGGTCCGGGTCCCCCCGGGCCCCTCCCCTGGATCCACCACTGGTATATCCATATTTAGTATAATTACATTGATGTTTATCGAAAATAGAGCGCTATGATTGGCTAGGAGCTTCGCTTTATCCCGCTATAATCACCGCGCGGTGATTATAACATTGAAGGCTAGCAGTTTTCAAAATGGCAGCCAGATTTTTTGATGTTTCGAAGTCGAAAATTTATCAATAATTTTATTTTCTCCAATAATCATCAATGTAATCATACTAAAACAATTAGTCGCCTCAGGTGACGTGA
The DNA here is from genome assembly GCA_038088405.1 of Porites divaricata. Classification (NCBI taxonomy): domain Eukaryota; kingdom Metazoa; phylum Cnidaria; class Anthozoa; order Scleractinia; family Poritidae; genus Porites; species Porites divaricata. Next base: position 34,753,787 of record JBBMOI010000002.1, on the reverse strand, counting down.
ACATCGGCGAATAGTCACCTCGACTTCGTCTCGGTGACTATTAATTCGCCGATATTCACGTCGCCTTCGGCGACTAATTGTTAAATATTAACCCTACTGGCCACACTTTGAAATAAAAAAAATTGAGTTATTGTTGGTTTTCACATGACGTCACAAAAATGAAAACTAAAAAACTATCGATCCTACCGAGATTTTACTTTCACAATGCATAAGAGCCGCTGAAAACTACTTTTCATACAAATTTTCGGTTCAAAAGGGTTCTTGATTTTGTGATAGAGTACGCTTGAATTTCTAAGCTTTTGCGTGACGCGGCATTTACATGACGGCCAAGAGAGCTGTCACGTAGGTTAAAAAAATGACTTATTTCAGGACATTTTGCTATCCAAACAGTTCATGTATTAGAAAAAGTATTACTTTAATGTTTATGAGTTTCGCGAAGAATAAATTCACGCTTTTGTAGCAAAACTCGGTAACAGATGTTTCTGTTGGTTTCCGTCCGCCATGTTGGTCCACATGTTGGAGCTCATCCAGGTGAGCACCAGCATGGCGTCTCCATACAAATCTCTATAAGTTTGGGTAAAACATTTCTTCGGATATCTCGTATACGAAATATTCCTCTGACCTGAATCTTGGCGAGGGTCTTTGTACATGTACCCCCTTTCATTTCCCAGATTCTGGTCTTTATCTATTAAACGGTTTTGATTTTTATTCTACTCTATTTTGAATGGCGTGACACCGAAAACCAGCAATTGTGGAAATGTTATTAGCTGGGATAGTGGGGCTGATAAACAGGGAAATTAAAAGACAATCAAATTGACTAATCAAAGTTGTGATGTCTCTATTACAACGTGTATGCAGTTTCTATTTTTCATAATTATGTGGACACTAATTATAAGGTGGAGAAATTGTGGGGTAAATTTTCTTGTCGAAAGAAACAACACAATGGCCTGCCAAAAAAACAAACAAACCTAAACATTCACCCAGTTCCTTCTAAATGTTGACTATTAACTACAGTACATGATACAGTATTCGCAGTGACGTGTCCTGCACTGTTTATATTCACTACAAACCAAATGATTTTTTTTTCTTGCCTGAACGTTTTTCCATCCAAAGGCTTGCTGCTACTTACAAGGAAACGAAAAGGGGGATGGCACACCGTGAATACAGAAAGGTCAACAATAATTGCAGAGCATGGTACATATTATTTAAGGAACATTGTTGGTCTAAAAATATTTGCAGCATTCACATATCCCTGTCAACCTTCTGGTAGCACCTAACATTAAAAAAAAGCCTTAGAGATGTGAAATTATTTTGAGTTTGAATTCATTTTAAGGAACACTGGGTTTTCCCACTGTACCTGCATGATAAAGTATTCCAGTCTTGTTTCTATTTGAGCGTTTTGATTATACTACAGTCGACTCCCGACACTTCGAAACTTTAAGGGAAATAGAAAAAAGTTCAAGTTATCGAGGGTACAATACTATAATTTATAGAAAACGACCTGAAGGGAAATGAAAATTGCTTCGAGTTAGCAGGAGGTTCAATCAAGTCATAGAGGGTTCAAGTTACCGGGAGTCAACTGTATTTTTGTTTTGTTTTGTTTGTTTGTTTTAAGTGAACTGACAACACTATTGTATAGTACCATTGTGTATTACTCTTTTACAGAGGTTATTGATGGGCTTACCAGGTTCGCAGACACTGTCAGCCTGTGAGACCATACCTCAAACTGTGAGTTTCAAGGTAAAAAGCTATGAGAGTGCAGTTTTGTAAGCAGGACTGGGTCCAAGAAATGAGAATATTTTAAGTAATAACTAAAGGCAATGCCTTTCTGCATGCAAAACTAAGTCCCAGATGAAAACATATTCTGGATAAAAACACAATACACGCGTTTCAGTCTGCCATGTTCACACTTAATTCTCTTCTCTATAGTGCAACGTGCCAGTACACAGTTGCACTGATTACCCACTGTTTATATTCACTACAAACCAAATGATTTTTTTTTCTTGCCTGAATGTTTTTCCATCCAAAGGCTTGCTGCTACTAAATACAAGGAAACGAAAAGGGGGATGGCACACCGTGAATACAGAAAGGTCAACAATTGCAGAGCATGGTACAATATTATTTATGGAACATCGTTGGTATAAAAATATTAGCGGCATTCACATATCCCTGTCAGCCTTCTGGTAGCACCTAACATAAAAAAAAGCCTTAAAGATGTGAAATTATTTTGAGTTTGAATTCATTTTAAGGAACATTAGGCCCGTTTAACCACTGACTCATGGAGAGCACAAAACAAAAAAAGAACAGTCAGTGGTACCTTGGAAAGAAAGGGAACAGACATTTTAAAGCACTATTTAAATAACATAGGTTCTATTTAAGCCCTGCAGTAACACTATATATGTATTGTTTTTACTGTCAATAAAGCACAAAACTCCAAATATGTTGTACATGTAACTTCCAGCAGTCAAACAAAATGTATTAAGACATTTTTAATCTCAGGGGGAAACACTAAGCATTATCTTCAGCACACACATGATGTAAAAAACCAAGTCATTCCAAAAGACTGTAGTAAATAATGTGCCAAGATATCTACAGAAACCATACTATGGATCATTTTTAAACTTTAGCTTATAAGTCAATATTTTATTCAGGAGATTGCACTATCAGGGCTGTCACTAAGATTTCAAGTTGCTGGGTAAATACAACACGTAGGCGGGGAATCAAAAAGCTAGGGATTTTTTTGGTTCTATTTTTTTTTTATTTTCCTATGAAAGTAGCCGGGGGCCACACTCATAGTAGCTGGGGGAAATCCCTGGCCCCTGACTGTTAATGACACCCCTGCATGATGGAAATTGCATATCATAGTGAAGTATAAATGCTTTTCTCCAATAATTATTACAATTAATTTTAATTAATATTAATATTAAACAACTATAGTTTATCAATAAAAAATAAAATGTTTAATGTAGCTGCCAATGGTGAAATCTAAGCATGGGTGCGGCCAACCACCAGGATTTGATCCATAACATCACGTTGCACCCTTTCTCTTTTCACATCAAAATGTGCAAAAGTATAAATTTGCATCAAGGTTGAATGCTACAGAATTTCATTTATGGCAACTATTTATCAGTTGTGCTCATTTAAAAAAAAAAGCACAAATGAGCCCCATCACCACAACAAAAGCACTTGTACTGATGGGGAAAATGTTGTAAATTTCGTTATAATTTGTAAAACAAACGTGATGAGAAGAATAAAAAACTGTCACGCAGAGTAATGTCTTTTGTTTTTTGTTTTGTTTTTGTTTGTTTCTTTCTTTCTTTCTTTCTTGGAGCCAGGAATCAACACTTGAATACCTTCTCCCCTCTCCCCTCTCCCCTCTTACCTGACAACATGACAACTGACTGTGGCAAAATGCCTTCATCTTGGGCAGGTGGAAGTGCCTGCAGACATTGAAAGTAGCTATTTAAACACTAAGTCTTTTAAAACTACACTAGTGAGTATTCACACTCTGTGAACTGTAAACTGTAAAATTTGTTCATTCTCCTACATGTTTCATATAGCTAACTTCTTCAATCATGACCAACATCAATTTTCTCCTAATAATTTCCATATGTTGCCAAGAGAAATGGTTATGAGAATTAATCAAGTGATCACTAAAGAGAAAATGCTTTGATCTGTTATCAAACTCTCTCAACTAATTCTTTAAAGAAATGTATAGAGATCAGTATGGAAAATTTATATGTGGATATTGGTGCTTAAAGGGTTCACAATGATGGCTGCAAACAAAATGTAACTGTGACTTTCCAGCAAACCTGCTCTTTTGATAACTGAGGGCCAAAGACACTCTCATCCTTCTGCTATTTCACTTAAGTGGCCACTTGCTTGTGGGAGGCAACCCACAACTGGTGTGTGGCAAACGCAGACCGCAGAATTGCAGACTGTAATTTAGGGATAGGAAACTGTTAGGGTGTTTCACAACTTTGTTTACCTCTTTCACCTCATTTGTTTCCTTGTTGAATGCGTTAATGATAAAGGGGATGCTTTGAAGTTTTTGGTGGCATTTTGTAATACTTCACAAAAAAAGAACTAGAGAATGACAGTGTAGACTAAAACACAATTCTACAATCAAGGACACCCAACATGGGTCACACTGCCCTGGTACGTGTACTTGTCTAAATTCTCTATTCCAATATTGTTTTGTAATGGTTTTGCAGTGGAATTGTCCAATTTCGAGGCCAACATTGAAAGGGAGAGGGAAAAGGACGTCGAGCACAATGCAAGTCATGTTAACGTTATTCCTTCAATTTACCAAAGTTCTAATGTCACGAATTTCAGTCATGCAATTACCAGCGTTCAGATGAGAAGAAATATTTCCCTTACAATAGGTTCTGACTTCACAAGAGCGTTTTAACGAGTTATGATGCCTGAAATTCGAAATTTTCGATCTCGGGTTTTTTGGGGGCAGGAAAATTTTGGCAAAGTATTTTTGGGGGTAGCTTGGTTTAAGTAGGGATTGTTTTGGGTATTCAAAACTAATGTTTCTATTTTTTGTGTTATATCATTTAATGCTTTCTAGAAATTTATATGGCTCAGAAATTTAGCATGGGATTTTTGGGGAGTTAAATTTTGGTCCAGCAATTTTTTGGGGTTTTGTTAGAGGCCCAAGGAATTTTTTAGGGTTTTGATTTTTGCCCCCATTCAATCATCCCTGTCACTTGAAATCTGGAGTACCGCCCCTCTCCCTGGGGAAGCCTGCTTTGCAGCCAGCCCACGCATTGTCTAAACCATTTGTATAGTCTGTCTGCAAATTAGTGCACAAAAGCTCGTTCTAATATCCTGCAGAGTCGCATGGATATATGTGAGCATTTCTGATAGGCAGGTTTCTTACGGGTTTCTTATGCCCCTCACAATTGGCCTAATTCTTACGTGTGTGTGACAGTTGGGCGCAGGTACATGTTAAAAATCACAGAAGGGAGTTGGCAAGGATCGTTCAGAGTAAACAATGAAAGAGCAGTTCGAACTTAAAAACCTACTTCTGATAAAAAAAAAAAATGCTTCCTTTAAGGCCAGAATTTGTCTGTAAGTTTGCCGACTGGTTTTCCAGTGTCTTCCAATTGCTGCAGATGCAAAGCCCCACATTGTGCAATCTAGCGGACAGATCTAGCATCAAAATAAATCAGGAAATCTTCGTATTCACGGCCAAAAAACAACATAAATATAGCTATTCAGGTCCAGCTAGGCACTTCGGAGAAAACCAAAGAAACTATCGAAAAGGTTTTTAGCCGCAATAAAAAGCTTATTAATAAGGCTTTAACAGAAGTAAAAAAATCATTTGATGGTAACGGTGTATCTGTGATCAAATCCTGTCAGAAAACATCTGTAGAAACATAAGCCACAAGAACTAATTACTCTATAAGCACGAAACAGTCACCAGCTTTATAACATCTAAATGTGAGACTCAAAGTGGCAAAAATATGATTTGCTCAGTCAAAGTGTAGAATACTCCATGCACTGCATAATCTATGCAAAAAGGCAGGAAAGAGAGCAAGGAAAACCTCTGTTGTTCAAGCTGACTCAAAGGTCACATTTAACAATAATTATCACAAGCTCAATCTCTCTTGTCACGAGCAGTCATGTTGGCCTCTCAAAACTTAATTCAAATCAAACTAATCACAAACTGCATAAGAAACTAGCCAATCAAAGACGCCGACATATGTCCTTGTGACTCTGCAGGATTCGAACACGCTCTATACAGAAGGTTTAGAGTTTCTGCGATGCAGGCTACCGGTACACTGGGCCTGATCTAAATTGCCCCAAACAACATCAGAGTAGTCAAACAGAAACTGGATAAGAGATCAGTAGATTATTATTTGTAGTTAAGACATCTAATGGCATATAATCATGTGCCTCTTTAAGACTACTGATATGATTATTTTGAGCAAAGTTGACCAACATGCTTGTTCCATTTAAGATTTTCATTCAAGCGTATTCCTAGATATTTTATTGTTTGGACACCTTTAACGTCACTATTGCCAATTTCAGTGGGATTAGGACTCTCCCCAAGTTAGATCGTTTAGAAGTCTTCGAAAAAAATGCTTAAAAATGCCTCTATGTTCCCATTCTTGCGTGAACCTTTATTAGGAGTTTTAAACCTCTATCAGTTCCTCAAGGCAAGTGAAAAATGTTTGGGTGTGATCAATGACAAAATAGCCATGTTTGCTTTGCACTGGTGACTATTCTATGCAGAGCAATGGTGATCATGCATCGCTACATCCATGTGGTAGATTATTTCTCCACATTCTTGTAAGAATGTACATTACAGTAGAAAAACTGATCCAACTGGATCTGCTAGCGCTTACCTATGACCACAAGGATCAAGGTTTTAGTATTTCTTTATAAGGCCTCGTATGGATATTTTGATATTGATACTAGTTTTGTAAAGAGTGCAAGTTATGGTCAAACTTGGTGATTCCAATCTAGTATTAAAAGTACTTGGAAATTATGCCCTTTTGTAAATAAGGTACTTATCAGTCCTCCCTTTTAATCACATTATTAAATTATGGAACCTAATAATATGTAAACAAGTTACATTAATTCAACCCAGTGACTTTCTCAGCATCAAGACTTTTAAGAGCAGAATGACTAAAATTGTACAAAGATGAGTAAGCAAAATTAATGTTTTTGACCCCCATGAACCTTGTTCATGGAGTCTTGCATGTAATTGTGTTAAAAAATGTTCTTTTTAAAGGGTGACTTTTACTGATTCGTTTGGGAGCTAGGTGCACTGCATGGGACTTCAGGTCTTGTTTGCACCTAATACCTTTTTTTAGAGAGATTTAGACCAATAAAGTTGTAACATTATAAAAAATTAATTAACCCATTCGCCCCTGAACAGCCCATAACTGCCCATGCGGATCAATGTCCTTTCTAAACCTCGTGACGTCATCAGTTTTAATGGTCAAGGCCAACTTTGTCTGCTAACTTGTGCAGAGTGAAGAGATCTTTCAAACCATACCAGAATGGGCACAATTCAGTCAAGGACACCGGAGAAAACGGCAAAAAACCATGCAAGATTGACCTGTTAATCTCCATGAAAATCTTGTTCCATTACCCACCTACCTTTCCTTTCACCTAATCCTAAGATCCTAAAAGCTTTCCTAAAAACTCTTCCCATCAAAATGAAGCCTACTAAATGCCCAGCAAGAGAAAAAAAAAATGAGCAAGAAAAGCGAAAAAAGAGTGGAGGTGAGAAAGGGAAAAGTAAAAGTCAAGACTGTCGAAATTTTGCTTTTTGTGCATGCCCGAACTTCACAAGCTGATATTTTGCATCTGGATCAGAAGGCCGTGAAGAGTACGACCAGTAAATGGGTTTTTGGTAAGTTTTAGCTCTTTATAGCATGACAGTGACCAGAAAACCACTCGACTAGCTTCAAAACATTTTTTTTGGCAAAATCTCCAGGAGCGAATGAGTTTAATAAACTAACTTTTCAAAGTCATAGAGTAACCACGAGTAAACACATTTAAATTAGTGTAATAAAATGTGTTATACTGTATTAAAGAATGTTTTGGTTACTCATGACAATTTCTTCTTAACAGCAAATAAACTTTTTTGTGATTGTAACTACTCTGTTGCTTAGAAAGCTATTTAGTTTTCTGTCCTTTGCACTTTGTTCCTTGTTTTAATGAACAAAAGAAGATGTGCCACACTACACAATATTAGGTATGATAAGCATCACAAAAAAAAGTCATCCACTAATGAATTGCTGTTCTAATGTTCTAAAATCGGAATGATGAGTTTAATCGTAACAAATAAAAAGCCACCAAGGGTTTGACATCCCAGCACATAAGAAATGAGTTGAATAAGTTTCCTTAAGATGTATAGCCACTTTTGTAATTTAAAAAATCAGCAACAAAAATGTTGAGACACTGTGCTGAAATGGAGTAACCACAATCCTCCTACCCTCGTCCCAGAGGTTTTTCTTGAAATTTTTCTTCACGAAAGAGAGAGCAAGCTGCGAAGCGGCGAAAACAAGTGGCGGAGAGAGGGAAAAACTTCTGCTTACCTTGGCCTTGAATGTCACTTTCATGCAGATGACAGCTTTCAAATGCATCAATTGCTAATAACAAAAGTGACCAATGGCAATTAAGCAAACACATGCTTATCAGCAGCTATTTGTTTGGGCAGAGGGGTAGACTCAGGGAAATTAATAGTAAGAACAGTCCACCTCCACTTGGGTGGTGAAGAGTGATAAGATGTCACTTGATCTTGCTGATCAGGGTCAAGCATGTTTACAATTTGCAACAATGTTTTCAGGCAAGGGTCCAGAAATAAAAAAATCTGCTAAAAGAAATCAATGTTATTCCCAACAACTCCTGCAGGATTTGCAGAATTGATTTTCAAACAAGTGACCCTGATTTCTCCAAAAGTCAGCTTAAAACATATCTATTCAAACAAGCGTATAATTGCTGACCTTTATTATATTTTATATTGATAGCATGGTTTTATTGTAAATAGTAATTTAATTTTAATTAGCTTTTATAGTTAGTTATGTAATACAATTCCCTTTCTTTGTCTTAAAAGAGCAAATTAGTATACTGAGTTGTAAAATAGATTTCACTTTGTTAAGTACATTGTAATTACTACTGTTAATGAGCAATTTTAAATTATATTTATTACATTAAAATGTAATAGCACTATATAAATTATTAAATTATCATTATTATTATTATGACAAACCGGTTTGTTAAACTACAAACACTAACCGCACTCGAGCCATGAGATTTGGAAAATTGGAACTTTTGGAAATTCCACGCATGTGTTTGGTCAACATTTGGATGAGCCCGAGGCTCATTGGCTAACTCGATAATTTTGGAAATGCCGCTCTCGAAAACACATTTTCCGAAAGCACAAGGATGACACGAAAATTCGTGAAGTGTTCCACATTTTTCATATTAATTGGAGCAAAAAATTTACGGGCATCTTATTTTGCCTCTAGCTACCAATAACTGAACATGGATCCGCTTTCGACCTATAAAGTACGAGTCTAGCGCGAGTTCGGAAAGTTCCCTGTATAAATATTTATCATATGGCCTTTATTTACACTTTATAAACTGATCGCTAAAATTAGTCCCGTATTCCCTGTTTGTATTTTTTTTTAAGCAAAACGATTAAAAGACAACAACAAGAGGCATTTTCACGTACCTGAATATTGAATTCCCGACATTTTTAACGGCATTTAGAGGCGACGGATTTTACCATGATTCGGCCGCCATTTTGCGCAACACAGCTCGGGCTAGGATCGGAGAGGGGCCTAAGCATTAGTTTTCAGTCTTTCGCAAACGTAAGAGAGCAAAACACCGGGAAAATTAAAATATTTATAAGGTAAACGCGTTTCAGACGTAATCAAACATGATGTTGTAATGTTGGTTATGACCTCTACGAGCTTATTTTTAATCTACTTTTCGACATCGTGGTCACACAGCGGAACCGTCTCCGATTACGGATTTTAAAGCGTTCAATATTTACCAAAGTTCCGTAAATAAACAGTTGCTGACTTTGTTTGATTTTTTTTTCTGCTATTATTTTAAAAATGAAATCCTCAGTACAGTAACAGTAAATTTATAAATGCTCTTTCTTTCCGCGAGTGGCAATGCGATCGTTTGCGCATGCGTCTAGCGTAATTAATGATATGTACCACATGTGGGTGACGCACAGCTCTTTCGCAAATATATAGAAGACTTTAACAAGGACATAGACGTGTTACTCACGTAGCACATATACTAAAATTGGAACGATACAGAGAAGATTAGCATGGCCCCTGCGCAATAGCTGGGGCATAAAGTTCTCCATAAAGGGGGCAAAAGGGGGCAAAAAGAGGGGAGAGAAAAGGGGATTCCCCCAACATGAGAAAAAAAAGCGATATTTATTGAAGTTCCTGAAAGAGCGCTCTAGTAACCACAAAAACGTCCAAAAACTGCTGTTTAAAGGAGGCTTTGAAGTCGTCATTCTCTACAGCGGTAACAACATATACGGCGGGCGAACAAAAGTCAAAGATTCCAACTTCTTTCTTTAATAAAAGCAAATTTGTTTACATTTTCTGTAATGTAGTCTCTGAACAGGGTTTACATCGAGGGGAAAATTGGGGTGAGGGAAAAGCTCGCCATCTCCTTGCTTTTTTTCACCCTTTCCCAAAATCTGTAGCCTGTTCGCACTACCCATAATAACGTGAACTGTTTGTTTCAAAAATATCCCTTTGCACTCACACGCTTAGTATCCTGTGGATAGTGTTTTAACTACTGAGGCCAGGACTGAATACCTAAAATCCTCTGACGGAAAACGAAATTAAATTAAAGGGATTGTATGAACTTCTACTGAGTGGCAGCTTTCTTGGCCTTCCGCTCCTCGGCCTTCATCCTCAGCCATTCGTCTCTTGGTATTTGGCCAGGTTCGTTTGGACAGAACGTCTGGCCAAAGTACTGCGAGTGGCCAGTCTCCTTCGTTTGTGGCTGGCCACATTTCCGGCAGGTGTAAGCCATCCGCACCTTCTTTATAGGGGTTGGTAGCCCCTCCGCCTTGGCCGCAGCCCTTCTTTCCTCCTCGAATTTACGCTTTCTCTGCCGCCAAGCCGTTGTTTTAGGTATAGATTTATCAGCTGCTGAGGTGAGAATAGTGTTCACGTTAATTGTGGTTTTCATGGACTTTTATTTCTGAAGAACGATGAATAACGGTTTTCGTTTGTAATTGTAACTAACTATAAGCACTTAAATAGCAGTCGTCGTACGTGTACTGATAGTATAATCATTCATACTTACTAGTACGTGGATATTCTGAAGCAGACGGCAAGGAAACTGTGGCCAACGGAGCAGTCTCAGGTTCCTCTATGGTTACCGCATGATCATGACGTGGTGGAGTGGAAGGAAGCTGCAATGCCGGAAGCAATGGCTCACTGGCCACAGGGGGATTGGGGACGGTCAGCCCCTGTAGTAACATCTGAATCTCATTCATCCTTGTTTTGTTTTTGAACCTTTTGGTAATAAATTAACATAACTTTTATTAACATTATTATTCACAGCATATCAGTTTTTTTTTTTTTTAAGAAAAACAGCCGGATTCGGATAAACTTTTACTAGTAGAAAATTCACTCTCGTGGTGGCCAAGATCGAGCTTTATCAAGGACTTTGTCTGTAAAATGAAGAGTGAAGAGAGTAAGGGTCATGTAAGGTTAGAGTGTGTGATGCTAGTATTTACCACTTCGACAAAGTTGTTTCGTTGATGCAGTAGAGCTGCAGCGATGTTTCCTTGCATAGACGGCTGTTGGCAATGGCATGTCTCAGATCGTTGTATTTGGAAAGGACCACCTTCCACTTAGATCGATATGGATCTTGCGGACCGTTTGCTCTCTTCTCAGTGCACACATCGCACAGACGGACACAAATTGCTTCCACGATCCTACTCTTTGAAGGCGAGAACGCAGGAGGTCCAGCACTCACAAACGATCTAAAAACGAGAACTAGTGTTACATTGGTTCTAGCCTGTTAACTACACTTGCCTTATATACTGATGTCCAAAACTCGTTTTTACTGCCCTAACCGCTGGGTAATTTTCCATCAATTGCTACTACAAACGACTTTTTAAATTATACATCTGCCATTTACTATATGCCGTAAATAGGACGGAACTAGATCTAGCTTTTGAACAAGTACTAATGTACCTGGACATTGATTCGACACCAACGTGCGAGGACCTATTCTTTGACAGTTGAAATCTCCCCTTCCCCTTCCTATAATGTGGCGCGAACTTCAGAGCCTGCCGGTCGTACTCATCAAGGTCAGCATACAGTCGTTTGATATTCTCTACCTCCGAGTTTGTCACAAATGAATCCAGATTGAGAAGCGCGTTGGCGAGCCTGCACACCTTATCCCAACCGGGCAGCCCTGCAGAATCAACGGCCGTGCTATCGTCATCCTAAGAAAAAGAAACGTAATTTTTAAGTCCCTGTCTTATCGTCCTGTTCGCTTTTTCCAGTGTGTCGTTCACTGTGCGTTATGGTGTGCAGTATCTTACAAGTTGCACATACCTCTGTCCCGCTGTCACTGTCTGAAGATTCAAAGGGTAAGGCTAAAGTAAGATCGTGTATTTCGTGTGTCTCCTCAGTTGTCTCATCCGCCTCACTCTGATAATCTTCAAAGGCGTCGTCTATCTCCTTTTCAAGGTCTTTGTCAACAAATGAATCAGACTGTGAACGAAGATATTCGACGCCAATGAGTTCACCAGTGTATTTTCCCGGTGGAGTAAAGTGGGGCGAAAACTCTTCATTTCGAATACTCATTGTTAGGCTGTTGAGCTGGTGCTGCAAGAATTTGTCGAAGGTGTACAGCGTGTGGTCAGGATCCTGAACTGCGCCCACTGCACGATCTGCATTCCACCGAGTTACTCCATCAAGAAGGAAAGCTTGAAAGGCGACGGAATTGGCAGCAGTTCCTAAAAAGACAATCACGGTGAATGCGTTTCTCGATTTAACTATTAACGTGTGTTACCCCCATAACCTACATCTCAGGTTAATTGACGTGTCAGTGGAAACGCGGCACGGTCAGCCCAACCAGGATTTGATCCATACCATCACGGTGTGCCAAGCAAAACAACAAGCTATTACCACTTATACTGAAACATTTGAGCTGAATTTTCCACTGAACTTGATGTTGCAGTTAAGTTTAATCTTTCTAGCGCTTTTTTTGGTATGGTAATGTATGCAAATTATTTTTAAACAAAGGCAAAATAAAAATAAACTGAAATAAAAAATGAACTGCAACAGATATATGTTACAGGTTAAATTTGATTTCAGGTTAAAATTTGTAACCTAGATAGATCCCCAATTTCCTTTTTCTTCTGGGGCTAGGAGAGTAATGAAATCAGGAATCAACCTAGGTTAAATCAAAATACACCTCAAATCAAATTTGACCTGTAACATTGACTTCCTATTTGCTAAATCGTGATCTTGGACTGTTATGCAAGTACTTCTAACTTACAGAGGAGCTATGTGAAAATCCACTTACCAGGGATGAATCTTGCTAAGTGAAGGTGGAAACTCTCCAGTGAAGTGGACCCACGCGCACATCTCAGTACTGGAAGTCTGACACCACCTTTGTTTACATAGCCAGTAACAGTGTATAACTGCACTCCAGGGGGATCCTGGATACAGGGCAGGTGCTTCTTCTGCTCTGGCCACACCGTTGTTATCATGTCATCCCTGAATAACGGTACTCCAAGGGCATCCGTAGCAGTGGACATGCTGGAAAAGAGAGAGTCCAGGAGTTTAGAAGTCTCCTCAACCCCTCTTGTCCGCCGCCTGCAGTGACGTGCCATCTCTTCCTTCGTTACAGCCTTTCTTACAGCCTCTTCGGATGGATTCTGAACACCTGCCTTCTGCAACTCCCCCCGTTTAGCCCTATACAACAGAGAAACATCATCCGCATCCCACTCGAAAATACACCTTGCCAATCCAGCCATAAACACACCATACAAAGGGTGACTTTCACCATTACACCCGGCAGCAAGACGTCTCATAAAATGAAAGATATCAAGGCGTACTTCCAGGTTTGGCCAACTACTAAACAAAGAATGGAATCTGGACTGACCCTCCTGATAACCACAACAATCCCGGTCTGTATACAAAACCTGAGCTGGTTCCACACCTGCTTCTGCATACCTCTTAACCAGGCCATCAGCCATAGCCTTCAGGGAAGCTGTACTTTCTGAAGCCGTTAACACAGAAATGACAACCTCACCTTTCTCATTTCCAACATTAGTTACCCAGTTAGCACTTTCTGCCTCAACACCCTGCAGCTTCCTGGTAATTTTCTTTGTTGAATCAATTTTTAAAATCTTCCCATAAACGGACGTTGCTGCTGCCTTAAGGAGGTCAAGTCGACTATGGACGTCACGTACATAACACGCCAGGAACCATTTTGGACTTGGAATACTTTTCATTGGCTTCTCTTGTGGGTAATGAACTGATGGCATGTTGAACTGTGCATGGGTCACCTTGTGTCGCTTGCAATTTGCCAAGTATGTGATGGTCTTTCTCATCCAATCTTCACTGTGCAATTCCTTGATCTTTTTTTGAAGTGCTGTGGAACTATTCCCCAGTGAACGTGCCCGCAGCATGGAAACAACTGATACATCACATGCATATTTGTATGTAAGTACAACAGGGAAACGCGTCACAATGTCAACTGGCAGCTGTTGAAGAAGTCTCCGGTCCCAGGCAATGTATGTGCCGTTACATCCTTTGCAAGAATGATATTCCGCAGCCAGATAATAGAAATCTTTTATGTCTAGGACCATTCTCACCCTGGTGTACAACCCCTTTGACATTAATGATCGTTGAGGATCAGTGCATCATGGACACTTGAGGTCCACACCCCACATCCGCTTAGGCATCCACAGGAAAAGGCGTCGCAGGAAATAGTCCTCTGGACAGGGAACTGCATTAGTATTGGGTGCAGGGGTAGGAGGAGGGTACCACCAAGACTTCAGCTGAGCTGTTAGAGCACCTTTGGAGTTGCAGTACAATGTCTTGCCAATCCAACACTGATCCTTATACGCCATATTTTTCCTCCACTCACCAGGTAAACGCAGAGAGTAATCTATGGGTTGTCTTTCTTTTGATGTCTGTAACAATAGAAGTATGCAACTAGAGATTTGGTCTAGTTCAGGGAGTTCAGGGTACTGTAGTTACAACAGGCAGTGTCTCATGCAGCATAATGTTAACTTTAAGATTTTGCTAAGGTCGTTTGATACACTAGTCCATGTATCTGCCTTCGGTTTCCATACATAAAATCACTTACCTCAGGAGTTTTAGTTGAGAGTGCTGGCCCCACTGAGGTCCTTGTACTTGACCCTGCCACCTGTTGAACCTCAGGTTCTGCAGTTGATGTAACACTTGGTAGCCCAGAAGTGACAGAATGACAATCACTCACTTCCTCCTTCAAAAAAAAAATCGTCCTTAAATAACATACACGCATTTTCCTTTAAACAAAACCCTGCACACACAAAAGTTAATTAATATTTTCGTAACACTAGAAATCATAACAAAAAACCTCTTACACAATCATACCTGCTCACAAGAAACCAAGTTTTTTTCTATATCCTCAAGGCAAGATACCAATACTCTGTCATCATCACTCTAAAACAAAATACACACACAATTTTCTGATAAATTTTGTGTCAACACCTATTTTACTTAAAAAGTTTTCTTTACAAAATTATTAAATGGGGAAACATACTAATTCATCCAGTTCTGCAATTATTTCTGGTGCTGCTGTTATCGCACCTGCATCTGTAGATTGTTGACCCTCATAGGAAAAAGAGGAAAATTGTTTCATTAATATCAAGTATTTCTAGCCAACTGACTCCTGATAAACTGCTAGATTCTCCCTTTCCCTTTGACTGCATATGCCATGAATTAAAGCTTATTTGGCTTTGAATTGCTGGCAAGACTCAACCTTTCCATAAACTTCTAAATTGAAAAGTTGCTGGAAGTACAATAATCACTTATTTACTGTATATAATTTACAGGTTTAAGTACTTACAGGATGCCCTGAATTCTCTCTTAATTGTAGTTTTGGAATACTTTGAACTGTGGGATGCTGTAGAAATATACAAGAACACAGCATTTAGTCATGGATAGATTGAACTTGATCGTGAAGCTTTTTAATTTACAAGATAACCCTTCAAGCTAGAAAACACTTAGTGAAAGAAAAACTGCACCTATTGCTTCCAGAAACTTACTGGGATAGCCGTCTTTTCCGCATTTGTTGTAGGGAGCCCCTTAAAATGTCTCCAGCGACGTCCTGCAGGGATGGTAAGCTGAGAGTCACTTGACCTCTCCTTATCCTGAAAGTAAATGAGACTATTAGAAAAGCTTGCACTTCAATATATCTATTTTAGGTCTCAATCAGTAAACATACATTATCTTTGAGCTGAGCTAGCCAATATACATCACCTCTTGAGCTGAAGTGGATAAGCTACTACTCACTGAAGTTGCAGTTTCCTATGAGTGGCAAAAAAATTACATTAATTATTTTTAGTCACATTTTACCAATCAGTATTTGTCTTTAATGTTATAAAAAAACAAACACATTGACAAATGTGAAAATAAAATAATATCAATTGAAAACAGATGCTTCAAAAATTAGAAAATGGTGTGATCTAGTTGGCTGATTTTTTATCAACATAATTCAAAATAATCACTTTGACACTCACATTAACTTGATGAAAGCCACATTTACAAGTAGTGAGGTTCCCAAATATATCCATGCGTGCCTTTTTCACAGGACACGAATCAATCGATGTTTTCCTCTTTGCCCACTGAGAATTTGGAGGAGGGGCATTTCCACGGCCAAACACATACTCCCCCTTGGCATACAAACGCAGTCTCCTGACCCACTCTGCATGGGGAGACCCTCCTTTGGCATGGTTGTCACATACTGGCATTAAAAATAACATACATATATTATTAGCAAGCTTCTACTGGTATCCTATCCCTACAAAATCTGCAATTATTATTGCCATAATTGAAAACACTATCTATTAACTTGCAGATGGTACATGAAGAAAAATTGAGTTTTAAAACCACATTATTGGAAAATAATAATACTTCCCGATTTTCACTAAAACAATAGCTGACTACCTGCATACTATACTTTACTGAAACTTGAAACAGAAGAAACAAAACCTTTTTTCAAATAATACAGTTTTTAATTTTTTAAATTTTATTCAACCTATGTCACAGATTTCCTCACTTCACGAAAACACTCAAAACAGTCTATTACATCTAAATATGCTTATTTTGAAAGAAGGCTGCTTATATTCGGACTATATAAGCTTCATAGTTTTATTGAAAGTTCGAACTTATTATAAGCTTATTATTTAGGGCTAAAAAAGTCGGCGCCGGTTTTTTGGAATTAAAAATATCTCACGATTTTTCAATCAACATTGCAAGAAACCCAGTAATCTTTACAAAACATTGGCATTTTCTTCTATTAATGTCTTTGTGCTCATGTACAAAGATATATAAAACGCTTGAGTGCTTCGATTGTTTTTCCACAAAAGAACAACAGCAGCCTAAACACTTGGTAAAACGCTTGAGTGTTTCGATTGTTCAGATCAGACGAACAACATAATACGATATGATAAAGGTAAGTTCAGCTTGACTGCGTTCGATATTACATGCCACAGATTTCAATATTGTATCTGCTTTGAATAAAAAATACTCACCTTTACACCGCCACGACCACTCTACGACGCCATATTGGAAACAAATCCCAAAATCCCAATTTCCCAAAAGCCCAATTTCCCAGAGAACATTGGGGGGAAAATAGCGCAAGGATGACACGCAAATTCGTGAAGCGTTCCAAATTTTTTTTATTTTTGGAAAATTTTTCAGTTGATTTCATTTCGCCCCTAGCTAACAGTTGTACCGAGTGTTTTGCCTGAGGTCTAAAAGTCTTCAAAAAGCGCTTTTCATTGCCCATCCTTGAATGAACCTTTATAAAGAATTTATTCATATGAAAAGAGAAGCTAAAATGCGTTATCGAGTACCCAATATCCATTATTTTCTAACATTTGAACAGGGTTATGCTCATCGGCAAAGTTTGCAAGCTTACTAGAAAAAGAATTTCTGCCAAAGAAAAAAAGGAAAAAGGAAAGAAAGTACCAAAAGACCAATGTTCAGTGAGTGTTCATTCAGACAGGAACGTTTCTCGAGTGTCTGCACAGTTTGTCTACTGTCCACTGTCACATACCAAATAATTAAAACATTATTTTGTGGTACAATATCCATTTCTTGCCAAGAAAAGTAAAAATATTCTAATGCGATTCCATACTTACATACGCCGTAGTGGAGCATAGGTCATCAACAACACTCCTGACCTCCATTGAGTTCTGCTCCCAGCTCCAATATCTCGCTTCAACTGATTCCCAGCTTTTGCTTCAGCAGTTTCAGCTGTTTTAAGGCCGGCCCCTATTCCGCCTGCCCTAAAGAATGCGTTTATTCTCATCAGGGTGGTCTTCTTGCTGTTGACCCTCAACCCTGTTCTAACTAGTGTGGTTTTTAGCCCGGTCATTTTGTCCTGCATCGGTGTGTGTTGCCCGACAACTGAACCAAGCAGTCAGCAGCGTCAAGGTCTATGATATGAGTTGTGTCAAGATGGTCCATTGAATCCAGTTGATCCTTCACAACGTTGCGCTCTATGATTAGGAGGAACATGAAGGGAGACAGAAGACATCCTTGCCGGACTGTGATTTGACCTCAAACTTCTCAGGTCAAATTACTAGCCTGCATGCGAACCCTTGCATGGTGTTCTTAGGTCAGCATTTTGGATGAGAGTGATGATATCCTGAAATGCACAATGCCTCAGCAATTTCCACAGTGGTCTTTGTCTACACTATCGAACACTTCCTTTTAATCTATTAATTTCATGTACAGAGGAGAGTTCCCTTCAAGCGACTGCTGTACTTTGATGCGACATAGCAGTCTGGTCCGTACAAGATAGATTTTGACTGATGAAGTCTGTTGGTCTCGCACCAGGCAGTAAGATTCTGTCCAGTAACATCCTGCTGAGGACTTTGACTGGTACGTAGTAGACTGGAATTGATAAGGTCCTTCATCGGTGGCTTAATAATTATAGGACCTTCTCTCCACTTTTCTGGGAATACCCACTCATTCTAGATCTTGGTAAAGAGGCTGTGGAAATATCGATGGCAGTCTTTATATCGGCCTTGATT
>JBBMOI010000002.1:34690000-34732500 GCA_038088405.1 Porites divaricata | reverse complement strand
CGACCAATCAGAAGCACCCAACCCAATCACAAACCATATCTGAGTGGTCACAAGTCATCCGAAAGGAATTTCAGCGCTCGTTCCTCAAACGTCATTTCGCGGGAGAAACCAGTGAAGGCGTAGCGCTCAATTGTCGGCTGTTTCCTTAGGCTAGCTGTTGAAATGTTCCATATTCTATTAACAACCGGTGCCTTTCGGTGGGAGGCCAGCTACAAAACGTGTCCTATGTTTTGTCTTTCAAGTTCTTGTTAAGCCGAATCGAAGAAATCACCTTGATTGCTAATTATTTGTTTTCTTTTTGTTGTCCGAGCCGTGATATTATAGATCCTGTGGCTCCATTCGCCCTTCGATTATCATCTACCCTCATAGTTGGTGTTGTTCGAATTTACCGAGCAAACAAGAACAGTTTGGTGTCAGAGGTGTTTCAAAGTGCTTTTTTTGTTTCAGTCAACTGTTACAGCTTTACGTAGGCTGATCAGATTTGAATAACTTGTTCGAGAGTGGAATTCTATCTTTATCCTTATCTAGTGGTGTCACGACCCACTTTGTCATTCTCTTTGTAGATAGAAACCGGTAACTATAATGCGCACTTCCATCAATCAACTTATACTACCAATGAAAGATAAGTCCAGCTCTCGATAAAGGCGAGAACTTGTTGGAACTTACCGAAATATCGTAGCATCTTACCCACTGTAGGCATCTTTCGAGACCGTGAATAACGCTGTTCGCCGAAAAGACTCTTTACAGTGCCGCCGGGATCGGTTGTAGCAGTTTGATTGGAGGGGAAGGCCGTGGGAGGCTTCATCTGACATAGAAAGTTTGTGTCTGAGTTCAAGGCGTATCATGGGTTATAAACGGGGTGCATATGGACCCAAGGAGACTTCACCCCTCCACCTCCTTGATCCGCCCCTTCAGTGGTCACGGGCTGGCAGAAACAATTTTGTAATAACACACTAAGAGTAATGTATCACATTGCATACATTATTCTTAGACTAAGTATGTCTGACGCGCTAACAGTATAGTTAAGCGATAGGAAATGTGACTTGTGCCTAATTTCTAGGTATGGTGCCTCAATTGTTAGTGACATCTTTCTATCCTTACCACTTCGTTGGAGAAGGTATCTACGTAATTCATGACGTGATGCTAAAACGCTGTATGATTTTAAAAACTGGTTTTGTTTACTTCATTTTTGCGTACGAGTCCTTAAACTGGTCCAGTGATTTAAGCTAATGTGTAAAGCGAAATTCAGAAACGAAACTTTTAGTGCATCGCCATGGTCAGTCGTTCAGGACAGGAGATTAAAGTAGGTTTCTCGCCAATCAAAACGCTGATAAAAACCAAGAAACTTCGCCGTCAATGTTCAAGTATTTTTCAGTCTTTAATTGTGGGACTTTTCCCTTTTTACAACCATACAGTTTTATAAGCATTAGTTGACTGACGTATAACATTTTTCTAAGAAGCCACAAAATATTTATAAATTACTTACAGGCGTAAAATCTTATGACTCTGATACAAGGTCTTTATTGAAAAATATTTTCAAATTTGTAATCATTATTCATTGTCAAGAATACATTAAATTTTACAGGACTATGAAAGTTGTATTTAACTTATAAAGCTTTAGGTATTATTTCACAAGACAACGTACAACATCCCCGAATATATTATATTACTGCTTTCAAAATGCTTAGCTTATATATATTATATATTACACATCCGCTTAGCATACTTTATTTGAAATATGTTTTAACCCATTGAGAGGGGTTCTCTTGTATGAAAAAAGTAATTTTTGTCATTTGTATTTCTGAGTTTTTACCTTCCTAATTTGTCCTTATAAACACTCTACAAAAGTAGTTTGTCAGAGGTGAAATCGTTTTTGGGACCGCCAGGCTTTTTTGTACTTTTTCGAAGCACGACTGAGGTCAGAAATTAAATAGTCCAGGTCCTCGTCGTTCTTAAAATGAAAAGTGGATTTTTTTTTAAGAAACTGGAATCCAAGAAGTCGCAACGCTGCAAAGAAAATGTCACTTACTATAAAAGTATGGGATATCAGCTTTCCTGTTTAACAGTCTTCTGAATAACTTGCAATAGCCCCTTCCTTAATGTCTTTTCTATTCACGTTTATAGACTCAATTTGCCGGTCACTTTATTCTAATGAATAGATAACGTTATAGTTTTTCCTAGGGCTATACGATCGAATATTTTGTGAGAATACGAGAACAAATACAAGGAATCCGAAAGAAATAAATTTGTCAAGAAATTTCTAAAACTGCTAAAGCCCAAATGAAATGATCAGAATTGACATAAACACTAGTAAGGTCCTGCTGTTTGCTGAATTTTGTGTACCATAGGTCCCAGCTTTGCTCTTCGTTGGTGTTTCGGAAGTCGTCTCAGTGTTATTAGAAGGCATCTTTTTATTCCTGCCAAGAGTACTACTTGTACTACCAACAGAGTCTAGGTCAATAAAAGAAAGAAATATTTAGTTCAGCAATGAATGCCTATCTAGATGGAATCGATAGAAATGGGGGAATGATTAAAACTATAGAAAATGGAAAACACTGGATTTGGGAATTGCTGAAAATTAAAACAGGACGAGAATAATTAGTTGACAAATATACCAGATAGTCTATAGGGGCCTACCTGGTTTATTTGTATACCTTTTCTACCCTAATTTCTTTCCTTCTCAAAAGACCCTATCCCCCCTCCTCCCCCCACCCCCCCCCCCCTCCAAAAAAAAAGAAACAAGAACAAAAAGACTTCGCCCTTAAGAGTATTTACTCGCGATCTGTGAGGTAAGTTAGACTGACCTTTTGGCAGTACAACACTGATTTTCATCGTGTACACCTGGAATTTGGGATTAAATATTTGGCATTGTAATTGCAAACCACGGTCTTCTTCCCTAACTCCCGTCAATTCCAGTGTCGTTCCGTCAATCCTGAACTTTGATTGACAGATACTGTTACACCTTTCGAACACGCACTTCTCGGAGTTGCAATATGCAATCTTCTGCATTTTCCCATCACGTTTGATCCGGTACCACCACATGTCTTGAACGTTACCTATGGAGACCATTTTACCTAGTGCCTCGCTGAGGTTAAAAGCTTCATTTGCAATTAAAGTCAGGCCTGAAAGATGAAAATAACGCCTTTGATCAATGCACGAAAACGTTCATACATTTTAACAGCTCTTGGTCACTTGGAGCAGAGATCCCACACTCGCCTGTGGCGGCTCGTGTGCTCTTACAACATGTTGACGTTATCTGTGATTTATTTTGATCTATTTCTGATTAGTATAATTACATCGATGACTATCGAAAATAGAGCGCTGTGACTGGCTAGGAGCTTCGTACTATCCCGCTATAATCACCGCGCGGTGATTATAGCATTGAAGGCTAGCAGTTTTCAAAATGGCAGCCAGATTTTTTTATGTTTCGGGGTCGGAAATTGATCAATAATTTTATTTTCTCGAATAATCATCAATGTAATTATACTAAAACAATTAGTCGCCTCAGGCGACGTGAATATTGGCGAATAGTCACCTCGAGTTCGTCTCGGTGACTATTCGCCGATATTCACGTCACCTTCGGCGACTAATTGTTAAATAGTCGCACGGCAACATGAGATCTTTTTCTCAATTGGTTCGTTGAATCAAATAGGCCAATAAAAGCGCAGCCGGTTACCGATGAATTTGGCTTGAAATTTACAGACTACAAACGCAACATATTTCCAGTCATCGCTTTCGGGGTGGAGAGAGGGGACGTCCGCGTTCGCAGGTTATAACGCTTGCAAAACACCGCTAAATATACTCGATTGAATATCTTGAGCACAATCTTTTTCCTGTTTTCGTTCTTTCAGGACGAGAAAGTTTTCATCGATGATAAAAATTTCGAATACTGAACTGAAAACTAAGGAGCTTAATGCGTTTGGGACTATAGTGACTATTAGCCAATCGAGCTCGAGAAATATACTGCTCATTGCCCTTGGGCCATAAATTCGAGCAGAAAAAACGAGGTTCGGTAACTTACAGTACAGATCGAGAAAAGTAGTATATATGCGCGACAACTCATAAACGTGAGCATTCCAAATCGTGACTTGGAGTCTTCAAAAACATTCCTTTCACGCTTACAATACTCATTATAAAAGTAAGTTGAGTTTGATCGTCTGGGTGAACGTAGTCCTGAACAGGACTGTTGTTGTTCACAGTGACCGACGCTTCGGCAACCTGCGCGGTAGTCATCGTCAGAGTCAAAGTGAGTTGTATCACGTCAGTTGATGGTATTATACTCTGGTTGTTGTGCATGTCCTGATTGGTAAATAGCAAAGCGCGCGGTTTCTAAAAATAGATTGCATATTTCTGGACCTTCCACGACACTCAGCTGACAAACATTGGCGTTTCAGAGAGGAAACGAGAGAATTTAGGCAAAGTTTTTGAGTCAAAAGAGGCGTTTTTAGGCCTTTAATTTTGTTCATTATTGTTGGAGCCATGCAAAAGGGATTCTAGGTATCCAAGAAAGCTGCTCAGGCACTGCTCAGATCGCTTAAAGAAATACTGAATACGAGTGTGAAAATATCTATTACCCCTGTGCGATGTCACGGACGCCATTGCAAGAACTAGATCGCTGTCAAGGCTCGATTAATTAACGCTTGTTCCCATGAAAATTTTACGGCCGATAATGTTGCCAGAAACACAAACGTTTTACTTCGTGGATTTTACTGGCTAGGAAAAACAGTATCTATATAATAAATGATTTTCTTCATTTTACATATATAAGCTTATCATTCTGAAGAATGAATTGAATTATAAAGACAACTTAAGTAAAAGCAAGTGGTGACTTCCCTCAAGCTGGTTAGTGCAAAAGACCGAGAAAACTGAAAACCTGTACACACACAATATACAGTTTATACTGTTACATTGTGATCAATTTCTTTGAACATCAATAAGCATTGAAAGCGCCTCAAAGCAAACTTATTAACAGTATTAAAGAGCTTTTAAAGTATATTACGCTTCCCTTTCGTAACGACGCACTACCGACTACTTCGTTATAGTTATCAATAGGCAATAGATATCACAGTACATATATGTCCTGTTTATTTACTTCTTAGATGCTCTTTCCAGAAGGTTGAATGCAGAATGTTTCACTTGCCATCGTCTGTACTTCGGTCAAGGATAAGCTGTCGAAGGACTTATTCTAGAGCGAGCGAATCGCTCACACTTGTGAACAAATAACTCTTTTTACCAAGAGAGATTCAAGCCCCGGCTTTTTACTCATTACTTTAGTTGCTCATCAGCATAGTTTGAACCCGGGTCTCTGTCATATTCTGTAACAATCGAGGCCATTGTCTAGCGCTCGAAGAAATCTTTAAATATTCCGCCATTTCTTTAACTGACAGTTGTGTTTGTCTGAGTCTTGCGGTGGGGGGAGGGGGCTAGATTTGATGACGTCACTCGCGCGCTTCGCTATTATGTCGCGATGTTCCGTTATTGGCCGTCTGTCAGTTAGCCGTGATGTTTTTGGCTATGAAGACCCGTAGATAAATGTAATTGGTGCGTTTCGATCCGTCTATAGTCAAATTGTCAGTTGTCCAGTACTCATATTTTTCATACTAAATGTATTTTTAACAACAAAAAAAGCTTTCCAACTTAAATCTCTCTGAATGACTCGAAAACACAGGAAAGGGGACTCAATTAAGGAGTAAAAATCCAAAAAACTTCCTGAGGGATTTGAGCCCGCCCCCTGACCCCCTAGAAGCTTGCGCCTTCGGCTCGCTCGTTTAGGACTCAGTCAGTATAATTTATCCTGGATCCTCGCCTGCAAAGCAAACATTTTAAATTTACGGTCCTTATATACTTAATGAGGCATAAAAATAGAAGCAAAAAATACCAATCACTGAATTCTACTCACAGTTCACGGAAGAGGAAACATTCACTTGGTAAACGAGTGGATCCTTGTTCTGTTTTCTTTGCACCGAGCAAGTGAAAGTCAATAAGTCATCCTTGATCTCTTGCTCTACGTACAATGTCCCATTTTCAGGAGCCTTTCTGATCGAGATACGTTCCTCAAAGTTTTCCAGGGAATTATACCTGGTGCAGCTGAGATTTTCGTCGCAATAACCCAGTTTTCGCCCAGAATCAGATTTGTCACGAGGGTCGGCGACTTCCCAGATGAGTTCTCTGTAATCTCGGCTCTTGATGGCTTGTACAAAAAGAGGACAATGCAATTCGACCATTTCTTTTGGGCAAACTTTCATGTCTACAGTAAAAGCACCTAAAAACAAAGAAGGCAGGGAAACGGAATAATTTGTAAGTAAAAGTAAGGATAATTAGACAGATGTCAATCTCTAATCTGGTCAAGCAACTAAAGCTTGACCTAGATCTTTTATACTCTTTTCAGCACGAACCGATTAACCTTAAAACACTACTGTGAACGAAGGTCAATAAATGAATGAATGAATAAATGAACGAGGATTTGCTCTAGTTATTCCGATTTTATTTGTTTTGTATTGTATTGTTTGTATTTGTCGATGACGCATTGTCAGAAAAAGTTGATATTGAAAACAAAACCAAACAAACGATTAGACATATGATAATGGAATTAGAGATAACTTATCTGCTACAAGTGTTAAATCGATTCCGTGTCAAAACAACTGCTAGAGGGGAATTTTGGATTGATCACAGTGGTGTATTAGTCGGTTTGTTAAGCAAGTTTTTTTTTTCAAATTGGTATTAAAGGTTTATGACCGTTTATTGATTCCATTCTTGAAGCTACATGAGATTGTTGGTTTTCAATAGCCTGATAAGGCGGCCGTGCTGATGGACAAATTCTTTAGCAAAATTTGCATGAAAAAAGAGTTTTTGTCCTAGAGGAGGGAAACACTTTTGTTCTTGTCCACCAGCATGACCTCCGTGGCGTTAGCTGAAAACCACAAAAATAGGATTTTGATAGAATATATTCACCGTTATCCGCTTCAGTTTTTATGCCTTCATATTTTCACCGCGAAAGCACGGCACTCGAGATGATCTTCGCAAGACAATAGCAAGTGCCTGAATAAAATAGATTTCATTTGTATGGCATTTAAATCGGTCAGGGTACCAAATTTCTTTTGAGTTTCCGTGATATGATAGTTGGTTAAGACAAAAAACTGCTTAGTTATCAGAACTTTTTATAATGGAATGAATTCAGTTCTGTCTCTACAGTGCAGTATAAACACAAAAGCTGTCGAAACTGACACAATAGGAGTACGATGTACTTACTTTTGAAAGCAATGACAACGACTACTAGCGCGAATGACCTTCTAGCTGTCGACATATTTTTATATGGATACTACAAGGTAGTTCTCTAAGCTCAGAACCAGCTGCAACAATCGTAACGCTTTCAGACAATGACTGAAGGCCAAGGCCTCTAGGCTTTATATAATGAGGATGATGCAACAGCAACAGTTCCCTTTTATTCAGAAATATTTTTAGCTCAATTAGTTAACCAAGGAAAAATGAGCTCACGTAGCCAGATATATAAAGAAGTCATAATGACGTATAAAGCAAAAGAAGAAGATCTTTATTATGACACGATAATAATTATAAACGTTTACAAGCTTGTGGGGCCGTGTTTAAAAAGTAAAAAGTCTATCAACTATAAAAGAAAATAAAAAAATCAATAATAAAAACAATTAAAATAAAAAACAGCTACAATCTTGGACGAAATAAAATGGAACAGCAAACCCCCATCCCCCCCCCCCCCCTCCCCCCAAATCAAGGATGAAGTCGCGCAAAAGCCAAAACGCGCCATTTTCCCATCCTTGATTTGGGGGAGAGGGGGGCGTCCAGGTTTTCCATTTATTTTGTCCAAGATTGTAGCATCATACATGCACAATATCTACAATAAAAAGATCAAATACAAATAGTCATCATTCGGATGCCGGCCAACTGAAGCGGAAACAACGTTGAAATTAAAGCCCCTGAAATAAGTTTTTGTTTTCAATCGATTGCACAGCTCATTCTGGTTTCTATGTGAGAATCCAGGCTCATTTAGCTCCATTTAAGCTAATAGGGCCAAATGTTTATAATAAGTTAATTCTAACTTAAGCCGCGGTTTAATTTAACGAATCTTTGAACCTCCATATTTTTTTTCTTCTTCGGTGGGTTGTTTTAAGAAATAAATGCTTTTCTAGTCTTCTCTAGCTATATACTTTAATAAAACTGTCCACAATAAATGATGTTTAGATAAAATCGTTGGGCAAATTTAAAATAACTTCGAACGCGGTTTTGTTAAACGCCAAGAGAGAATCATTCTCTCTTGTAGACACTAGTTAAATTACATTTAAAGTCATATTTTCTCTACTGATATTGTTCCACAAGACTGCACCTCTATAGGCACGGGAACCTTCATAAATCGAGTATTAAATCTCGGCAACGGCAGTGGATCATCTCCCGTTATTAGCCGTTTAGAGTAGATATTCTTGGATAGTAATTCTGGCAGGGTCTCACTGTACCCTTAAAAGAAAAGCTTAAAAATATCCATCTTGTAAAGTAAAGACAGAGTAAGTAGGCCAGTGGCCACGGTCCAGCTCGACTCACATGACGCCATGTCCTTAGGCAAGCAAAAACTCATTCTAGCTGCATGCTCTACAGTGTAATCGTTCGATAGAACAGAACAAATCTGAATTGCTACATGTAACGTTTAAAGGCTGCTAACAATTTCATAGGATATTATTCATTCTCGGTTCCAGATTTTACTAAGCTCATATTAAAGCCTTAAATGTTTTTGTAAGAGAGAACGATAACTATTGGAAGCTAAAAGTAAAGTGAAAAGAGAAATAAAGCGAAGCGAAAATGAAAGGGAATAAAAAAAATTATGCTGTCAAAGCGTTTCGTTCAACAATTTCTGAGGGGAACAAACTGTGTGGTAATCAATTTTTATCATCATTAATAGTTAGACTGGCCAATATTTCAAAGATTTGTTACTTTCTTTTTGTGATGTTTTTTTTTTCTTTTTACAGTGTTACTGATGAGATCACTGATCAGAGTTTTTTTTTTTTCTTCCATTTCTCTTACCATTTTTTATACAATGCAAACAATAATAGCCAATGTTTAGATAACAGTTCAATGCTTTATACTGTCTGTGGTATTCTCAGGATGGCTCTAAATGTTATCTTTTTTGGGTGTTTATAGTATAATCAAGTCGATTTCCTAAAGCCTGGTTTCCATATGATCGTTCGGATCGTCCCGATCGTCCCAGTCGTCTCAAAAAATGTCCAGACGATCGGGACGATCATATGGAAACGCTACCCAGACGATTGCAAACGACCCGGACGACTGAGACGACCTCGATCGCTTGGATAGAGTTGAGTTCTATCCGGACGATCGGGACGATCATGTAAATTTTGAAGCGATCATATGGAAACGCTCTCAGACAACTGAGACGATCGGGACGATCGAAAGCTATCCCAGAAGTCATCACTTTTATTCCAGTACTCGAGAATAAATTCGGCCTGGATGGCGCTGAAGCCGAAAAAATAATACACAAATGTTCGCAGCGCGTATGTGGGTTATTTGAAATTAGAGAAAGTCCGTGACGTCAAGTTTTCGAAGAGATACTGTGTCTTCGGGGAACTATTCTAGCTTCTCAATGCCGCAAAATCAAGAGAAAAAGCAGATACCAAGATACGAGGTTCGCTTTACGAATAAAAACCATCCATTTATGTGGCTTGTTTGCAAAACACGCGCAAAAAGTCTATTTTTTGACCCAGAGACATCACTGACGACCCCGAGTCTCTTGCCTTGAGGCGATCGAGACGATCATATGGAAACTACCAATCGCCCCAGTCGTCCGGATCGTCTCGAAATATTTTGAAACGATTGGGGCGATCGGGACGGTCCGGACGATCATATGGAAACCAGGCTTAAACAAGAAAAAATAATTCCTGCCATGATAACAATGCCAACTAGAATTTTAGCAAAAAGGGCAGTGGAATATACAGCTGAAGCTGAGATGTGATCACCTATCCGGTTTGATACCCATGGGCTAATTGAGACGTAAATTGACCGATTTGCTTTTAATCTTCTAATGAAAGTACTGTTACTCCGGTTGCCTCCATGTGCTCGAACGTTCGACCGGGCCCATCGGGGTAGCTAAAACTTTCTAGACGACCAAAGTTCCCTTAAGACATTTGAACAGATAAATATTTTTAGGACCCTCCAAATTAACCAAACGGGCTTCTTAAGCGCAGTAAACCATCTGAGACACGTGCTAATGACGTATTTGGAAGAAACATTTGTTCCTTGGGTGCCTCGCTACTTACCGCTCAAACTATATATGGTGGGACAAGGGGGCAAAATACGAAGCATCCAAAATGTTACATATTTTGCCGCATGGTGAATTAACTGCGGATATCTCACGGAACCAGTGCTCAGTATTGAAAGAAAACAAATTCCAAAGACTCAGACGAACCGGCATTTAAAGAATGCGGGCTTCTGAGCGATGATGCAGAAATACGCGTGGAATGTATAATTACGTGTTTTTCCCTCAAAACGGCCGAGGACTTCTGCACTTTAAAAGTAAACAACTGAAGGTAATTCAGATTTTGGGGGTGAAGTTTTAGGCTTGATTATTTAAATGCAGAATTTAAACAAAAGACCTATACTATGATAAAGCCTTTAAAAATCAGCCAGTTAAAATGTGCTGGTTAGGCAACTATTACATTAATAGACTTGAATTGTTTACATACTTTGCCGATGCGGACATCAGCTTTTTCTTTAACTTTAGCCGCCAGTGAGCAAAAGCGACGCCATGGTATATGCCCAAATCGAACCTTACGTCGGTCGTATTAACTGTTGGTAAACATTATCAGGCTGGATACTATGCCTTACCCATTAGATAAGAAACTCACACCTAACCAGACCGACTAACATTGCATTGGCAAAACAGGGAAAAAGGCTGTTAACGTTGGGAACATTGGATGATTTTTCTTTGTTTGTGTTATTTTCTTCATTCACAACTAAAATTTAACCCATCATTTTCAGAATTAGGCCGTGTAAGCGAATCACTTTATTAAGCCTTTGGCAGTGTTACGGACAAAAACAAGAAATGTAATGCCGGAAAGAAACGAAGAAAGAAATAAGTAACAAAAAAGAAATAACGCCAATTATTGTGTCCACACTTCAATTCAATTCAATTCATTTCCATTCAATCAACTTTATATAAACACAGTGACCGGCTAGCAACCTCACGAGAAATGGAACGTAGCGATCCTAACAGAGGCAGACTTAAGCGTTATTACATTTGACCGTCTTCGCTTTAATTGCGCACGAAATTTTATTGGTTTTGCTGAGATTTCACATGCGAGTTTGCGTGCGAATTTCACAATGTATATGCCCGGGATTTTATAATATTAACTGTGTCTTAGTAGGGACAATTCTAAAAACACTTACCGTTGCCAGCATAGAACACGAAAAGCAGCCAAAATATCAATACTCCTAAGAAATTCATACTTGTGGTTGTCCTGAATTCTCCTTCCCGACCTCTCGTATTGTACATCCTACAAGTTTATGTCAGTTTCCGTATTCGACTTACTGGAAATGTAAATCGTACACAAAAATTGCCCTTCATCACGATCACGTGGACGTGAAATATAGGGCTATTTTTAGAGACATAAGAATTTTACATATCCACTGTTTATTGTTGTCCAAATCATGAGTTTCTTGCTTCACATAGCTAAAGCCTGAAAAAGGTACCTCTTTCCGCTGGCGGAGCCCCAAGTATACCGTAAAATCCCACGTTAAAGCCCTAGGCTTATATAACTTCATAAGGGGGGTTTTAGGTGGGCTTATAAACGGGGGGGGGGGGGGGCTTATATCTGGGGGGCATGTAAGCTGAATACAAAAAAAATGTTTCGGAACGTGTCTGAGAAACTGATTAAAGCACACATATAATACATCTATTGTGCGTCACACTAAATGTGGAATGTATTTAAAAAACATCTATAAAACACTAATACGAATGGAAAAACTGGA
This sequence comes from Porites divaricata, assembly GCA_038088405.1. Lineage (NCBI taxonomy): Eukaryota > Metazoa > Cnidaria > Anthozoa > Scleractinia > Poritidae > Porites > Porites divaricata. The sequence continues at coordinate 34,720,497 of JBBMOI010000002.1, read as the reverse complement.
ACGGAACAGAACGAGCGTAAAAAAAACTACAGGCCTAGCCTGCGTAGCAGGCGGGGGGGGGGGCTGGGGAGCTTTAACGTGGGATTTTACGGTAGGCCATCATAGGGAGTACCCTACCCGGGTGTGGGGCGGGGGGCTATATCCGGGAAGGCATTAGACTGCTAGCAGTCCCTCAGGATGGTCACGCGAGCGAGGAAATCGAGCGAAACGGCAAAAAACGAGAAGCCGAGGGGAAGCTGGGGATTTTGCCCTCTCCAGTCCTGCCGAGCTTAGACTCGACTGACTGAAGAGGGACTGCTCGCAGTCTAGGAAGGCATATGAGCGGAATAACAAAAAAATGTTTCGGAACGACGAGATGAAACGTATCTGAGAAACGAATTTAGGCAAACATACCTTTACATTTAGAGTTACATTTATAAGACATTTACTGTGCGTCACAAAAAATGTGGAATGTAGTAAAAAAAACATCAGATTTTCTATAAAACACTAATACAAATGGAACAACTGGAACGGAACAGAACGAACGCAAAAAAAAAAAACTGCAGGTCTTAATATACCAATTTGCCTGTTTGCCACTTGTTCACGCAGTGCCTATAACTTTAGATTAAAGATTTTGATGCTTGTAAAGAAACGCAAAAGGAAGGCACTTATAAATCAGATGGGCTTATAAACGGTTATGGGGGGGGGGGGGGGGGGAGGTTATATCCGGAATAATATCTTCGTTAGCAAATGGATGGGCTTATATCCGGGTGGCTTAAAATCTAGGGGGGAGGGGGCTTTAATGTGGGAATTTACGGTAGGCCATCATATCATGAGAGAGTACCCCACCTGGGTGTTGTACGTACCGATAAACCGAAGGCAGCAACCTGTTTCTTCTAATGTCGAATTTTCAGTACATCCTCTCTACCGACCAAGAGACTTAATCTAGCCGAACAAATATACGAGATTTTCAATCATAGCATGTTTTTGACAGCTCAGTATTCCGGATATCCCTTACTTCCGTTAGGAAAATCTCGGTGACCTTGCCCATGAAGTCATTGTTCCACATTAATGCTCCAGTCAGGTTAACAAGATGAACTTAACTCCTTGGGCTTGTCGTCTCGGTGTTAACCCAGCAGAAAAATCTCCCATAAATTATGCTAGGATGGTATGATTCGTCCCGCTTATATGACCAGTCCATATATGCCCTAGGATAGAAAAGCCCTGAACCAAAACGGGTGAATAAGGGCGACTCCTGTCCGCCCATTATTTTTAATTTTTTTTTTCATTTCTCTTTTTATTCTTTATATAATGCAAACAATAACTTGTTTTTCATGGGTTTCATGACATGAAAATTATGCGTAACATTACTTATATCATGGTAATTCATGCACGGAACCCACACAATACCCAATGTTTCGATAAGATAACCGGAATGCTGATATTGTCTGTGGTTTTCTTAGCATGATTCTAAATGTATTTATTTTTGTTTATAGTAAAACCAAGTCATTCCTAAACAAGAGCAGAAAAAAAAGTCCCGCTGTGATAACAATGCTAACTAGAACTTTGGTTTAAAAGAAAGGCACCGAAAAATACAACTAAAACTGAGATGAGTGGAAACTTAAATCGACCGGCTCGCTTCTGAGGTAAAAATCATTTCTGAGTTTCCCTCAGCTCATGGTCGGTTTTTCAACAAAATCGTCACATATCAAGAAAACGCTACTAGCGAGCTCGAATTCCTTTGCCGTCATCCGTGACGACTAACGTTGTCAAACTTGACTGATCGAAATGGCACGCAATATGCGATCGTCACTTAAATCTGGATTCTGGATTACACGCTGTGGATTCCGGATTCCAGGTACTGGATTCCAGTATTTGCCAGTAGAACTTGAATTCTGGGTTCCAATCTTTAGTAGGATTCCGGATTCCTTGACCTGTATTTCGGATTCCAAATCCCAGGATTCCTGATTTTCCCGGATTACCGAATCCGGATTCTCTTACATGGGGCGAGTAAGATCGTCGTTTCGTCAATAGTGACCGTCGCGACTTAATTTGACCCACATATATGCTAGTAAACAATACGTTAAACCAGGAGCCCATCAAATGGAGCCTCCATTTGATTTGTTTCCCGCGAAAAGTGTCATATTTCCGTGAGTCTCGTATGTCACCGTGAAAAAAATAAAGTTGGACGAAGTTGAACTCAGAAGCCCGTCCTTCGACCGTTTTCCTTTTTTACTATGCGCCCATTTTTACTATTTTACAGCCGCTGGGATCTGGGTTTCATGAAATAAAATTACCTGACTAAGACTGAGCAAGAAGCGATGGGACAAAGGCAGCGAACTGAGGGTCACTGAAAGGTTATCTTTGCGAGTGTTTTTTTTTTTTTTTGCCGTTTACATCCTACATGTAAGAGCGCACTTCGAGAAGAGTCGACGATTAAGGATCCTGTGGACGATTTGGAACTTTTCGATGATAAGCGCCGAAAAAGTGCCAGGATCATTTGATTTTTGTCACCGCCGTGGAGTGGATTTCGCCAGTGAGGCACCGCGAGAAAAGCGATGACCTAAGTAGGTCAAGTAGCAACTAACGAGGAATCAGAAATTGCAGTCTTCTTTTACAACTGACTTGTATTACCATGAGTGATGCCTGATAAAACTGGGACTTGAAAAGTGGAACAGAACAGAAAAATTGCTCGACTGTGAAGCTAACTCAAAAGTACTTTGCTAACAGAGGAATTTGTGACATCGCACTCCAGTCCAAAGACCCGCTTTATATCTCAAGAAAAACAATGGATTGTATCTGCGCCTAAAGAATTATGACTGACTGACTAATAGGACGATTCTCACAGTTAATGTAGCTTAAGTCTAAGCTCAATTTTTCCTTCGAATTCGCATCTGTAGATCACTTTTCATGAGAAAATAATGTTAAATAGTTCGACCCGGCGTTACAATACATAGCAGGGAATCATCACACTAACGGACAAAACAGCTACAAGTATTTATTCAGATAAACGCATTTCTGAAAAAAAAATAACCTTTAAAAACAAGAAATTTGATTAATATTGAGTCATTTGGCCGAAATAAGAACCTTGACGCTTAAAAACATTAGCTAAAGAAAACCGGTACTAGAATCGAATCAGACAGACTGTAGGAAGTTATGCATGGAACAGACCAGCTTCATGGCCTCTTAAAATTTGAGACAAGGAGCCAAAATAAAGATTAGCATAGTCAGAGTTAACAATAGCCTCCCCGCAGACGTCCCGTGGGGTTTGTTTTTGCTTGTCACGCATTCATTTCTCCACGCAGACGTCCCGTGGGGTTTGTTTTTGCTTGTCACGCATTCATTTCTCCGTGGGGAGAAATGAATGCGTGACAAGCAAAAACAAACCCCACGGGACGTCTGCGGGGAGGCTAAGTTAACAATTCTCCACAATATAATCTACCCGCTAGAAAGAAAAGACGGAAAATCTCCAAGGAAAATCTCTGAGGGATGAAAACGCTAAAGTCACGTTTCACTAGCTTATGATTGTGTTTGGCCTGTCAACGCGGCCGTATTTCCTGCTGTTTGATGAAGTACAATAGCACTGTCATTTCGTCGTTGTGATTGGCTCTTCCCACCATCGGCGCGCGAAGTCTCCCCTAGGAACCGTTCTAATTATAAATCTACTCGGGAAAGGGTTGACTCCAAGGGCTTGTATGGGAGATGGAGGCTCCATTTGATAGGCTCCTGGTTAAACTGTAGAAACATCGGCAGAATGGTAAATGGGTGGCAGGGACAGAGGGGTGAGACAGCGGAGTGATCACTGAGATATTGGAGTGGAACAAAGATACTGAAGAAGCAATTTTGGTTGAAGATTATATGACGGTATTTTCCTTGTATCAAATTTCAGTTCAGAAAATGAAAATGAATTGATTGCCGAATATAGAAATTAAAGCTACGAAGAAGTAGTGGAGAAGAGTAGACGAAAAGATACCGAAGTAAAATAAAAGAAACCTAAGAAGCTTTCTAATCAAACTGAAGCGTGACATTTTGTCTAATGATCAGCATTTTGTCTTTCAGATGATCTTTCATCCATACAAAAGTGAATTTTTTTATCCGACTGCAATATCCATTAAACCAGTCTTATGAGTTACATGTCAGCAAAAGTATTCACAAATTTCACCTGATTGTACATCAACCAAGTATTGCGCATTATCTCTAGACCAAGACAATCAATTTTTTTTCGTTTCGAAGAGCAAAATTCTTGTTGGATTACAGCGCGGTCGAATGTTAGAGTGGTCCATTTCGATATTGTAGAAATATGAAACTGGAAAGTCAATCAATGAATTGAAATCATCATTTGGTAGCCTGGCCGTCCTTTTCCTATTTGCCGTTAATAATGTTTAGGCATTAAAAACAAAATTATGTAGTACAGTGTATGCGTTCAGTTATGAGTTACGAGATTGTGCGTGCGAGGACAGTAGCTTGTCTGAAAAAGTTGATATTGAAAACAACACCAAAATAAACGATTGCAAAGGAGACATAATAATAATGGAATTCATAGAGATGCTTATTTACTAACAAGAGCTAAGAAGGGGATTTTGGATTGACCCCTGGTGTATTAGCTTGTTAAAAAAAATTATATGGAAATTTTATCGATTCCATTTAAAGTTAAAAATATGGGATATAGCGATCTTGATAGAATATATTCACCGTTATCTCTTCTATTTTCACCGCGAAAGTACGGCACTCCATCGAGATGATCTCCGCAAGACAATAGCAAGTGTCTGAATGAAATGGATTTCATCTGTTCATGTATGGCATTTAAATCGGTCAGGGTCAACCCTAAACGTCTTTTGAGTTTCCTTGATAGTTGGTTAAGACTACTGCTTAGTTATCAGAACTTTTTGTAATGGAATTTCGGTCTCTTTTATACCATAGCTGTTTCTGCTAACAGCAATTACCGGGCTGCAGTTTTGTCAAAGACTACTGACTTTCATATTGACTACTGCATCCATGATCGATGTTTTATTAAAGAAACATCCACGTACTTGAATTTTGATTTGTGCTGTGAAACCAAACGCCTAGGTTTTCGAGTCACAATTTATAGTAGTAGGATGTACTTACCTTTGAAAGCTATGACGACGAGTATAAGCGCGAATGACCTAGCTGTCGACATATTTTATGGCGAAAGCTAGGTAAGAAACGTCTCTAATCTCAGAACCAACTGAAACACTTCGCAAAGACTTCAGACATACAATGATTGAGGGTCTCATATGGCCAAGTTGATGCAACAGCTGCAACGTAACATTCCCCGTGAAATGGTTTTTAGCTCGTTTAGTTGATTAAAGAAAAAGAGAACTGTTGGAAGCAAAAAGGGAAAAGGGAAATCGAAAGAGAGACAAGAATGTTCATTTCCTTCAACAATATCAGGGGGAAATCCGAATCAAATCTGCGTGGTAATCAAAATCTGCGTGGTAATCAATTTTTATTATCATTTAGTTATAGACTGGTTACTTAATTTCAAAGTTATGTTACTATTTGCAATGTTTTTTTAACAATGTCACTGATGGTTGTTCGTGTTTTTCTTTTTCTTTTGTATAATGCAAACCGATAATTTCAGGGTTGTCATGCCGAGTTCCATGACAGTCACGACATGAAAACTATGTAACTATAACAATTATCACTGGACCTCCCAGCAATAAATTGAGCCAACATAATCATTCATGCACGCAACCTAGACAATGCCCAATGTTTAGATAACATTTCAATGCTTGATATTGACTGCATGTGGTTTTCTCATGATGGTTCTAAATGTTAGGTATTTATTTTGTTTATACTACAATCAAGTCGATTTCCTAAACAAGAAAAAAGGTCCGCCATTAAAACAATGCTAACTAGAACTTTGGCAAAAAAAGGGCAGCGGAAAATACATCTGAAGCTGAGATGTGGTCATCTATCCACCAGTTTTGATACTCTTGGGGTATTTGAAACGTAAATCGACAGGTTCCCTTCTTCCGTATTAAACGTTTCAAGTCATTTCCCGTGAGTCTCTCTATGGTTACCGACGCGAGCCGTTTTCTTCGCGTGTTTCCCATCAATTCATCGTCGGTTTTTCAACGAAGTCCCAAAACTAAGAATTTATTGTTTTACGAGATTACGCTACTAGCGAGCTTGGGAAACCACGACGGACGACGAAACGAACAGCAACAATTTTAATAAGCAATAATAATAATAATAATAATAATAATAAAAACTGGGAATGTGCAGCGCTAGCAGACTATTTGGCAGATTCCTTTGTGCTATCATCCATGATCGCACAACTAAACATTGGCAAACCTGATCACAATAGGAGATGCGATTGTCGTGACCTCGACCCCCCACAGGAAGGTAGTTTCTTGGCCCGAGGATGATATATTATAGGGATGGGTGAGAGAGTCCAAGAAAGATCAATAAAATTATCTATAGCAAGTCTACCTGTCGGTTTTTTAAGCAATGATAACTTTGACATAAAGTTGTTTATACTGAGGGACATCAGGGACCAAAAAAATAAAGGAAAATCAAAGCAATAAACTAACTGAAGATTTATTCAGGGGCATCAGGATTGTTTCCTCCAAAATACGTTGAAAACACTTTTTAGGCTCTCCAGAGCACTTTTAGATATCAAGAAATGAATTCTAAGCGGCGCTATAAAATTTGTATCTGTTCGGTCATCCTAGGGGAACTTGTCTGAGTCTTTTCAAAATTACAAGGGCTTCGGTATTAATTTTCTTTAAAATTTTAGGTGCAATCTAACGTTTTAGGAAAGTAAGAATTTTTCTGATTCCTCTGTGTATCACATTTTAGAATCCGAAAGTTTTAGGTTTCCTTTTTCTAAGGTAAATAGTGTAGGCCGGTTAGTAATCTGCCTATCTTCTCCAAATCAGCTGAGAAGGCAGTTGTGGGTCAGCTTTTCCGGCATTGCTCTGATAATGCTCCTCTTCCAGTTCATCAGTCATCCTATCGTCAGCTTCATTCAAATGAGACGGCTCTTCTTAAAGTCCAGCGTGATATACTCTCCAACATGGACAAACAGGAAGTAACTCTTCTTGTTCTTTTAGATCTTAGTGCCGCTTTCGACACTGTCGATCATAACATCCTGATTAACATCCTGGAATCAGATTTTGGAATTTGCGGTGATGTTCTGAAGTGGTTTAGATCATATTTGACTGGAAGGATACAACGTGTAATTGTTAATCAGCAGTCCTCCAAGATCTTCAATTTAAATTATGGTGTTCCTCAGGGGAGCTGTTTGGAACCTGTCCTTTTTCTATTGTATGCATCAAGGCTGTTTGAGGTTGTTAAGAAGCACCTTCACGGGTACGCTGATGATACTCAGTTGTGCGTGTCGTTTCGTCCAGATTCGTTTGCTGCTCAAGATCAAGCGATTAAGGCTATTGAGAACTGCATAGCTGATGTTAGGGCTTGGTTAGTCTCACACAGGTTGATGTTTAATGATTCAAAGACAGAATTTCTAATCATCTGTTCGTCGCAGCAGTTATCTAAGGTTACCATGGCTTCAATTAAAGTTGGTGACTCAGACATTCAACCCCTTAAGCATGTTAGAAATCTTGGCACATGGTTTGATAACCATATGTCTATGAATATTCATATAGGAAAGGTGTGTAGTAAGGCATTTAGGGGGCTTTATAATATTAGGCAAATTAGGAAATATCTGTCTGCAGAATCAACAAAGTATTTAATTCATGCGTTTGTTACATCTCATTTAGATTATTGCAACGCTCTTTTGTATAAGCTTCCGCAATATCAATATGACCGACTTCAAAACGTTCTTAATGCGGCGGCTCGGGTTACATGCTTAATTCCTAAGTTTGCCCATATTACTCCGGTACTTAGGGAACTTCATTGGTTGCCAGTGAAATTTAGAGTAGAATTTAAGATTGCGCTTTTAGTTTTTAAAACGTTGAACGGCCTCGAGCCACAATATTTATCTCAACTACTTGTTGTAAAGCCTAGAACTGGATACAGCCTGCGGTCTGATTCTGAAACATTTCTTGTAATCCCTAAGGTGACACGGAAGACTTTTGGCGATCGAGCCTTTTTCCATGCTGGACCAACAGTATGGAATGCTTTGACTCTTTTAAAGTACAGTTGAAGACTTATCATTTTAAGAAAGCTTTTAATTTGTAATTTTATATTCTTATTACTATTATTATTTTTGCCATTCTAGCCTTAGAAACTGTATGAACATTGACTCTTTTAAAGTACAGTTGAAGACTTATCTTTTTATGAAAGCTTTTAATTTGTAATTTAATAATATTCTTATTAGTATTATTATTTCTTTTCATTTATTGCATATATATATTTATTTTGTTGTACATATTGTAAGGCGCTTTAGAATATTTTAATAGTTAAAGCGCTATATTAAATGTAATAAATTATTATTTATTATTGTTATATAGACACGAGTGTTTTACTGGGAAATATACCACTCGTAAAATTCATAAACGCTACATCCGGGACCCGAGTGGTTTATTTTCCATAATCTCACTAGTGAGTTTATCGATGACGTAATTTCGGTCATTTCCCTCTATTACTTTATCGATGTCTTTTTGTCTATATAATAAAAAGAACATTACACGGCGGCTTGAAGATATGAATTTTATTTTCTCGTGGCAAAAACAATATTTTACTCACTCGCTGCGCTCGTTCGTAAAATATTGTTTTGCCACTCGAAAATAAAATTCATATCTTCGCGCCACCGTGTAATATTCCCTATTTATTATTAAGCTATGTAGTAAAATATGAAAAATTAAACTTTAGAAAATCGTAGAGAATTTATTACTTAAGCTTCGAAAAATGAACATGAATGGAAAGTTCATCTAGAAAATTTTAGCCGTCGTCAAGAAAAGAATATTCTAGGCAACATGTGCTTCTCCTAACAGGTATTTTACATAAAACAGTCGTTGGGTGTCCCTGTCTATTGCCTTACTGAAAAAAGTGTTTAAACTCCTTGGTGATAAAATAATTGACTGTAATCGAATTTTGGCATCAATATTTGATACTTCATCGACGATAGACAAAGGGTATGTTCATTTCACAAACAGACCGATTTCGATTATTGAGTGAAAAATATGCGTTGATATTAAAGTAATTTTATAGATATTCTCAAAGACTTGGAGGACAGTCGTCTTATTTTTTGTCTTTCACGTTTAATAAACAAAGACTAATGTCAGTAACGGGAAAACATGCCAGTAAAAAATTATGAGCCGTACAAATGGACCAAAGAATAATTAGTGAATGGGTTGCAGGGACAGTCGAGTGATCACAGAGATTGTAGGGAACTTAAGAACCACGACGACGACCGGAAGTGAGTTACAGTGTACTGCGCAAGCGCGACTAGTAAATTTCGTCGTCGTGGTGTCGTCGACGACGCCAAACATAATAGAATCACGTCGTCCTGCAATCCACAAGCTTCGGCGGGTATAAATCCACTGTTTTAAGCGATTTTTGAAGTCCTTTGCATTTCTTTATTCTCGTAAATCCAGGTATCGTTCTTTTTTTCTCCTAACAAGCGATGTTGATTGAAAATTCGACTAATGAATTGTTTTCACTTCGAAGAATGACAACAGCTGTGGAGGGCGAGCGAGCGAACTCGTAAGTGATAAATTTATTTGTGCGTATTTAGGTAAGGCAAATCATATGTCTTTAATATAGAGGAAATAAACTTTATATGGAAAACAGCTATCACATCAGCATGTCTCTTTTTCCAAATCTAAACTCTGCCAGATACTCGGACTCGGTCATCTCATTCAGTTAAAAGCTGAATAATCTTCGTGCGGAAAGCAGGTTTTTCCACTCGAAGAGGTCAGACAACACAAAAAATTCTTCATTGTCAATGAAAATTAGACGTACGGCTTATAAAATGAGATCTTGCATTGTTTTAAAAGACGCCAATGCGGAAAAGTTTGTTGCGAACGGACATTACAGTTTTACATTTGTGTTTACATTCAGTGTCGTCGTCGTCGACCAACCGACCAACCGACCGACCTCATCTTAAAGGATGTTACTAAAACGGGGAGCGGGGAGCGGGGAGCGGGGAGCGGGGAACGGGGAACGGAAGTCTGCAGGGCGGATAATTGTTGGGCGGTGAAACGAGCGCTCCGCTCTTCATTTAATGTGTGATGCGGAGTAGGACTGGCACGAGCGCTCTTTCCGCGCTTCCGGTGCGCTTGAAGGCCGGCGAAATTTTCCTTTCTGCAAACCGGAAATCCTTTTTTCTTTCTGTAATTTCAGGCTACAGTGTTAAATAGATAAATTCGTTTTATAACAATATCAATGAACAGTTTCATATGTTTGTGTCTGTATGCCTATAAGTCAAACTTGTTGGTCGTATAATGCCAAAATTTGAGTTTACTTTGAAAGTGTTGAATACCTCCTCCTTCCACTAAATATCACCTAATCGTCTTTCGCCGTTTCGTTTGCAAAAGCTTAACACTTCTTAACCTCAATTTTTACATATGTTAAAGGGGGATAAATTTTATATAACATAACAAAAAATTAGATTGATATATTTTGATATAGTGGCGTTGTACTGCTTCAAACTTTGCTTCTCGGGTGCAACGCGCCATGGCGATTGGCGCTATGCGTCGCAAATCCGGCAACCACATGTAAACAAAATTTATTGGGGTTAGTTGTAAGGTTTTTTCTCCGTTTTTCTCTCTAAAACAAAACAAGGTAAACAGTAAAAACTGAGGGGAAACTAATTTTGAGGTTTCGAAGAAAAAGGGAGACGTATGAGATGTTTTTTTTCAAAATTAAAAAGAAGGATGATGGTGATTGAAATTAGCATAATTTCACCTTGCACGCGCTGCACGCATTTATAAAATACACGTCATCTAGTTATGAAAGACGATCTGCTGTCTTTTAGTTTGCCATGGATGAGATTTTTCTTCGTGTTTTAGACAGTACTTACTTGTTTTTGTTTTGGAATAACATCAACATTGGCGAAAAGTAGAACGAAAATATAATTCAGTGGTAGAGTCATGGAAGTAATAAGTTAGACTAAAACCCTTTGAAAGAGATGTAATGTTTGTCTACTCCAACTAAACCGCCCGCAAAAAATAGCAACATTTTCCTCTCGGAGACAGCGTACCAGCAAAAATTAAGGAACGAGGAAGAAGTGCAAGAAAACAAATCAAGCCGCCATAATTCAGTGACAGCGGCAGTGTCTAATGGACAAACCACATCTCAAGCCCTGACCGAAGAAAAACAAGCGACATTTAATTTCTAAGCAGAGTCCCAGTCCACTGCATCACACCTTTTTGCTCGGACGCGCTCGTTTCACCGCCCAACCTTTATCCGCCCTGGAAGTCTGGGAACGAGTAGTCAGCGGTAACCTCCATAAAATCCAATATGGCCGATGATCGGTGAAAGAGAACCGTCGAAACAAACTTAAAGTCCTTAAATAACGTCGCTATTTTACTTGAACTAATTATGCTCATGAGGTGCTTGAAAGAATACGGAGGTAATGACATTTTTCACCTTTTTGCGTTGCGTTTTACTAAATAATTATCCGTAGGAAACAAAATATGCTCCAACAGCAGTTGAAAGAAGCCAATCGGGACAAAAACTCTCAAAGCACATGTACAGCCTTATTTGGAACTCAAGCGAATCTATATTGAGTCTAGCCCACAAAGCAATGAACTACTTTTCCATGATAGATAACATACATCGAAGTAGCCAGGTAGCTTGCGTGCAGACTTCTCCTATTTCCTTTGATAGAGATGTCTGCTTTGAAAAATGTTATTGACCATGTCATCACATAATTACTAAGACTACTTTAACAATCTGGTTCTGCTTTTAATATTATTAGATCTACTACACTGCAAGCATTCACGATATTGAACTGTTTCACTGATCCATGAAAATAAAATAATATCATTTTATTATTCTGTGATGAAACAATGTTTCAGGTCAGTTCGCCCAGTATAGACCAGTATAATGACCCTAATGGAACCGAATTCACTCATTTTCCTCACCCCAATTAGTAAACTTCAAAGTCATACGGTGGCCATTTGTCTCTCTGCAAAATACCCCTGACGACCCTTTCCTGAATCAAAACCATTGGATTGCATTAAATGCAAGATTCTCACTCACTGCAGATCCTCAATTAACCCCCCCCCCCCCCCACCCCTGCTAAGAATGGGATCCCAAACTCTTCCCTTTCTTTTGAAGAAAAATGAAAATTATCTTAAAATAATCAAAGTACCTCTTCATGGGCACAAAATGTTTGGTGCAACTCATACCATACAACATCACTGTATCAAGTACTGTTCTCAGTGCAGGAGGGGGTACTATAATGGCCTAAACAGAGAGGCTCCCCCCGAAAAGGTTACCTTTTTCAGGCTTCAGGTACATGAAAGGGAAGGGTCTTTTTTTATAGTTGAAGTATATGAAAGGGGCATCTGTCATTTCAGTCAGCTGAAGGATGAAAATGAGATCAGTCACAGGCGCACTTTATGGATGTGAGAGACAAGAAAACCTGTTTTAGCGATTTATTCATATTGTAAAGATGGTGTATTTACAGCACTCAAAAAGGGATGCAGCATTCAAAATTAGGTATGTGAAAGGGGTACCATTTTTCACTGCAGGGTATACAAAAAGGGTACCTTTTCTGTCTAAAATGGTACATACAAAGGGTAAGGGGTTGGTCCCTGGGGCAGAGCCTCTTCGTGTAAAACTTCAGTGAGAACTCCCCCCCCCCCCCCCCTCCTCCCCTCTGGGTTACTGTTACTGTAGTCTGATTCTTCTCTTTAATTTCTTTGATACTGTGCTTCATTAAATGAATTTTTATTCATTTAAAAGCTTCCATCCCCTTTTTTTTTAATCTCGATATGTTCATGAAACATTGAGTAAGTGTAATGTGGCCACTATACACACACAGTTGCGCGTGTTTACTGAAAAACATATTCGCACTCCAATCTTTTGCCTCCCATCACTTATGTGAGACCTTGAACTCTTTATTTCCAAAACTACAGACAGCCTGCTTGAAGGCTTATCAACCACCTTTTAATAAGCTGCCAACCTCTGCAACATTGATGATGTGATGCTTGATGGTAGGTGCAAGTTGCAATATTACTGAATTAAGCTAATAAAGCAGCTTGACAATATTAACTGGTTTAAGTCACTGACACATTCAGTTTTACACTGAGCTTGAAATATTTTTCTCCACAGTAAAAATAACGTTCATTAAAGAGAAGCGGAGCTCCCCTCTGCAAAAACATTAATGGACTCCCCCTAGAAAAAAAAGAGGCATCCAGAGGGCTAAACAGAGGAAGTATACTTCCCATGCATATTTTAACAGCTAGCCTTTAGAAAGTACCTTCCAACCAAAGTACTTCCCCATGTGCACTTGCAACACTTAATATTGCAGCTCAGTTGTGGTTCACTTTTATCCTAAGTTTCAATTTTAATCTCTTTGTTTTGAACTCATAATTACAAAATTCATATTACCGTACCCCCAAACAAAGGGAAGCAAAATTTCAACCATGGTTATAATAAAATAAAACCACAGCATAGCCATTTGCTCTGAAACAACTGTCATCTTTAAGAGCAAGGTATGGTTGATATTCCTGGCACATTGCATGTTAATATGTTTAAAGTTGCTTTTTATTGAGGTATTAAATAACCTGATCCATCTTATCTTTTCACATAATACAATTTGCACTTACTTTTCATCATGGGTTTGTAAATATAATATTATTAGACTTACAGTTTTATCTCCTCGCCAACATGTTTTAATTTGGGCCTGAAAAAAACGATTCAGCTAGGAAGGACCTCCACTAGTACTGCCACACTATTACTGTCAAGGAAATACACCTGACTGCTTCGATCTACGTTATCTTTCAGCATGTATTTAAGCCAAAACCCTACGAAACGCGTCAAGCAAAAGTAGTTCATTGCTTTGTGAGTTAGACACAGTATAGATTCGCTTGAGTTCCAAATATGGCTGCGCTTTGCGAGTTTTTGTCCCGACTGTAGCTTCTTTCAACTGCTGTTGGAGCATATTTTGTTGTTCAGTAAAACGCAAAAAGGTGAAAAATGTCATGAAATTATTACCTCCGTATTATTTCAAGCACCTCAAGGGCATAATTAGTTCATTAGTAAAATAGCGACCTTAAGTGTTGTTTCGACGCTCCTCCATCATCGATCTTACCGGGTTCTTGATCGGACAAGTGATCGGCCATTTTTCGGGATTTTTATGGAGGATACCGCTGACTACTGGTTATTTTACGTCCGTTTCCCGTTCCCCGTTCCCCGTTCCCCGTTCCCCGTTCCCCGCTCCCCGCTCCCCGCTCCCCGCTCCCCGCTCCCCGTTCCTCGTTTTAGTGACATCCCATCTTAAGTTTCCTTTTTCCCGCCGAAACTGACGTTCTCGTTCCAGTCTTTTCCCAGTCAACAGACGTCGCCGTCGTGCACTTCGTCGTGGTTCTTAAGTTCCCTAGTAATTAGTGAACTTACGCAACAGGACGGGAGAGGAAAGAAGACGGCAAACCTTGTGTGACAAGCGTGACGATAATTTTTTTTTTTTTTTTTATTCACCAAACTTCACTTTCTTTTAAACAGATCTTTTTGTAAAAGACCAGAAAACATTGATGTCAGTGAAGATCACGCAAGTTATAGCCTTGTCACGTTCGTCACGCACAAGCGTTTTGCCGTCCTCTTCTTCCTGCCGTCCTGTTGCGTAAACTCACTATTATTAGTGTGGAACAAGGATTGAAAGAAGCGATATTGGTTGCAGATGATATTAAGGTATTTTCCTTTCAAAAGCTGTAAATTCAGAAAATGAAAATTAATTGATTGCCGAATATAGAAATTAACTGATGAAGTAGACTGAGGATCCAGAAGAATACATGAGTGAGACGAAAAGAAACGGAATTAAAGCAAAAGCATGCAAGGTCATAACTATTGTCTTTCTCAGTACGACTGAACCATGACACTCAATTTGTCTATAATTTTCAACGGCCAAATTTTATTAGAATTGACTGATCTTCCATGTTTAAGTGCATTTAGTCTTATGCGTTACTCGTGATCAAAAGTATTCACAAATTTCACAATTATCGCTTCTATTTTAAGCGCTCTTAAAAGAACAATTTAATATAAACCAAGTATTAAGCATCCACTGAGCTAGCATTACTGATCTCTAGACCGCGACAATATTTTCTTGTTGCGACGGCGAGCAAAATACGCGGCGTGGCCGTATGTGAGAGTAGTCCATTTCGATATCATAGAAAATTAAAACTAGAAACTTTTAGTCCTCCTTTCCTATTTACGTAATAATGTTTGGGCATTAAAAACAAAAAATTATGTACCAGATGTGATACAAAAACATCGGTGTGAGAGGGTAGTGTTTCAGGCTTTCAGTTATGTTATGAGATTGTGCGAGGGTTGTTGTAAACTTTCAAAAAGTAAATGAAAAAAATGCAAGTACTTCTGGCTCTTACCGCTCAAACCTATGGAGGAGAATAATACGAGACAGGTCCATATCGTCAACATATTTTGTCCGCCAACTGTTGTTGCGAACTGTAGAAATCCTTATAAAATCAGCTGTGCAATAAGAAAGACTCACTGAGGTTTATAAGGCTACAAACAGATGATATTCAGGCTTTTCCCCCTTCGAGGGGTAAGCCCCACATAGCTCCACAAGTTTATCAAGATTGGGGAAGTTATGTTTCTCGACAAGTCCTCTGGAATGACAGGAATGAGCATCAATTAATTTAAGAACGAAAAACTTAGTTCATGATTGTCCCAAGGGCTATTACTATCCACACAAATAAACTCAACCGACGCATTTTTCACACTAAATAGCAATCCATTAGCGATTTACCCTAGCCTTGAACAACGGAAGCCATATGACCGAGTGCTTTTGACCTAGTTGCTAAACGAATGGTCTATTTCAAAGTAGTGAATTCGCCATCAATACTAAAATATATTCCAGTCTTTATTGTGGGAATACACTTTTTTACATCCTTACATTTTTATTATAACCATTATTTTTGGATAGCTATAGTGTTTTTAAAGTAGACTAGAATATTTATAAACTGTTTCGTAATTGCTAGAAAACTCGAAGGAAATATTAAATTTATTACGCTTAAGATAAAATCTGATTTTACAACGGCTAACATAACATTGTGTATAGTGTGTTTTCACTCCCGTGGCCAGCATCTATGCAAATTTATTGGAACAAAAGAAAGCGTTTGCATAAGAAAGGAGTTCAACTCGATCCCACAGGACTGGTTTGGGACACCAACATGACCGCCGTTTCATTGTTTTGGGACACCAATATGGCCGCCGTGACGTCATGTGGAAACACTCTAAAACTGATAAACTAATTATATTTATCTCTTGTTAAAACGCATACGCATACATTATTTTGAAAAATTTTCAGCCATTATGAACATGAGAGGATACTTTTAATAAAAATTTTCCTGTTTGAATAAATGCATTTTTGGCCTGTGTATTTTTGGAGTCTGCTTTCCATAATAATTGAAGGAAAATTCTTTTGCGGTCCGCAGTTGGACTTAAAGACCTCTAAAATTCTGGACAAACGTCATCGGGACAGTCACTGCAGTATTCATAACTTTCTGAAATGTATGGATGCCCTAATGAAACAGTGCGTCCTTTTCTTAATCTTCTTGCAGTGCTCCTCCCTTCACCTATGCAATGTTGAAACTAGGGGAAATATTCTGGATGCAGACGTCCAACGTTGTTTGTGACCTTGGGGGAGGGAGGGGTTGTATAAGTGTAAATTGACAAAAAGACTCACAAATGCAAATGTGTCTCAAGACTTTTGTCCATGATTGCAGTAATTAGACGGTTCCAGTTCTTGTCGTTT
The DNA here is from genome assembly GCA_038088405.1 of Porites divaricata. Lineage (NCBI taxonomy): Eukaryota > Metazoa > Cnidaria > Anthozoa > Scleractinia > Poritidae > Porites > Porites divaricata. The sequence goes on along the minus strand of JBBMOI010000002.1, from coordinate 34,703,642 downwards.
TTGAAATGATAAATAGATATCCAAATCCAACATGTATGCAAAGAACACGCCAAGTCTCGGGGTATTGTGTGTATTCAAGTCAAGCGCTCGAGGGCAGCACCAACGAGATTTACCTCGAATGACGAACTGGGCTGTTTAGATGGACAACTCGGAAGTTTCTTTGTGGACTTTTAAAATCAGTCACTTTATCCCTACAAAAAATAATACTTAAATTGTTCCCAAGGTATCATGCGATCGAATAATCAGTAAGAAGTCGACAGCAGCTACCAGGAATCTACAAGGAAGAAAATTGTCAAGAATTCACAAAAACTGCTAGAATCCAACCCATCAGACCTGAAGTAAACGCTAATAGTGTCCTTCCACTTGCCGAAGATCGTGTACCATAGGCTCCAGTTAAGTTGTTGCTGGATGTTTTGAGTGACATCTCAAAATACTTAGAATGCATCTTTGTATTCTTTGCAATACTTGTGCTGCTAAAGGAGTCTGGGTCAATGAAGGAAAAAAGAACAAAAACTTGTTCAGCCTTGAATGCCGGCGGCGTAAGACTATAACGGTTATAACTCAGTTAATTTACTGGTCCGATTATGTTCATATAGAAATTGATTGGAATGACCGATAAGCTAATAACAAAGCTAACTACAGTAGAATATGTTTTCGTATTACGAACAATATGTTCGTTTCCTTTATCCAATTCGAAAATTCATGCAATATACTATAAAGATTATTTTGTCTTTACTGGAGGGGATTTCAGATCTTTTAAGTCTGATCCCCGGGAAAAATCTAGATTTTGGACGTAGTTTCCTTTCTTTTCTTTCCGAAACAGGCCTCGTTAGAGATTTCACCCGGCCCCCGACCTTATGAGATCTTGGGTTAAGCTTATATCGGAAAAAATTCTGCGGTGTTAAATTTACCCATAACCAATTTACTCATAATCAAACACGCATAACTAAGGTGAGGAGAAAAGAATAATTCTCGCAAGTTAGGCTTTTTGAGCTCGCACATTAAATTAAGTACGCATTTACCCACGATCTGTGAAATAAGCTAGTAGACTGACCTTTTGGCAACGCAGCACTGATTTTTATGGAGTAGAACTGAGCAGTACGTTCACTAGCCATTCTTCCCTTTAATTTAGGGAATATCTGACACTGTAATTGCAACCCACTGTCCTCTTTCCTAACTTTCGTCAATTCCAGTGTCGCTCCTTTAATCCTAAGCCTTGATTGCCAGGTGCTGTTACAGCAATTGTCGAACACGCATAACTCAGGGTTACAATATGCAATCTTCTTCTTTTCTCCATCGAGTTTGATCCAATACCACCACATATCTTGAATGCTACCAATCGATGCCATTTCTTCTTCAAGTGCCTCGTTGAGGTTAACGTCTTGATTGGCAAATAAAGTCAGGCCTAAAAAAAGATGAATGAAAATTATGCCTTAATCAAAGTACGGACACACTCAATCATTTTAACAGCCTTTGACTTTGACGTTTGGCACATTTAACGGGGGGTGCTGAAATTTTGTTTTTAAAATGTTTAAACAGTACACCATGGCGGGTGTACTTTTATGATACCTTGGGAGATTGCTTAAAAAGCTAACTATAGGTTGTCGCTAACACTTCTAACGAAGACGAAGAGATAGGGGAAAGAAGACGCGCAAGCCCTTTTGCATACTCCCTTTCCCTTCAAACGCCTACCCAAGAAGGCTGTGACAATGCCGCGTGCGCCCAACACGCAAACTAGTAAACATTTGGCATGCATCTGTAGGAGTAGTACGTTACCTGCTTGACAGGCTTTTGAAGGGGAAGGGAAAGGGGGAATAAAGGCGCCCGAGAACGTGATGAGGGCGGGTGCCCTTTGTGAGAAAATTTAGAAGAAGCTGTGCAACGCAAATGTCTGAATGTCAAAGTTTTTGAAAATACGCGTTGAAAAAAAGGAGGAAAAATTTCGAGGTTGCTCCCTCTTCGTCAGCGGTTTAAAAGCAAAAACGAAAGGAGATGGCACCCTCGAAATGTCTGGTTTCCCCAGTCTTTTTCAACCCGTTCTTTTGGCAAGCAACTGTAGGAGTTCAAACCTCTTCCTAACTGAATGCGAGACACGTATTGTAAATTACGGACCGAGTTTTTTATTGCGCTTAGGCCATAAATCTAAGCGGAAAAACGAGATTACAGCTCGCATACTAACTGAGAGATTTAATAAAAAGAATACTGACAAAATAAACACAAATACTGTAATCGTTCAAATTCTACTCACAATGTACGGAAGAGGAAACATTCACTTGATAAACAAGTGGGTCTTTGTTCTGTTTTCTTTGAACAGAGCATGTAAAAGTAAGAATGTCATCCTTGATCAGCTGCTCCACGTACAATGTCCCATTTAAAAGACCATTTCTGATCGTGATACGTTTTTCAAGGTTTTCCAGGGAATTATATCTGGCACAGTTGAGATTTTCGTCGCAATAACCAAGTTTTCGCCCAGAATGAGATTTGTCACGAGGGTCGGCGACCTTCCAGATAAGTTCTCTGTATTCTCCGCTCTTGATGGCTTGCTCAAGAGGAGGACAATACAATTTGACCATTTCTTTTGGGCAAACATTTTTCATGTCTACGACGCGAGCACCTAAAAACAAAGAAGTCAGGAGAAAGGAAATAATTTGCAAATAAAAGATAATTAGACAAAGGTAACTGTAGTTTAATGTGATATACAGATGTAATTATTCGTATAATCAAACAATATATAAGAGGAGAATTGTAGAGAACTTGCTTGGAAAGAGGAAAAAATGTTTAGCTTGGGTTGTACTTTAAATAGGAGCTATTTTGTCTTCTGTTAAGCTTTATATTCAAACGGGCCATTTCGCTCAAATTCATTCATTTTCCGCTAGCATGCAATTGTCAATTGAAAATTAAGAATTAAGGCTACTTGAACTTCCTTTATTACCTTATATTTTTATAAGCCTTACTAACAGTCTTTAAAAAGGCGACGTCGTTTTCGTCGTTGGTGATGTTATTTCGCGATGTGTAGTAACAAATTCTACCATTTTAGCACTTAGGCTGATAGGATGAGGGTAGCCTGCGTAGCAAGCGTTTTCGTTAGGTTTCGGAGCAAAGGAAAACCGAGGAAGGGGATTTTCGGTTTGACCGAGCGAGAAATGAAACGAGAGCCAAACCTCCCAGCAATTTTACTTGCGCCATTTGTCGCGCGGTCTTTGACTCTCGTTCCTCGTTCTTTCCTCCTTAACCGCACAGAAACGCTTGCTACGCAGGCTATGATAAGGGATGTCTCAGCACAGTAGTAGTAAGTAAACACAATATCACATGGAACTGTACTTGTACGGTATTCACGCCCTCGTTGTTTCTGTCACAACTCGTGCCTAAACACTCTACCCGCGCACTTCCCTGGTTGAAGTATGTTATTGACTTATTTTGAGTCTTCAACCAATCTTGGATCAAGAACTGTTGTTTAATGTTACAACAATTATTCTTGATACTTCCTCGCTTTGGAAGTTCATCACACCGAATTGTTTTGTATTCAGTATGATAGATCTGGATTACTTTGTTTTGCAACGTGCTTGCAGAGTGAAGAGATGTATAATTATGTTCTACTCTTTTTTCAAGTGTTAATCACCAATTGGCATCTTGTTTTTCTTTAAAAGACTTCCCTAAATTTAGGGCTTTAAGGGAGTTTTAGTTTTCTTTGGGCCGTGGGCGTTTAACCTAGTTACTTCGATTTGAAGCAGATGTTCGTTGATAAGAGTGATTGAGTCGAAATTGACAAAAAAAGTCAACAGTAAACAACACCTAATCAAACAATTGCTAAAGAGATATGATGAAATTGAATGAGAGATTTTTATCATCTGAAATAACGGTTTCATTCTTTTCCTGTCAAATCACTGAATGCCAGATATTTAAAGAGGGGAATTTTGGATTGACCTGTCATTCTGGCGTATAGTTTTAGAATGTTGGTACGATATGTGTTTTTTTTTTAATTCTTATTTGAACTGAAAGTTTGCCTTTTCTATCTATTAAGTTATAGTACTGATGGGATAAATCGATTGTGATAAAACATTTTCACCATTATCTCTTTTATTTTCACGAAAGAAGGCAATCGCTCTGATCTCCGCAAGACTGAATAGTGAGTACCAAAAGATTAGAAGATTGCATCTGTAGTGCTTTTTTAATGTCGCGTTTCCTTTCTTTAATTGGCGTTCTTGATCCCTGGTGAGGATTGCTTAGTTATCAGGCAGAACCAGGGTTAGAATACATCTGCAACACAAGCTACCTTAATATTTAATGTTCAAAATATTAGGTAGCTGAGATTGTTGAAAATTTGGAAGACTAATGTAGATGTCTTCAAGACTGGATTAACTTATGCTATGACATTGTGTCCTTAGAGAGGTAGTGTTATCAGTAGATTTCGATTTTGTATATGTTGTAGCTAATTTTTATTTCAGTTAATTTGTTTCCATTGTTTCTGGGTATGGTTATGTATACTAATGAATTTAAAACAAAGGAAAACCAAACATTAACTGAAATAAAAAATTAACTGCAACATATTCACTAACATGTAATTCCCCTAAATGTCACCTTTTTTTACCTTAAGTCACCTAAAGTCGCCTTAAATCGCCTTAAGACGCACAACATTTTGACCAAATTTTCCCTAAGTCGCCAAAAATTACGGCGACTTTTAAGTCGCCGTAAAAGGTCCCAGAGTGGGTCTACGTTTCATAATGCAGTTATTTAGTAGGGCCCTGTTTTCTACAGCAAGCAGCCGTTTTTAAGCGCGTTTAGATGCGCGATTCCCGGTATACCGGATCTTATTTACCTTGCATTGTTAACGTCTTCAAGTGATCGATGTTTTAGAAAACAATTAGTTGAATTTCTTTTGTGCCACAAAAACAAACGCCTTCTTTGTAAACACGTTGTAGCAATAGGATGTACTTACCTCTTAAAGTGACGGTGAGTAGTGTAAATGCGAACTGAAATGTCTTAGCTGTCGACATATTTTGTGGACATCGGTAAAAAAGACTTTGGTGATCTTTAGGACCAACTGTCAGTACCAGTACGTCCTACGAACGTAAGACAACTTCCGTGTATCGTCTCACCAACGGTACCGCTTATATAGCTCAGATGATCCAACAGCTAATGAATATTTACATTTGGTGGACTCCTCTTACTTTGGCAAAGCAGGGAGAGTCCCTTGTGTAAGAAAACAGCCTATATTTCCCCCACGCCACCACTGATTTCCCAGTTTTCCGTGATGATATCATCAGAATGTATACGCGGAATCTTTGTTTTCGCGAGGAAGCCATCTCTTGTCGATGTCGCAAAATATCAGCTGTTTTCTCAGTCTTTAGAGTCGCCTTGAATATTTCTACCTTAGTTGATCAATAAAAACTGCGCTTATGCAACCGTGGTATTGTCATTGGGAAATTCAGTCCGGGACTTTGAACGATTTTATACGGAAAAACGGATACCCCTGGGAACGTCCCTCGGGGGAAGTACCAACAGTGATCAGTGAAATGGAAAGTTCATTAAGGAAATTTACTGCAAATAAAAGAAAATTATGCTGGCAAATCGTCTTGTCTACTGAGAATATCAAGGAATTCAATTAGCGACTAATTTTTTTCCGGCCACAGTACAAAGCTTTCTTTTCAGTGTTTTACGAGTCACTGATTATTCACTCGCCGTCATTTTTTCCTTTTGTGCTTGAATAATTAACGTGTTGCTTCATGCCTGGCGTGAAAATTATATGTAAAACTATTCAAGTGATGCACGAGTTTAACTAAATTGATAACTTCACTATTTAAGGCACCCAGACAATGCTGAATGTTTTGATAACATATCAGTATTTTCCCTCAAGTTTATTCTGGATTGTTCTAAGTCTCTAAATCTCACCGTTCAAGCCTAATGCCTGAAACTCCATTCTCGGAACTTTTGCACTGGGTCGGCGACACAATTGACCACTACAGGAAATGCCATAACATACCATAATACTCTTTGTTGGTCACTTCAAAATCTTGCATAAGCATTGTTTTCAGTTTCCGCTTGGAGTAGTGTAGGAGCTGCTCCGAAGGTCTCTCCTAATTGGTCGCAGGAAACAATAACATGTCATTCTTCCAATTGTTTTAGTGTTGCTTGGGGCCAGGGAAACGCATCATTGGTGACTTCTCTTCCGAGCAGCTAGCAGCTGCTAAATGACATCTCTCTTGGGGCCATTTTAACTCCCCCAAGAGAAGATGAAGACTATGTTGGAGTGACCAAAAAAAGAGTATTATGTTATGTCAGTTATATAAGTATTTGATACGCCTTTAAAAGCGGATCAGTATGTTCATTTACAAAAAGACCGATTTAAGGTAAATATATTGTTGTGGAACAAAGACCATATTGGTTGATGAACATTATGTTAAGGTCTTTTCCTTTCAAAAACTGTCAGTTCAGACAATGAAAATGAATTGACTGCCGAATATAGAAATTAACTGATGAAACAGAGGAGCCGCGCCGGAGAAGAATACATGAGTGAGACGAAAAGCAGTGAACCGAATTAAAACAATTAAAGCTAGGTCACAACTTTTGTCTTTAATTCCTATACGACTGAACCGTGACACTAAAATTTTCAACGGCCAAATTTTATTAGAATTTTCTAATCCTTTATACATGCTTAAGTGCATTTGTTTTACTGACCGCAACGGTCACTAGGATAGTCGTATGCGTTACTCGTGGTCAATAGTATTCACAAATCTCACAGTTAAAGGTTCGATTTTAAAATGAAAAGTTACAGTTTTTAAGCACTCTAAAAAGTGCAATTTAATATAAACCAAGTATTAAGCATTTACCGAGCATTACTGCGATTACTGATCTCTAGACCGCGATAACAAATTTTGTTATTGCGACGGCGGGCAAAATACAGCGCGGTCGAATGTAATATATTGTAGAAATTGTAGGAATTGGAAAAGCCAGTTAAAGAATTGAAACGATTAATTTGCTAGCCAGGCCGTCCTTTTCCAACTTGCGTACTGAAGTATGGTTTGGGCATTAGAAACAAAATTATGTTCAGTACTAAGTAGTACTACATTCAGGTATGTTTGCGAGGGTTGCAACTCTTCAAAAAGTACAATAAATGATAAAAAATAAAAGCATTTCTGACTCTTACCGCTCAAAGTTATGGTAAAGAATAACACGAAACAGTTCCAAATCGCCAACATATTTTGCAGGGCAAACTAATTAAGTTTATATGGCTACGAGGAAATGACGCTAAGGGTTTTCGCCCTGGGGCAAACCCCACATAGCTTCACAAGTTTATCAAGATTGAAAAACAAGTTCTGTCTTCAAATGTCCTCTGGAATGTGTATCTTCAATTAATTTAAGAACCAAAAACGTGGTTCATGATTGTCTCAAGGGTTGTTACTATCCACACAAATAAACTCAACCGTCACAGTTTTCGTTCTAAACAGCAATGCATTAGCGATTTACTTAACATCAGAAGCCATATGACCTAGTCCTTTTGACCTTGCTAAACGATTACAAGTAACCAAAGCCTTCAAGTATTAATCTAAAGATGTGTTAAACGAATGGGCGGTTAAACACAAAAATGGGACCCGAGACATAACGTGTAATATGTATACGTTACATTCATTACGGGGACACCTTCCCTCGATCTCCCCAGTTTTAAAAAACTTTGGTCTCATCGTCTTAGTAGAGATCAGAAGATAATTAGCATAGACTGACGGAAGATTTTATATGATGTCAAACAAGAACGCAGTCTGCCTGTCTGGATCAGCTTCGGCATTCCACTCAATATTTTGTTTCCCCCCCGGCCAGTAGGGTAATATGCGACTTATCTGTGCGGAACATCCATTTAATGTCCTTTTTAAATTCTAAACCAAAAATATGACCCAAACACAACGTTTAACAATGGGGAGCTTTAGATTGGAGGACGAGGAGGGCGGGTGACGAGATTTAACTTAAAGGTGTTTTGCGTACTATCGAAAAAAATTCAACCCGGAAAGCTTCATTGTAGTATTTTTCACCTGAAAAATTAGTGACGTTATTTTTTATCGGAGAATGTTTAGCCCTTTCCCGCTCGCAAAATGATTTTAAAACTTCTAAAATTTGATAACAGTGTTCCCCCCACTACGACATTCTCGCTAAAACTCGTAGTACAATAGCGACGGCTATCACGTTTTCCCGCCTAAATGACGCTGGCTCACGAAAGAGCACTACTTAGTGCGAAAAAATCTCGTAATGGTAGTCTACTGTCGTCCTCATCTCAGAATCTAAAGATTTTTAATAACAACAATAACAACAACAATCAGTGGTATATATTCAGTCACTGTGAATCATGGTGCAGAAAATGTGGACCATCACGAAAGACCACCCAGGCTAATCTCGTTCCCAGATCTCCCACGGCCAACAGAGTGAGATCTGGGTACGAGATTACACCCAGGCAAGCCGGTAGTCTCTTTTTAGTATTACTGGGTCTTGAACGGTATTCCCTTGATCAGGAATTTGACCAAAATACAAGCGGGATTCGGAAAACATTCACGGGATACGAGATGAGACTGCTACCCGGAAAGAGGGATTTGCAAAAATTTAGGCACGGACGTATCAAACTTCAGGTTGCATTTTTGAGTTGAACAATGACCAGCATTTTTGCTCCTTTCAAGACCGTTTTCATTGTTTTGCGGAAAGTGCCTCTGTTGTTCGAAAAACAAAAGTTGCGAGTACCGAAGCGTAGCAAAATCATCGACCGCGAAGTTCAAAAACTTTGGAAGCCACCGTAGTATATTACAGATGTATCAAAAAAAGCGACCTGAATTCGAGAACAATAGGTATTGCTCTGTATTGTTATTTTTGATCGTTTCTTGCCTTGTAAGGACAAAAACGATCAACGTGAAACAATAGCTTTCACGCGCCGGGAAATTTCAACATTTCCGATAACTTCTTTCCAAAGACGTTTGAATTTTCGGCGCGACCGAAAGAAGGAGGAATTTCAACCCAGGGGGTGGGTAAGAGTTGCAGTAGTCAGGACGAAACATACGACGCAGTAGTGGTAGTGAGGTAAGTGCTGAACAGACGAGTTTACTAGTTGCATCCTTGTGGCAGTAGGAAAAATGAGTAGGTGACAAGGCTCGAAGGTTTGCGTTTCACAGCGCTTGGTCGCGCAAAGTATACAAAGCGTTGTTTTTAAAGGTTTAAGAACGTACTCTGCACCGCTTGGATGAGTATGAGAATGAAAGTCGTTTAATCTGTTGTGGAGCTCACTTATTAATTTTCTTTTGTTAAGAGAATTATGGGACGCAGTTTGCGCGCAATAAAAGTAGAATAATTACCTGAAAAAGGCATCACTATGGATTACAAAGATCGCATCTTCAACAATTCACAGCGCTAGGACAAGCAAAGAGTAAAGCGTTGTTTTTGTAACGGATTGAGAATGTTCTCTGGACTACTTGGAAAAGAATGACTGAAATCATATTTGTTGCTTTGTTCCAGAGCGCTTAGTAGAAAAGCACTTAGGAGTGCCATAATAGGATTGCTTCACATTACGGTCCAATCAAAAGTGAAACAGTTTTGCTGCCCATCCTCAAAATACACATATAGTAGTTAAGATAAGCAATCAGAAAACGTTAACACACGCCAATGTTTTGCTAATCTCGTACCCAGATCTCACTCTGTTTTACACGTGGGAGATCTGGGTACCAGATTAATGTTTTGCTTGACAAGAAGAGCAACTTTCTCCTCAGTACCCCAGTTGAAATTAGCATGGCGTCAGAGCAAAAATCCTTCCTGCTCCCCACTAATAATATAAATTTGTCAGCCGAAAATCAATCGATTATGCAGACTGTTCGTCGTGGTTTCGGCAGCAACACCTAGGACAAAAGGCTATTGTTTTGAGAAATTTGATCCGGTACAATATACAATTTCTTGATACGAATACTACTTTGAGGGGGTAGGGTGTGGAAAAAAATGTTCGCTAAAAATAGCCTAACAGGTAAGGTGTAGGTAAATTTGGTCGGTTGAAAAATATATGCCAGATAAAACATCCATTTATATCCTGAATTTGCCGAGGAACAGACAATTAAATGAAGACGCAACTTAACATCGATCGACTGGAGGTACGTTTTTAAGTATGAATTATATTAAACGAATAATATAACATTGGATCGGCTATCGCATGATAAGATCAGAATTTTGCAGATCTCGGATGGTGTTGATTGTAGGTCGAGGCGGATAACAATCTCCTCGAGCTGCATAATTCTTCAGATTATGTCACCCTCATCCAATAATTGCTTTATTTATACACGTAATAAAATATCGTTTTTAAATATTCCATCAGATTTACCATGCTGAGTAACATTATATTATTTTTCTTCAGTTTCCTGCCGTTTGAATCATGACGAATCCTTTTTTCTTAGCCTGTTCCAGGATCTCAGATAGTGGGGATGACGAGTAAGGGAAAGACACTGTTAAGATTGATTTCCACTGATGCGTTTTTGGCTACGCACGTTAACGCACGTAAATTTTAATCACGTAAATAAAATAGAAGCAAGATAAAAAGTGCAGACAGAGCTTAAACGAGAAGTTGAGCCAGGCTCAACTTTTACGCTTACGAGCGACCTTTCATGCCTTGCCTCTACTTTATTTGCGAACGTAAATTTTACGTATGTACGTACGTGAAAATTAGACGACACTGGAAATCAACCCTTACAGTGATATGGGCATCCCCGCATTTTGGGCTTCCCCATTCCCAAAACCCTAGGGATATGGGTATCCCCCTTTCACATTACCATAGCGATTTGGGTTAGAGTTAGGGTTAGGGTGAGCGGGGATGCTCATATGCATATCACTGTGACAGCACGCCGAAATATATGCCCTTCCTTTCCCTAGTTTCCTCCCGTTTTGTTGTCGCGCTCGTGCTTTTTCAATTTCGCGAACCCGACTATCTCGGCGGAGCCTGTAACAGGCTAGTTTCCATGACCTCGAATCCAGGCATGACTTTATCCCGCGCCGACAGCTTCATCGCAAGTCTTTTTCCAAAAATACTATTTTCCATTTTGCAGCTGTTCATTACGGTATTTCCCACATGAATGATTACTCGCTTGGAACAGTTTTTGAACTCAATACAGCGTGAGAAAGTAAGCTGCTATCAAAAAACAACCCAATACAGTGAACGCAGAGCGGGAGACTTGGCAACAACTAGCTGAAGATGTCGGTGTATATGTTGTACTGCCAAAATCCGTAGGAGTACTTTGTGAGTTAGTGATGCTGGGATCTGAATCTATAAAACAAAATGTAAAAATCTCATTTAGACCTCTGTGTACCAAAAGGTCACTTCGCTCCAATATTCATAGTCTAGCCAGAGCCGTAGCTAGCATGAGGCAAGACGAGGCAGTTGCCTTGTCTTGATTTTGGCCTTTTTTTTTGGAAGAAACATTTAATTGAGAAAATAATCCATAGAAAAAATTGGATTGGTAAAGATAAAACCAGCTAATATAAGGTGGATGAATTGAGGGGAAAAGCATTTTAATGAGGTTCATTCGTTTCACGTGAACTGTGAGTAGCGGTTGTTCAAATGCTTTAAAACGCAGATGGTCATTAACTTGGCACCAGTATCGCTAAGCAATAAAAAAGTGAACTTTTACACTTGCCCAAGATTGACTTTTCTGAAGAAAAATGCCACGGAAAATGCTTACAAGAGCATTTCTGAGCCTCTAGATTTCAAAATTTTCTGGGGGAGGCATGCCCCCAGAACCCCCTAGCGCCTAACGCCTTCGGCGCTCGAAACTTGCCTCGTCTTGTTCTGAAGTCTGGCTACGGCCCTGCTAGCATACTTTTCAGCTTTATTTTTGAAACCATCTTTTAGATCCGAGGTCGAAAACCTTATTCTCATTTCCAAGTCTTTATTTTTCTGTTAATTTCGCTTCTAGAATACACTTACCTTATTGTTATTTTCCGAGATGTGTGACTATCATGAAAGATACACTTCTTTTTAAAATTCATTCAAAATATTTCACCGTCTCTGATTGGCTCAAAGCCCCCGCCTAATCATCTCCATAACCAACCGCAGTTGACCAAATTTGGAAGATTCGGGCCAAATGATATACCATCTAATGATTCGATTGTATTGATTGGAAATGAGGATCCTTGGGCAACATACCATACATACCATCCATCAACTGCGTTTCCAGGTGCGGCCGCCGTAGTTGTTTGTTCAAGAGGGAACTAGAAAAATAGCGTTCAAGCTGGTATCCGAAAACGAAATGGTTGACCGAATTTCTGGCTAAAACTGAACGGACGAAATGCGGGAATACGCAAAACATATTGCTCGATAAAAGAGCATCTTCCACTGAAGAAAAGCTGTTTAATCCTGAAACAGTGCCGAGAAATAGTATGGCCCAAAGCTTTGAATAAAGTCTACGGTGAGGTAAGCTTGTTAAAATTTAGAGATATTTTGAATGAATGATAACACAAGTATTAAATTCGGCTCCGTATGATGTGAAGAATTCAGGGCCTTAGCCAGACTTCAGAACAAGACGAGGCAAGTTTCAAGCGCCGAAGGGGCGAGCAGCTAGGGCGTCTAGGGGCATGCCCCCCGCCCCAGAAAATTTTGAAATCTAGAGGCTCAGAAATGCTCTTGTAAGCATTTTCCTTGGCATTTTTCTTCAGAAAAGTCAATCTTGGGCAAGCGTACGTAGGAGTTCACTTTCACTATGCTTTTCCCCTCAATTCATCCACCTTATATTAGCCGGTTTTATCGTAACCAATCCAATTTTTTCCAGGGATTATTTTCTCAATTAACTGAAAGTTTCTTCAAAAAAAGAAAAAGAAAAAAGAGGCTAAAATCAAGACGAGGCAACTGCCTCGTCTTGCCTCATGCTAGCTACGGCCCTGGAATTTTGCTGATCTCGGAGGATGTTATGCACCGAGGACGTTCTTTCTTATCAATTTGCATAATGTCTACAAATCATACCAGGCCTCATTTCAGTAAGTGTTAAAAATTCTTAGATCAGCACCCTGTCCTAGACTACGCCGCGGCAAATATCTGCACACAAACTGGAGCGGCGGTATCAAGAAGTGCGCCTTTTTATGTTCCTTCATCCTATAGCTGGCTACACAGTTTAAATCCGGCTCGAAGGACCATTTTGATTATTCCAATAAACGCAATTCTTCGTGGAGGCTCTCCTAACACAACAATTTTTTATTCTTGTTGTCGACCTCGTGGTCTCGGGTAATGCTCGCGGGTGATCATGGGAACTTGACAAGTTACTGAGAGTAAAATGGTCATTGACCGCCTTATTTGACAATTCATGTAAACCCCACTGCCTCTCCCGCCTCCACCCTCTCACACAACGCTCACACTTCCCTACTGGAAGTGCATAGTAAACAGATATTTAAACCACTAACCTGAAGGTAAAACATTTTGAATCTTCACCGTATATAATTCATGCCACGGCTTGGCTCTTCTTTTCATCAAACTGTTAAGGTGAATTTGACGTTGAAATACTAACCCACAATCTTCTTGCCGGATGTCGGTCAAAGTTAATGACAGTTCCTCGATCTCAAGTCTTTTGAACAACTCTGCACGGGATTCATAGCAAGGATCCTTGCTAAAAGCACAGTATGCTGTGGCATTACAGTAGAGGAATCTGCA
>JBBMOI010000002.1:34622500-34685000 GCA_038088405.1 Porites divaricata | reverse complement strand
GCCAGGGGAGTATTAAAATAATTGTGAAACTGTGTCCTTTCTAAACACGGTGTCGCTTATAATAACATAGGCAGAGTACCAGACTGAGAGCGCTTTGTCTAAGTATCTCAAGTGAATGGGGCTATATTTTTGATGCCGAATAACAGAGGGCCGTTATCTCTTGAGTACGAGTGTCAGCATTGTCAAAAAGTCTGTTTATGTTTTGGCTTATTAAAACTTTCAAGCACGAACTTCAGTTAAAGTAGCATCAGAAGCCCGAACCAGCCTTTACTGCCGGGAAACGGACAGTGGAAGTTACCCTTAAAAATACACAAAAATAACAAAAAAACTAATCTTACCAAGGAAGACGTATAACAAGTAAAAAACGCCGTGGGATATCAAAGGCGTTTGAAAGCTACTGCCAGGTGAAGACATCGTTTAGATCGTAAGCAGAATTTAACGGGATACAGTCTTTGTCGAAGTTTAACGCAACTGAATAGTGATTCGGCTGCTTGCTCTTGATTTATCACCGAGCACCCACGCATGACCAGGCCCCCTGACCAAACGCTCGATCACGTCGAAGGGAAATTTCCCCTTGGCTCAGTTGGTCAAGAAAATTTGGAAACCAAAAAAATGCTTGGTATGGCACACTTACACAACACATATTCAGGAATCTTGTACAAGGTCATCAGTATTTTCGATCGTGGCTTAAATTACCCTTGCTTTCTTGTTTTCCGGTAGCACATACCGCTGCGATGAAGAATACAAAAGAATTCCCTAAACAGAGAGCTTGTTCACACGCTACATTTCCACTTTTTCAGTGCCCCTGCTTGCGAAATTTCCTTACGTCTGTCATAAGCCAGTGCAAAATGTACCGCAGGAATTCATCATTGTCAGCATTTTTTAATTGCACATGTTTTAAGACAGAAGCCAATGTTTTTTTTCCGACGGAGGTTTGTAAAATAAATTTGAGCATATCTTTTTTTTTTTTTAATTTAAACGTTGAAATAAAAAGGCGTTCAATTTGAACGTGTTATCCAAAGTAGATGAAACTGTCCGCTTGGTTCCTGAAACTTGAAAATCGTTTAATCTATCAGTTCGCCAGTGGAAAAAAACTGTTTTAAGTTTTTGTCTACTGATAACAAGTGGAATGAATCAGATAGGATTGATTTGTTCATTGTTATACACAAATAGTCAATCATTTGTATACACACTAAATACAATCGCCAGGAATTTAATATGCGAGTTTCGAACAGAGTTTGTTCAAAACGAGCTAGCAGGCATTCTTAGAAATGGAGCGGCTATTTCTGGAAATAGCTCAGGATTCCAAGAAACGTACAGCGATTACTCGAGATGAGCTTCTTGGAAATGGATGATCTTCAAACGTACGCAGTCAACCGCTGAGCATAAAAATTCTTTTGTATAAAGTCTCCGCACATGTCGGCTTTCCATAATGCTGCCACGTTGATGCTAAGGTTCATGGCCGACAAAAGGAAATGTCTTCATCGCAGAAAAATATAATATCAACATTTACGGAAAACATTATTATGATCGAGGTTGAAAAGGTTTCTGAAAAAAGAATCTGAAATCACGGCCAAGAGCCATGGAAATCCCATTTCACACACTTATTATTCATGAAGCCTTTCTGAGGTCAACCACGCAAGCAGGAAGGCTGAAGATGTGATGGGTAAGCAAAAAAAAGTTAGGGCTTTTTAATAAGTATCAGAGGAGTGTTACTCTATTACTCTCACAAACTTCAAAGACAGCCCAGTCTTTAAAACATGAAGGTTTCCGACAGACTCTCAAACTAGGAGCCTGATAAATCCTGACTCACCGGAATCTCGATATAGGTATTAGCGAATGAAAAACTGTAATCAAATAGATGGATCGCCGTTACCGAACCAATACGTTACGGGATAATGATTGAGACTGAATAGGCCGAACAGAACAAAACCCCACGATTTTCGACGGCCACCCGAATGTATCAATCCTCCTCCCAATTTGGTCGTATCATGATTGTAAAATGAATTAAAAGACGTTTCCAAATAGAAAAGAGAACTTAGCATGGTTTCCGATTTAGCAGAAAGAATGTCAAACTGCATAGTAATTAACGAGTCATAATGTTAAAAGCATTTATAAGCTACGACTTGATCGTTAAACCATGATTTTATAGTTCGCACTGCCAAAACTTAATCAGTTTAAAGCTGGAAATCTAAAACGTTAAGGCTTATGACTAAATTTAATTTGTCAGTAATAACAAACGTTCCTCAAAACTGAAACGTGCAAGACGCATTGTATCAGTAGAGGAATAAGATTTTTTCCCTTACGCTTTCTAGATCTGTCGTAGATCGGTATATCACGGGCTGAAAAGACTCTCGTAAGGACCGTAAGACACTGGCTGAAGAAGAAAGCCAGTATAAGACAATTTTACTCGTGGATGATTCAGCAACGACGATTTTTGGCCCCGTACAACTTTGCAAAAGTGTTACAATAGTTTTTAATTGTTACAACATTATTCCAACACTTTGGCCCTAAAAATCTTCGTTGCAAGTCTTCCCTTGTATAAAATCGCCTCAAGGACTCGAAACGTTGCGATCTATACCATCTAAAGACAAACGATAAGAATATTCAGATACTATTGTATACATAACAATTACCAAAACCTTCTCTAAAAAAAACACACCGAGCGATAAAGAAATAATAACACTTACCCATGACGATGAGCATTAAAAATGTGCAAGCTGTGAAAAGTCTTGGACTGACATTCGGTCTAACAAACCCTGTGAATTCTTGCATACTTTGCCTCAGGTTTTAACACTGTTGTGACTCACTGAGTTACTGCCGGCCTTAAGTTAGTTTTTCAGCCACCATAAAGCAAGGTGCTTCTCTGAGCTGCCATTATTTAAGGGAAATTTCCCTCTTTAAAGGTTCGTGCTTTTTATTGGCTGATAAGTTGTACAGCAATGTAAACATGCACGTGATCGTAATCAAGGCGTCAATGAATGTGACATATTCCTCGCAAGACTGACTTTTGTGAAAGACAGGTTTTTCTAGTATTGAACTATTTTAATCAAAACTTAATTAAGTGCGGACGCCTCGTTGCTTTAACTCTAAACTTCAGAAATGGGAAAGGTAAATTCAATTGGGAGATTGAAAAGCTCATTCAAATTGTACAATCATTGAAAACAAAAGAGTACAATAGAGATGTAAACAGAACCATTCACAGTTCACGAAATTTAATTATAATTAGAACATCATACTATTTTTAGCGCTAATATTTACATTAGAAGGACCCAGGTAGACGCGTTGTCTTTTTCATATGGCTAATCTGGTAATAAGCAGGCTGATGTTAGTGAATCAAAAGGGAGGGTACAACCCTACGAGTCTTTCATAATCAAGAGAGGATGAAATTTGTGTATACTCCACTACGGTGGCCCATATCTGCAAACACAACAAACAATTCTTGAAACACAACAAACACTTTTCCAAACACAACATAGTATTATCTGAACACAACAAACTATTATCGAAACACAACACAGTATTATCGAAGCTATAGGAATCATATATGAAGTATCTACCTGGGTTTATGCCTTGTAGCATCCTGTATTACGTAATCGGGAAAACTTTGTGTCGTGTTTCGCAAATATTGTGTCGTGTTTTGGGAGATTTGCGTTGTGTTTTGCAAACTCTGAGTTGTGTTTCGATATATTGTGTTGTGTTTCGATGACATTGTGTTTTGTTTCGATAGTATTGCTATGTGCTTCGATAATACTGTGTTGTGTTTCGATAATAGTTTGTTGTGTTCAGATAATACTATGTTGTGTTTGGAAAAGTGTTTGTTGTGTTTCAAGAATTGTTTGTTGTGTTTGCAGATATGGGCCACCGTTCTCCACAGTAGCAAATCCAGACCTTCAGGGCCCAGTTGTTTGAAAGCCGGTTAGCGCTAACCCTTGGTTAAATTTAACCCGGGTTTCTTTTTCTTTTTATCAAAAGCACTCTCTCGAATACTTTTCTCTATTCTTCTTAGAGTATCCAATCATCAAATTGTAGGCAAAGAGAATTTAACTGAATTTGCTTTTTAAGCTCTCATATCTGAGTTCAAAATTCGCACTAACCCTGGGTTATCATAACTGGGTTAGGCTAACCCAGCTTCGAACAACCCGGCTCAGGTAAGGTTGGGGGGTGGGGGAGGGGGGGGGGGGGGTGGCCGTCTGGAAAAAAAATTAAGTAACAAGATGTTTTAGGCCCCATCCACAGGCATCCGGATATTTTTGAAAACGAAGATTTTTTCCTCCGTTTTCGAAAATATACGCATCCACATGTACCGCGTAGCGTAGTTGAATCGTTTTCAACTGTCCACACAAAAACGCTAAAACAATGGGCGATAGCATCCCTCACAGAGTATTTGTTTAATGTTAGAAGAATATGATATATGACATCATCGTATTCAAAAACCTCCGTTTTCGGCCGTCCACACGTAAACGGGAAAAGTAAAGAACGGCGAGAAGAGCTCTTCTCGCCGTTCTTTACTTTTCTTCGTGCCATATTTTCCCGCTCGTTTAGACTTTTCCTCGTTCCCACTATCTGCCCCTGGGTCTCCGAGGATGTGAACGTGAGCATGAAAAATCGTCATTTTCGGCCTCGTCAACAGGTGGCAGGCCTGGATTCTCAGCCTGAGCTTGGCTACAAAGCTGAAATTTTTGTTGGAAAGAATAGTAAACACAGGTATCTTCATATAATTTACCAATGAGCTTACGTTGGAAAACTCGGATGATCTCGGTGTTTTATTAGGACAGATGCTTTTACCGGTTCTCAATGGAAAGAGAAGTCATGGGAGCCCAGGAATGTGATTCTTCCGATGACTCCTCTTCGCTGTGTTCAGTTGATTTGGGGTTGGGATTCGGCCGCAAACCCGGCGGGCTTCCCAAAACGGACGATGGTCATGTTAGCGGCGATTTAGAAATATTGAGATTATTCTATAATCCATCATCACTTACGGTAGAACAGACAGAGAGCAGTGAGGTCTCTGGGAAAGACGATCAATTATCCAAGTCAATATCGTGGAGAAACATAAAAGAGAGCATTGAATCCTTCAAAGAGAAGGGCGGGCTATCCAAGAAGATTTCCAATTGGAGTTTGCCAAAGAGAAGCTTTTCGTTAAGACTGAGAAATAGGACAAATAGTGAAAGTCTAATACAAAAGGATGATAAAGTTACAGGTACGAAGGAAAACTCTCGCGGACTACGAAGAATAAACTCTGTCAGAGGTAAAATGAATTTATTTACAAATAGAATTGTACGTGTGCACAATTTTACATTGCGCAAATTGTTATTCGTAGGGTGTGTAACTGTATTTGTTTTCATTTTCCAGGTAATCCGGCGAATTGCTTTGATATTGCGTGAATATATTTTCTACCTTTTGACACAATTTTTAAGAGCAACTCTGTTAGACAGAAAACTTAATCCTTCCAAACAGCTGGTAACAAAATTAATGTTCCACCCAGCTGGATTTTATTATTATTATTATTATTATTATTATTATTATTATTATTATTATTATTATTTCAATCTCTATCAACATTTACAGAAACAAAAACAAAAAAAAATGAAATAATTATAATAATAATAGTAATAAAATAAAATTACAAGAACACTTTACAATGAATTACAGTAAATTGTTACATATTACAGGGTTGCTACTTTAATACTGGTTAAATATAGATATAGCTAGCCTATAAACTTCTTCTCAATTAAAGGTTTTCATTTATTATAATAATATTCAGGTGAATTAACGCTTGCTGCAATTTGTTTTTCTATCTCAGCTTTGTTTACCACTATAGTTAGATAAACACTTAATAACAAAGGCTCTTCTGTGATACTGCAGCAGTAGATATAATATTTCACAAGTAGTAAGAGATAATTAGTTAACTTATTGAGGTGGTTGTTACCAATAATACCATACAAGATATTGATGGTTGATAATTCTAGCCCTGCTGAAACGTGAGACTTGTACCAATACAGGAAAGCTTCCCAGAACTCTGAGACAAATTGACACGAGACAAGCATGTGTTTAAGATCTTGTTTTGTCTCCAAGCAGAGATAACAGAGATCGCTATTGGCGATATTAGCTCTGAACAATTTTTCCTTAGTGAAAACTATGTCGTGTAAAATCTTGCATTGGAACATAATTAGCTTTGTTTCTTTCGTGCTAGAGAAAGAATGGATGAAGTAATGGACATTTTGTTTGGTTTTGGAGTAAGTTAGGTGTCAAGAATTCTTACCTCTTGGTTATTGTTTCTAGTTTCAATTAAAATTTATTGTTTGGATTGTGAGACATTCTGTTTGCACAAGGTTTTATATATAGCAGGCCCCAAATTAACGACCAAAAAAAATGGGGAAAGCAACTTTTGGTTGTGAAGCAAAGGTAGTCTGAAACCTTACCAGAGAATGAAATAAATACAATGTAGCAACCTATCTTTATTAAGTGCACAATTCCAGCATTTGTTATTTTACCCTACCTTCAACTTTAACTTTGTTTGTTATTTCTTCCATCACTTCGCATCATAATAATTAATTGACAAATCAACAACAATTTTCCATGGTCTGTACTCTTATCGACCATAGAAATGACGTCAAAATGTTCAAAACGCAAGTGGAATCATGAGCGACAGGTGAGTCGTTTCACCACAAAGTTTTGAACATTTTGACATCATTTGAATCTATGGTCGATACGAGTACATGTACAGTCCATGGAAAATTGTTGTCAATTTGTTTTTTACAATAACATTGACACATTGTAACATCAATTTCCATTGAATTTCTTGGAAATTCATGTGCTCCTCAAAGACAAAAGCCAATTTTGTCGCCATCACCTCATTTCTATGGTCTGTGCTCTTATCAAAACGTAGCTCTTGACCAATCAGTGTGTGAGAATTTGCTCAGTTATTGTAAGGCAATATTGGATGCAGAGGAGTACAATCTGAAGACGTAGGGAGATCAGCCTCCTAGATCTCCATAATTTTTCAAATCATATAATAAAATTATATAGATTTAGCCAGGGCTAAAAGCAAAGCTCTCATTAATATACTTGTAGTTCACTCAAGCAAAATATAAAATCGTGTACTGCTAAGCGGCAACAGTAATGAAAACTGAAAAAAAAAATAGGTCTAATTAGCAAAAAACACTTTTGGACATTCAGCACACTTTTTTGTACATTTCTTTGCTGTAGTGTTGCATGACTATAACGTAAAACTTCCAGAAACTTCCTAGTTACATGTTTTATGGAGTAAATGTCATATGTGTTCCTGTTGCTTTTTTCCCCTGCTACTCATTTTTACCTTGGTGGCCACTAGTAGTTCTCATTTTCTCTGCCGCCTCTATAAAATTTTCTTGTTTTTCTTTCAGCAAAATTGGTCTCCTTTGTTTTTATCTCTTGCTCTAGCTCTTTCTTTGTTATACATGTCCATGTAGACATTAAAATGTTGTAGTCAAAAGAAAGACTCGGCTTTGTTTTTTTTTTTTGTAAAAGTCTGGGTGGCCATGCGATTTCCTGCCGAAACACACAAGTGTTTGAAATGCGCAATTTCTCCCTGGCTTACATGAAGGGGTGACATATGTACATATGGACGATTTTGTCAGAACCAAAATTTCTTGGATGCATAGATAACCAAATTTTCTTACCCATGGTGTTCTGCTGTGCATGCTTCATGCACGTGAGAGCTCTGCTAAAAGCCAAATCCAGTAATTGTATTATTATTCTTTGGAAATAATTCCTAGTTTAAAAACAAGCACTAAAACATGCTTACCTTAATCAATGCTAAGTTCCTGGCCTGTTTCTTGGTAAGTTCAAGTCATAAAGGGCTGTTCTGCAGATATTTTCCACACAGCAGGTGTCATCCAGCTTCAGCAATTATACTGCCATTATAAGGCCAGAATGGTACATGTTCATCTTATGGTGTAGAAGTTATTATAAAAATTAAAAAAAAATACAAATTTGAAAAAAAGGCTGAATAGAATAAATAAATCAGTCTTTTGTAAATGGATTATCTCTTGCTCCAATGTCTTCAATGTTTGAGTGAATTTGTAGTGTGGAATGCAGCAAGAAGAGGACTAAGAGTTCATGGAATTATTATTTTTAACTGTTGATTTTTTATTCTTTATTTATTGCATATTGTAGAGAAAAGATCACTTGTTGAGGACAGTGAGTACAAATCACTTCAACTCAAGCTTTTCAAAGCTAAACAGGTTTGTTGAATTTCATTTTTTCACTTCTCCATGATAATGTGGACCATGCATCTATGACAGATTTTTCCAATATACATGTATTACTCTACATGAACTCTATTTTAAGCAAGCTCTTATCCATTAGAGGGGTACTTTGTTTTGTTTTCCACTGGGTAAAATTTGAGATTCAATCCTTCACTTTTGAGAATTAAACTGAGGACAGGCCACAGAGAGCCCAGAACCACAACAGCCTACTGGAAGCCAAATTGTAAGGTTTTGTATGGGAATATATCGTAAGCTAAAGGAAATTGGGGAAAGCTGTGGATCTGAAAAAATTTGGTTATGATGTCAGCGTACAACCGATTGAGCTTCGGACCTGTTCAAGTTAAATAGCTGGGTTAATAATGAATATTTTGTATCTTTCAATCATATGTTCACAAAGTGGAATATTTTGTAAATATTAATTAGTGTTATTATTTTCAATTGCTAGCAAATTTCCTTCCATGCATAACAGGGAATTACACAAGCAGCATTAGAGCTATGATCCTGAAATTTATGTGTCACATTTATCAATAATTATTGAACTTCACTGCCCTGCAAAATAATTGTTTAAATTGGCATTTGTTTCATGACCTGGTTACTGGGCCAAGTTAAGGTTGTGTTTCATTGTTGTTTTTCAGGCCTATTTCGTAGCGCAGATCACAGTCAAATGAATTTCTTTAAACCTGGCAGATGAAATATTTTACACAGTCTAAAACTCAAGAAGTTTAAGTTTTGTGGAAATATCTCGATTTTTGTGCAAATAGAAAGATAATTTGCAAAAATACCATTGTAATAGAACATTTGCTCTTTTCGCTAAACCCAAGCTTCAAAATAAATTTAAGGAACTCAGTTGAGAGCAATAATGATTGAACTTATACATGTCCAAAACTGATAATTATCCAGCTACTTATGACGCAACTTAAGCATGTCAGAGAAATACTAAAATTGGCTCATAATTAAGGTGTAGTCACCTTAAGATCTAGATACCCAGAGCTGCAAATATTTTTTTTCTCTTGAAAGGACATACCGGTACGTCCTACTAAGGCACCATCTTGGTTGGAAAAAACTTAATTTTGGTCGGACAACACCAAGAAAAGTTTGAACTTTATATACTTAATGTACTTTATATTTAGGTAGATTTTTATTCTTCCTTACTGTAAAATGATTTACGTCGGATACTGGCAAATTTTGGTTGGCAAATGTCCCATGACCTACTGTTATTTGCAGCCCTGAGATGCCTCCATTTTTGTTGTCATCTGACCCCGTTTCCACTCATCTTATCAAAATGGTTGCCCAATTATCATGCCTACATCACAATCAAATTTGGACGTTCCATAGCATCTTAAAGTTTCACACAGGGACAGCCAGGGTGAAAAGAAGAAAGTTGTCTTGAATACTTTCTTCCCAATATTTATCTCAATTTAACTTCGGAAAGACCATTAACACTAAATACTAGCTGTTAAAAAAACTTTGTACACCTTTGCTCAAGAATGCCGATCATGTCCCCAGATTGGCAAGTTTAGTCACCAATATTTTTTTACTTGCCATGGCTACGATAATGGTTGCAGCTTGAAGCGCTGTAAACTTTACAAAATAATTAAATTATTTACTGGGCTTCAGAAACTCAGCCACGTTCCTCTGCTATGCTAATAATGCAAAGTTCTTTTCTTTCAAAATTTAGGAGATTGAGAATTTGACCTTGGATTTGGAAGCTTGTCAGCAGCAACTTCAAAGCAAGTATGGTGCCGTAAAAATCATCCAGAGATTATCTCGATTGGAGGAAGCACGTCAAAATCATTCTTCTAGAAAGGCTCTAGAAGCCAGTAAGAAACTTGAGCAGGTCAGTTTAAAGGGAGGCCATGAAAGATGACAGTAATTCAGTGATACACATTGTACAGTCAATTCTCCCTGTTAAAACAGACACCTCTCTAAGACATGGACAGTCAGGGCCAGTACCAAAGGTGTGCATCTTAAAGCTCTTTCCGTTTGTCAGAACTGGCTGGCCAGACCATTGCTCAACCAGTCAGTTTGAAAATAAAATAGGCTTTTTCCAAGAGTTTTTACCAAAAACCCATCTCCTCCTTGCATACTGCCGGTATTCAGGATTTGACTGATCTCGCTGGAGAGTTTTTATTATAAGGGAAATTGTCATTGCGACGAGAATGGTCTGGCCAGACAGTTCTGTCAAATGGAAAGCGCCCTTAGGGAGAATTGACTGGCATGTACCTTCTAATGTCTACGTTACGTGCTATTCACCAGTATCCTTGTACAATAGATCCATGAACATCCAGGGCAGTCACTAAGATTTCATGTTTCCAGGTACATGCTATTAGTGGGTGGGGAGGTAGAGAGGTAGGTAATTGAACTGGTAGGCTGGATTTTTGGTTCTATTTTCCTCTTTTTTCCTATGAAATTAGAGGAGGATCATTCCATTACTTGCGGAAGAGAAATTCCTGGCCTCCTGCCCCCGGTGACAGTTGTCTAAAAACTTACTTCATTTGTAACTGCTAACATGATCTGGCATCAGTTGTTTAAAAGGTGGATACCGTATTTCCTCAAATAATAGCCCTCCCTTGATTAATCACCTCCCTTGACAGAAATGTTAAAAATAATCACCTCCCTCGAATAATCGCCCCCCTCCACCCCTCTAGGTTACCTGCGATGGATACCCGTAGTGGTAAACTTGGAGGATGAAGCTAAAAAGGAGTCTGATCCAGCAAAACTGATCAGTGACCATTCAAGCTCTGACACAGAGGACATTGTCGTTGAAAATTAATCAAGGAACCAAATTTGGAACACTTTAAATGCCATTGTTCAGTTTATTTGAGGTGATTATTTTTTTATTTTATAGGAAAGTAGAATAAAGATATTTAGGGCACGGCTTCTAGTGAGCAATATTTGAAATAATCCCCTCCCTCGAATAGTCGCCTTTCCTTGAATAATCGCCCCCTTTTGGTGCCAAAAAAAGAAATAATTGCCCCCGGCAATTATTCGAGGAATTAGGTAATGCTATCCACCTTGTAAATCTCTATCCTCTGTGTAAATGTAGTGCAATATTATTATTGGTTTATCCTAGTACCTGTCCATTGGATGGAGATTTATCCAGTGGGGGTTATAAAGCTTTTTACTATAACAGAGTGATTTCTTGCGTACTGACGATGTTTATTGAAACAGCTGACTCACTCATGTATATTCCCCCTAAAAGGTATCATGAAATAAATGTAGTGTGTTATTTAGGAGGTGAATTTTCTTCAATGGGAGCTGGAACTGAAGCAGAGCTATTTGATGGACAGTGAGAAGACATGGGCTGAGAGGTTTGACAGAGTGGCCACAGAAAATGCCACACTTATGGTTGCACTGCAGGCAAGATCTGATGAGCTGAGAAAAGTTTCCATGGAGAAAATGGGTAAGTAATTGATCCCAATATTCACAGTTGTTGTCCTGACTAAATCTCGCGTAAAGTGTAATAACATACGGGGGATAACAAAAGTAAAACGCGTGCTCTGATTGGTCTATAAATTAGCCGTTTTACTTTAGTATTTAATAATAGGCAATTTGCATGATGACGTTTTTTTACTACTACGACCAGAATCCTTCAGGGTTTTGCTTTCTTGTGCAAATTAGACCTTTTGTTATTTAAACCTCGCTGGGATTACAATAATAAAAATAATAAAATAAGAGCTTTATTTAAAACTGAAAGACCGATCAGCGAAGTCCGGGAGGAAGACGCTGGTATAAACCGATGATCAGTATCGATAAATTACATGATAAAAAAAGGAAAAAAGTCTAGACACTACATTTATGATCAGTCTTATCTAAATCAGTAAAAAATTTAAAAAGCTTAGTCTTAAAAATTTTCAGACTACTGCAGTATTGATGGTCTGTTGGGAGGTCATTCCATTCCTTGGCAGCAGCGTATATGAATGTGGACTGGCCCATAGCAGTTTTAGTTCTAGGAAGATGAAGTTCTCTGTTGTCTCTCAAGACCTTACCACGAGGTCAGATCGTAATACAAGATAACCTTGTAGTTGCCTGGGGCAGTTATAATCGTTCACGATTCTATAAACTAACTGTAGACGCATATAACGCCGCCTATTGAATAAAGTTAGCAGACCAAGCTTCTCTCTCATAAACTGCGTGTACGTTAAGTGATTTGATCTCAAAATTATTCTCATCGCCTTATTTTGCAGCCTTTCTAAAAAATCAGAGTTCTCCTTGCTGCAAAATCCCCATAAGGTGCAACCGTAGTCTAAAATAGGTAGAATTGTGAAAGGTTTGAACCCAGGAGTCATTTCAAAAGTAGGTTGAGTTTGATCGTCCGGGTGAACGTAGTCCTGAATAGGACTGTTGTTGTTGACAGCTAGTGACTGACGTTTCGAAAACCTGTGCGGTAGTCATCTTCAGAGTCAAAGTGAGTTGTATCACGTCAGTAGATGGTATTATATACTCTGGTTATTGATCTGATTGGTCAATAAAGTCAAGATGTTATTGGTCGTCTGTCAGTTAAGCCGTGGTGTTATTGGCTATGAAGACTCGTAATCAGTAATTGGTGCGTTTCGATCCGTCTATTGTCACAGTTAAGCAGTCGTCTATTGTTAGTCAAATTGTCAGTTCTCCAGTCGATCTCTCGTAGTTAGTTTCGCTTCATCTCGTCGATAAGTCGTTTGTACGGCGCTGGTAACTGTTGGCTACAATTCAGTGGCGTTTGTTCTAAGTTAGTGAACCAGCTTTCCAAAGTAAGACGTTGATGGTAGTCTGTAGAATACGTTATACATGTCGCAGAGTCCCAGTCAATTTGATGTTTCGTCTGTAAATGATGCTCAGCAATGTGATTGTTTACGTCACCATTCCTCGTTGCTCGTTTGTGTTCGGTCAGTCGCGTGCTAAGGTTTCTGCCGGTTTCACCAATGTAAGAAACCTGGCAGTCGCAGCATTTGATCTTGTATACTGCTCCCTGTCTGTCCTCCGGTTTGTCTTTGTCCTTGACATTAGTAAGCAGGCGTCGTAAAGTGGTTATGGGTTTGTGTGCAACACGTATATTGTAAGGTTGTAATATACGTGCAATAGTTTCAGAGGTACCTCTGATGTACGGTACAGTAGCTGTCGTAACAGGGCCAGAGTTGACGTTCGTCTGAGTGTCAGTGTTACTGTGGGTGTTCCGTCTAACAAAGTCCGTGTTGTAATTGTTCTTACTAAAAACGTTGTAAAGATAATCAGTCTCGTCTTGTAGGCTGTCAGGTGAATCGCAAACTAGTTGCGCTCGCCTCGTCAAAGTCCGGATAGTAGTAGCCTTGTGAGAGGTCGGGTTGTACGAAGACTGGTCTAGTAATCGGTCGGTATGTGTCGGTTTTCTGTAAACAGTCGTTTGTAGTTTGTTGTTGTCGCGAGTGACCAAGCAGTCTAGGAAAGGTATCTTACCATTTTCTTCGATCTCCTTGGTGAACTGTATGTCCGCGTTCTGTCTGTTAAGGTGTTCGTGAAAATCGTCGATTCCGTCTTTGTGTACAGCGGTGAATGTGTCGTCAACGTAACGTAACCAGATAGGTATAGTTCGCGTTTAGGTAGCTAGGGCTTGTTCCTCAATGTTTTGCATGACAATTTCTGCTACAACAACAGAAACTGGAGAGCCCATAGCTGTACCGTGTAACTGTTTGTAGTGTTTCCCGTTGTACTGAAAATACGTCGAAGTCAAACAGAGGTTTAGTAGGTCCATGATGTCGTCTGTAGGTAGTGGTAGTTCAGCAGTAGAGTTCTTAATAGCGTTCTCAGTACAGTCTAGAGCCAATTGAAGTGGCATACTGGTGAACAGTGATTTCACGTCAAAGGACACTAGTTTGTGGTCGTCCGGTATCTGTATCGTCTTAATGGCGTCAATAAAGTTCTCAGTAGACTGTAGTTTATGCCTAGATTCGTCCGTCAGAGGTTTCAGTACGTTAGTTAAGTATTTAGACAGTTGGTAGGTCGGGGACCCACAGAAAGAAACTATGGGCCGCATAGGTATGTTCGGTTTATGTAGTTTTGGTAGTCCATACAACTTGGGCGGCTGCGGAACACTACACCTCAGTCTGTTGTAGCGTCGAAAGTCGATCTTGTCGGTTTTCTTCAGTGTAAGCAGTTTGTTGTTAAGTTTGCGTTGCAGTGCAGGTGTCGGGTCTCGTTTGAGTACTTCGTAGGTTTGTTTGTCGTTAACAAGCGAGTCCATTTTGTCGTTGTAGTCTGTCTTGTCCATAACAACAGTCACTCGTCCTTTGTCTGCGGGCAGTATGACTATGTTCTGGTCTGTTTTCAGTCGTTTAAGAGCTCTCTGTTCGTCAGTAGTCAAGTTACTCTTTGGTAATGAGGCTGATTGTAAAGTAGAGGTCACTCTACTTGTGATGTTATCCTTGGTCGATTCTGATAGCTCGTGTTGGCGAGACAGAACGGCCTCAACGCTAGATACAATAGCCTCCGTAGGTATTTGTTTCGGCGTCACTGAGTGTTTAAGTCCGTAAGAAAGTACTTGTGTTTCGGTCTCGTCTAAGGGACGAGAAGAGATATTCCTGACCCAGTTTGCGTCGGGTTTACGTCGTTTAGCGTAATTAGAATTGTTACTTTATAAATCTTCAATAAAATAGCCGGGCTAAGAAAAGATGAAATTCTGTTTAAAAGTTTCAGTTTGGGATAAACCCTGGAGGCAACATAAGACACCTGATTGTTCCAGGATAACGACTCATCTACCACTAAGCCAAGATACTTAAAGTGCTTTTGTTGTTTTAAAATTGAATTTCCATAGAATATGTTAATGTCCCTGGTGGTTTTAAGTGCATTAGTGGGACGCAATAACCATGCTTTCCGTTTTTTTTTATGTTACAAATAAGGCCATTTCTGCGGAACCAGTGTCGTACACTCTTGAGTTCCTCGTTGACATTGTTCTCAGCTAAATCAATGTCCTTAGAACTGGAATGCATCTCGGTGTAGTCTGCGTATAACGAGACAGTGGATGTATGACATGCCTTCGATATATTATTAATTAATCTGGATATTAAATAACGTTGGTCCTAAAACCGAACCCGCGGGACGCCAAAAGAGAGACGCAACGGAGCCGAAATAGCGTCCTTAAAGACGACACACTGTGATCTCTCAGAGAGGTAACTGTAGAACCAGCGAAGTTCGGACTCTTTAACAGCATAAGATTGAAGCTTGGTGAGCAAAACGTCATGTCTGATAACATCAAAGGCTTTTCTTAAGTCAACGAAAACACTGACTGACTTGAGACCTTTATCAATTGCCATCTTCCATGAATCTACAACCTTAAGTAGAGCCACAGAAGTTGAGGAGAACTTGGAGTAAGCGAACTGATGCTGTTCTACGAGACCAGACTTGTAAGCAAAGTTCTGTAAGTCCGAATTTGCAAAGGATTCCAGGATTTTTGAAACAGAGGGTAGCACTGAAATAGGTCGGTAATTATCACAGTCAGTTGCCGTGCCTCCTTTGAAGAGTGGTGTTACTCTTGCTTTTTTCCAGGCGGAAGGAAATTGACCAGCTTGAAGCGATGCAATGAAAAGATGAGTTAGACTTTGAGAGACGCTCGGTTCCGCCATTTTTAGGACTTTCGCGGAAATCCCATCCGATCCTGTTGCCTTAAATATGAAAGGAAAAACGAAAAGGATTGTGGTCGTAGTACTAAAATGAGGTCATGGTGCAAATGGCCTGTTTGCGCACTGTTTGCCCACTGTCAAAATATAGTACCTACTAATTAGTGTGTGTTAGTTTTTATCATTCAGCAGATTTTTTTTTCTTTTTTTAAGTTTTGATTTGTCTGGTCCATAGGTCATAACGGAACGTCGGTGAGCGGGCTTACTGGTTTCATGTAAACGGAAAGTCGATTCGTGTAAAAAAAAAGCAAATTTGCGGTTTTCAAAGATAATCCGTATTCGTGTGTACGGGGTCTCATTTGTTCGTTTTTCGCTATATTCAGCGCTAATGCGGGAGCGAGATGAGTTGGCGGCTGCCCTGGAAGTCCGAGAGAGAATCAAGTACGACCTGGCCACTCCTGAAAGGGAAGAGGTTTTATCAACAGGAGACCTTATTATTGAGGTAACTGATGAGATTGACTATAGTCTATCTGTAGTCGACAAAAATCAGTAAGCGGCTTCTAAACGTGAGTTTCTCCTGAAGCTAGCCTGCAAAGCAGGCGTATTTTGGAGCGCTATCCATGAATTGTTTTCAGGAATAACGTTGTTCCGCCATCTTGGACGTTAATACTACCAGAGAGTTGGGACGAGTGAAAAACTGATTTTAAGGGAGAGGTTGATGGGTTTAAAATAGTCTTTTTTGTTGCTTTTCAAGATGGCGGCCACGATCAATGTACCTCCGAGTTTTCGTTAAAAAACGCCTGCTCTGCAGGCTATCCTGAAGCGTGTTTTTTTTTTTGCGCAAGGACGCAAACTTAAACTGGCTTGAAGTTGCGTAAATAACATACCGTAAAATTCCGAAAATAAGCCCCGGGGCTTATATTTTTCAAAGGCCCTTTTTGAGGGGCTTATTTTTGGACGGGGTTATATTCGGAGAGGCTTATCTACGAAGGGAAAGTGGCGTTTCAAAATCGATTGGGCTAGCCATATAGTTGGAAGTAAATTTACTGTTTTTGCTCTTTTTTATTTTGTATTTGAGGGCATTTTTCCAAGTACAAGCCCCGGGGGGCTTATATTTGGAGGGGTGATTTAACGAAGGGTTTTTTGCGTAACCGGTTTGGAGGGCTTATATTTGGAGGGGCTTATTATCGGAATTTTACGGTAGGAACAATGTATGATTTGAAAGGTCACGCGTTAACGCAGAAGTTGGACATACACATTCTTTCTCCGAATTCAGCGCTCGAAAAAAGTCCCGTCTGGCAGTCTGGGACAGGTATATTTTCTTGCTGGTCAAGTAACTTTTAAGCTTACTTGTCCAATGGGCAAGAATCCAGGCAGGTCATCCTCCAATAAAATAGCCTACTTGTAACCGCACCCTCCCCCCCGACAAAGGAAAACTCTCCGTTTTTCCTTTGTCGGGGGAGGGTGCGGCTACACGTAGGCTCCTAATAAAATCATCAACGAAGATAAACCCAGGTGATCTGTGACGTCACTGCGGGGGCCTGGGGAAAGAAATTTTAATGCCGTATCCCATAAACCAAAGCTGACGGGAACAGATTGAATTGAATTGAATTGGTGCGCGCGTTGGTTTATGGGATACGGCATTAAGATTTCTTTCCCCAGGCCCCCGCAATGACGTCACAGATCACCTGGACAAGATTTGGCTCCAGGCAAGCAACATTTAAGAGCTGCTTGCCCACAGGACAATCTGGAATACAAGTTTTTCTCAAGCCATGTGGATTCGTTTACGCTCGTAAAGCCAGATAAACTTTACGGGCCAGTTATTAGCCTGTTCTAGGCGTTCAGATAGTGCACAATTTAACTCGCTCCCCACTGACCGCCGCGCTCTGCTATCTGAGGGCCTGGAACAGCCTAGGCAGTTATTTGAACGAACGGTTTAGCCAGTGGTTAACAAAAGCTGCGCTCAAAGCCATTTTCAGATAGCCGAACGCTTTTATCTTAACACCATTTATTGTGAATGGGTATCAATGGGCCATTAGTGTAAAAAGGTCCCTAATATTTTTTATTATTCATTTAAAATATTTCCCCGATTCTGATTGGCTAAAAGCACACGTTTAATTTACCATAACCAGTTACTGATGACCAAATTTGGAAGAATTTTGTGTTCAGCGAGGAAATGACGTCAAAAATGCAGCGTTCGTACAGGTTAATGAACCGTTAACCGAGAAGACCTGGGGACGAGGTTGAGTTGTTTTTGTTGTGAACTTGAAAAATTGCGGACATTTCACTCGTTTCAAGAGTAAGATTTAGGCGAAGAAATAGCTAAAAGCATGGCAAGAACAGCAAGAATACAACTGCAAGGGCGACATCTGCTATTTGGAGAATATTTGCGGAGCTGAACAACCCTAAACGTGCACTATCGAAGATGAACTTAACATCGATGGATCGATGGAGGTAAGCATGTTTTAGCCATGTTTTTAAACTAGGAGTGAATGAATAATAAAACAATTATTGAATTCGGCTTTCGTATCATAATATGAAGAATTATGGAGATCTCGGAGGGTATTATCCACCCGATAACACCCTCCTCGATCTTCATAATTCTTCATAAGATACTCAGCCTCATTCATTAATTGTTAATTATCAGTGGTACTCTTTACTGCGTGTGTATATTAGCGTTGTTCTATTATTTTTTCGTAGTTAGCAACTCTTGGCGCCTGCCAATGCAGAGGGAAGAATCAAGAGCCGTGTGCATGTGCAAGAGCAGCAGTAGATGCCAAGCGGGATGTTGCAAAACTAAAACACGAGGTACGGAGACAGATTGTTAATCCTGTCCTTTTGAATTATTTTAGTATTATTCAGGAAATTTTCACCGTGTACAAATGCCAAAATTTTTCAGGTAAGTTTACGATATGATTGGTCCACGCAAACAGCAAAAGTGAAGCGAATCTTATGTTCTGATAGGCCATTTCCGAGTTCCATAAACTCTCACTTTAAAAACGAGGCTCACTGCAAAACCTTTCCTGTGAAAATGACTTTCATTTGCAGGAGATTCAAAAATCATTTTCACATCAATGGCTACGCACTCAGCCTCGCTTTGAAGCAGAGGCCTGGGGAAACTCGGAAACGGCCTATTGGCTAACTGAGCCGACAAGTTCGCCTATTTTTGCGGGAAAAAAATCCTTTTTGTCATGTCGTTTCTTCATTTAAGGTGACTGCATGCTGGCTTCGCTCTTTTCCTTTCTTCTTCTTGTTTTTGTTTTTTTCAAACTGGCATTTTACTTATCTTTAAAGGGGATGCAATCAAAATTCTCCCTTGTTTTTTAGCTTGAGGTAGTTCATAGGCGTGAAGAAGAAGCTCTCCTAACTGCCGATGCATATCGGGTGGCATTTGAGCAGCAGCTAGCGAAGAACTCATCACTCATTTACGAACTACTAGAAAAGTCAAGATGGAAAAAGAAGATCAGTTTCCCCGGACGAAGAAAAGAGATAGCAGGGGGTAAAAATGGGTTAAAAAACGAAGAAGAAGAGTTGGTCCAACAAATCAAAGCCCACAAAGACGACGTCGTTGCAAAACTTCTTGGAATGGTAAGCGTTTATAAAAAAGAAAATCTCACAAATTCAGAGCTCATGGAGGATTTTCGGTTGAATAATAGTCCAGTCTTTGTCTTTTTACTCAGTAATCCAGGGTTCCCAGAAAGCTCTGGTGACAATCGCCGTCTAATGGTCCCAGCAGCGGTTGAGAAATTTTTTAAACAGGATATAAGATCTGTCGAATTTGTTTCTCAACACTTCATTGGATTAAAACAAACATATGATTGGAAATAACAAGAACGTGGATAGATAAAGGCAAAATGTACATTTCTCGTGACTATAAATATAAATATTTCCTAGGTTGCTTAAAGTGCACTGAAATGCACTTTTTAGGACCCCAAAAATTGATTGATTTCTCCCGGGAGGCCCTAAAGCTGATGTTACACGAGACGATTCGCAACGACGATGTTTAGCGCAACACAGCTTTGCAACATTGTTACGACATTGTTTCGAGTGGTCACAACATTGTTCCACCTTTGCAACGTTGTGTTGCGAATCGTCCAGTGTAACATCACCTTAAGACTCCTCTAAAGGAAGAGGCGCGTGCTTCCATACCCACTCAAATTAAACACGTGTGTGCTTCCAATCTTATCTGTTGCTGGCTTCTTTATTTGCTCTCTTTCTTCTTTAAATTTTCTAGAGAACTCTGTATTTTTGCTGCGTTTCTGTTGAACTTAAATTTATTGATAATTTAGCGAAGCGAATCAAACACTTCACTATATTGTCAACCGCTCACGTTTACATTTTATGTGTGAATAGTCGGCTTTTCTGTGTTACTGATTTGCAGCTCACTGACAACAGCGAGGCTCTTGCCCATCAAAGGCTAGCGACCAAGCTGTTGGCAGCGAAGATGAAAGAGATGGAGAGAGATAGTTCTGCATTTTCATCAAGGGCGTTACAGATTGAGACTTGAATGGTACGGCTCTGGTTAAAAGTGTTGGAAAGTACAGTGAAGTTCTAAAATAACCTCCACTCGGCGTCAAAATTCTTTGAGATACTTTATCTGCAAAGAATTTTTTTGATCATTCATCCTATCTCATTTTTTGAGAAATGCCAAGACCAAAAATGAACATTTAAGTCCTCTCCCGACCCCCCTTACTTGTTCGATGTTGTACAGCTGATCATTCGGCTTATAGGTAGTAACTAAATACGCAATGCTATTTCCCACTTGGGGGTAAAGGAGGGGATCTGCTTGATATAGTATCAAACTTGTACCCCGTTCACGTTGAAATTTTGTCGCCGATTGTAAATTTGACTTTCAAGAAAAAGTGTCAATAGGATTTTATGAGCCTGTGTGGGGAGCGTTTTCGATTGGTTTTTGCTCGTTCTCTTTTTGATATGACCAATTCTTGAAATGAATGGCTCGCCTCCTGACGGTTAATCAGAAATGGTCAGTAACCTCATTATCAAGGCAAATACCTGGCTATCGCAGGAACCAATCCTGCTCTTTGATTGGTTAGTGGAGAAACTTGCCGGGAAAAAGCAATTGTAAAAATAGAAAACTGGAATATTTATTTTCGCCTTGAGTGATGCTCACTCTTAAAGGTAGGCTAATCAGCGACATACCCATCGATGTTTAAGGGGAATACACCTGGTTTTTGAGACTTGATTAATGAAGCTTTCCTACATTTATTAAGATCAGTAAAGAGACTGCATATCAGATCATTTCATGTTAGGTCGCTTCTATATAAATGAAACGTTTTTTTTATTTATAGCCTTAAGATTTAATTTATTGAGTGAATTTTTCATCATCCTCGTCAAATTGTAATATAGGTAGGTGTGGCAATCCTCAGCTTGGCGAGTCCATTGCGGCTAAGACTATTTTTTTCGGAGAGGTTGCCTATTTATAACTTCTACCTTTCCTTGTTTAGTGTAGGTATTGTAAGTGTTAAATTTAATAAATTGTATATAAATAGAAAGAAAATCGCGTATTTTTGTAGAATAGAGCGACCTTTGTAAATTATGTAAACGAGACCGCACACCATCACACTATGACGCCGTTTGTCAATATTAATATTACTAATTTCTTTATGCACAACCCCAAAGCGATACTTAGTGCGGGTAAAAATACTGGCATCCCTTCCTGGACGGGGCGTTTACGACCTAGCCATTACCAGGTGATCTGTGACGTCATTGCGGGAGCCTGGGGAAAGAAATTTTAATGCCGTATCCCATAAACCAACGCGCACACCAATTCAATTCAATTCAATCTGTTCCCGTCAGCTTTGGTTTATGGGATACGGCATTAAAATTTCTTTCCCCAGGCCCCCGCAGTGACGTCACAAACCACCTGGTAACCAATAAGGTATTTAATTTCCTTCTCATTCACCATGGCATTTTTACAAAGAACAGGTGTTAACCACAGCAGGCGGCTTTCTTCGGCCTTGTGAAACGGTCTCTTCTGAAGCACAGTGTGTGACACCATCTCGTTTAGTAGACGAAGAAGTCTGTTTTCGAAAATAAAGCACTATTTTTTGACGAATTTGCCGGTTCTTCCATAAGCAGATTGATGGGTTTGTGCAGGAATTGAGGAAAGCTAGAGTTTCCGTCCAACTATAGTGGTTATAAGTCTTAATGTCCTGTTTCAAAGTCTGGTGATAAATTGTAACAAATAAAACGGGTATGTTGAATAACAAATAGAATCCCACAATGAAAAAGACATTTCTTGTAAGCTTTTCTTGTGTCTGTCGCCAGTGAAGTTTGTTAATATGTCCTATATGGCGTTCCACTTGGCGTCGGTGTCGACGCCAAACGAGCACCGTTCCTACGTTTGCAGCTGCTGAGAGCAAAAGAGAGAGAAACCACACAAGCAAATGCATTGCTCTGGAGACATGGTTTATTCCCACCCATTGCAAAGTTGTTAATGAGACATTAAACATCCAGATGGCCAAGATATATTTAACGGCTCGTTTCGACGAGAAGACATTGTTGTATCTTGCATGAAGACGGACTGCCACAAATCGCTCGTAGCTTATAGCTGTAAGAGTCATAAAAGACACTCCACAACAAATGTAGAACGCATTAGAGTACATAACTCGAACGAAGCACGGAACTGTTCGATGCCTATTTTCCTGTAGTCTGTAGGTGATGTAACCTGGTTGAACTGTGAGACCAACTAAAATATCAGATACAGCCAAGGAGCCTATCAAAAGATTTGATGGTGTTCGAAGTAGAGTGTTGTTGAAGATGGCAATGGAAATCAAAAGGTTCAAGATGATTGCAAAAGGGGAGGAAATGATACAAATGATGGCTGTTAGAAGATTTACCAGGAAACGTTCTGAAACCTGGTCGAAAGATGCATCAGGAAGATGAAAGCAAGATGACGTTGACGTAGTGTTCTCCATGGAGAGGTTGTCCGCCTCCTTGGCTGACTGCAATGTTACAAAAAAAGTATTTAAAAAATTTTAAAAACAGCAATCCTTTAAGACAAGTAAAATATTCCGGAAGCCGGGCGCCCTTTCAGTAATTGGTATAATACACAAATTCAATCTATTACAGAAAATTGATGCGTGTTGTAGTTACAGTCCGTGCATCAAGCGGCTGTGAGATACTTGAAGCTAAAAGAAAGGTTTCTGCGGAAGAAAACTTCAAATCTTTTTGCGTGCGAGGTACGAGAACGCAACCCCTGAGTTGGGTATTCTGTGCATTATTGGGTTTCCTGTGCAATTAATAAGGGAGGATTTTTTGAGATTGCATTTTCGTCGACACACATTTGCCTCGCTTTAAGGCGCTTGCTTACGTTTTACCTAACTTTGACGCGCTAACTCATTTGTGTCCTCGGCGTTCGTCTTTCAAAGGTTTGCTGAGGTCTGATATTCTGCCTTCGTAAAGCGTTCATCTTTTAAAAAGTTTGCTGAATCTGCGTAAAGCGTACATCGATCTGTGTTTGCTGAATCGTCCAAAGCGTTCATCTTTCAGAAGTTTGCTGTTAAATTTTACTTTGGATTAGGCCTTCATATTTTTCAGCATGGTTCGTCACTGTCTTTGGAAAATGTCTGAGACTCCTGGGCCGAGTTGTTCGAAAGCCGGTTAGCGCTAACCCAGGGTTAAATTTTAACCCGGGTTTCTTTATCTTCTTGTCATAAGCACTCTCTCGGATAATTTTCTCTTTTCTTTTTAGAGTGTCCAATCATCAAATTATAGGCAAAGAGAATTAAACTGACTTTGCTTTTTAAGCTCTCATATCTGAGTTTCAAATTTCGCACTAACCGTGGGTTACCTTAACCCAGCTTCGAACAACCCGGCCCTGTGGTGCATGCAACAGGGGTCTTTTCTGCATGAGCATGCGCGACCGCTGAACAAGCGATGTGCATGGAGGCTTACCACAGGGTCTGCCTTCATCAAAATGGCGCGTCTCAAAGCCATCGTCGCGATTATTTTTCTCGTTGGTCTTGGCGAATGTGCTCGTGATTTAAAAAAATGTGTAGTTTACAAAAAGACTGTAACATGGTCTTAACAAAAGCGAAGTTGACCGGCTTTAACATACACGAGCTACCATCAAATTTCACCTCCCCACTTGACCTGGACAACATTGCGCGTATATGTAGTGCCTGTAGGATTGCGCTAACCTCATCAAAGTCTAAACAAAGTGCCGAAACGTTTGTTGATGCAAGTAAACACTTTCAATTTTCTTCGTTTTGAAATGGGAAAGGAACAGAAATATTCCAAAAAAAATAGCAAATTTCAGAGAGCGGGTTCGAAGTGCGCAAAAGCCGGTGTTGAGTTCAGCAGTGAATTACTATATGTTCTACAATTTTCCCAGCACTTTAAAGCTACAAAATTAAGAGCACATGAGACGTAGATTAGTCACCTGGTGAGATGTTGGTGGTAGTCGCTCTGTATGTCTCGAAAAATGAAAAAAAATGAATATCAATGAGACACAGTCAAAACTGTATTCAATAGGAGCGAAATTAAAGTCGAATCTTGTGACCGATTTTGATGAAACAAACGGTTAGGACTCCCAAGAAGTACAGTAAACATGTGATGGCGACCAAAAGTAGAAAAGTTAAAAATTATTACAGCTCTTAAGTTCTGGCTAAATGAATATTCCTGTTAATAATGCGTTACAATGTTAGTCCACGCAAAAACAAGATGTTCTACAATTTTCCGATAAACAAACTTTGTATCGCTAAAATACTTAAGGGAACAACTTTCTATTCCAACTGATAACGGCGTGGTAGTCGCCCGTAATCCACTCCCGAAATATGGCTAAATCAGCTATCAACAAATTATTGACAGAAATCCTCTACAGTATCGAGAAACTAATTTACATCCGATTTATAGACAAACACTAAATAAAGAACATTTTGCTCAATAGCTACGCATCAGCAATGCATTCTATGCCAAACTTTGTGGTTCTTGAACGAGAATCAAGACACGAGTCGAGCGCCAAACAATAACTAGCAGCCATGTTCGTGTCAGACATCCTTGAGAAACTTGCTCTTTCACCTCGTTCAGCGCATCAGTCTCCACTTTAAATCACCAGATCTTTACTTATTTTGTACAAAGAAGGTCTTTCGTAAGTTCCTGCTACCATTTCAATCTCAAAGCAAGCTTTCAAAGTGAACAATTTGGCTCTTATGACTATGCACCACGGTCGCTGTCACTGGTCGCGTGCTCTTTGTCAAGTCAGCGGTCGCGCATGCTCATGCAAAAAAGACCCCTGTTGGTGTGTCACAAAGTAAATCACATCTCGGTGGCGCCATTTGATCGTGACTTGTTATATTTTCGGCACCGGACAAATGAACACTTTAACTCTATGTTATTTATTAGGAAAAACTTATAAACCAGCCCACTTTCGAGTCACTGAAATCAACACGCTCGACCAAATTACTGGAAAAGTTATTGACGTGAGCCGCACACACATTCCATCGAAGGCTTTGACAGGGTTAGTGCGAAGTTTGAATTTAGATGTGAAAGCTTTTAAAACAGTAAATTCAATATAATTCATTTTGTCAACAAGGCATGGGTCGCACTTATGGAATGTTTTTATCTTTGCCGGCTAAAAAACCACGAAAATTCGAAACCGCAACCGGAAAAGAAAACTTTTAATCAAATCGAGGAGGGTCGCACTAGTAGCTACTAGTGGGAGTTTAAAATTGTCCTTGTTTTGACACATTGAGAACTAAAGTATAGGCCAGATACCAGAGAACGTTATCTCTTCGTAGTCCGACCATTTGTCGTAGGATCGTTTTCCTACTTTCCCAATTTCAGGAGGGTGGGAAAGACAAAGAAAATATAGTGCTGGGCTGCGAAGACCGCATTTAGCTCGGAGAGTAGGGAGCAACAACGACATCGACAGCTACGAGAACGTCACTTAATGCACCTATCAATGGTTTGCCCGAGGATGGGGTGGGGGAGGCAACCCACGGGAAATTTGACATTGTCAGTTTTCAAATGTCAATTTCCCCACCCTTTGGTCTCCATTTTGGGTCAAATTCCCATCCCTCGGGGGGAACTAATGGGCACTCACAACACAGTCTTTACTGCAGCACTGAGCGTCTCCAGAGAGTAATAATTACTTGGTGACAAAATAATGGTACCCACAAACTTTGTGCATTTCCCCAACTGTGGAAGACATATTCTTGCTGGATATTTAGTGTGGCTGGCAATTTAACACAGATGCTATACTCCCGAAAGTACCTTTGAATTGTTTCACACAGTGTTTACATCAATGCAAAATGAGCAGTGCTAGAACATGACATGCCATCATCAAGAAGGCCAGAAGGGTTGATGGCTAAGGGCTGGTGTTTTGTATCTGTGGTCCAGAATTTCATTTAATTGGACATTTTGGGCGCGATCCATTCAACCAAAATTTCCGGAAATTTCGGTCCAAAACCCAATGGATCGGTTCGGTCCAACCGGAAAAGTTTCGAGAAAACGGGGCCACCTTTTGAGGTGGACCACTTTTCCCGGTCGGACCGGTTGGAACTTTGGTTGAATGGATCGCGCCCTTTGAGTATACTAGCAAATCTAACGCAGAATTCCAGGAATCTTTCATGTCTTTACGTATGATTTTTTGATCTTTCGTTTCATCAAAAACTGTGGCAGGGCAGCACTGGTGAAAACATGTAAGTAGAAAGCATATTTTCAAAATGAGACTTTGTGCAAGTATTGCTTCTCAATGCTGAGGGAAAATATACTTTTTGTCATAAAACTTCAAAAACTTAAAAAACACGTTTCGTTCTGCCATCCTTCACAAAGAAATGAACACATCAAAATGTGGGAAACTCATCCAAACGACTACTGGGTTTTTTCAAAGATGGCGGACTTCTTATCACTCATTCCCTGGTCCTCCATTTTCCAAGATGGCGGCTGAGTCAAATTTCCCACCCTGGGGACGTTCAGGATGTCAAATTCTCTACCCACGTGCACTTCACTGAGTGTAATTCCCGTGGGTGACAAGCGCTGACAGTTACCGCTGTGATTCCTATTGTTTAGCTCGAGTTTTCCAAAATCTGCCTGCCCCACAACTCAGCACTACGGCGTCTTTGATGTTTTTGCGATTTTCAAAGTGTTTTCCAACATGAAAACAGGGGTCGCACTTGGCAATGTGCTCCGGTGACATATTTCTGCCGCAAGGTAAATAAATTCTTCCAAAAATTTGCCAAGTGCTTCCCATGCTTTGTTGATGATTGGATGCTCTTAAAAATAACAGAGGAAATTATCCGAAGAAATGTTTTTGAAGAAAGAAAAAGAATCCCGGGTTAAGCACTAATAGGCCTTTGAGCAACTGCGCCCTGTAACTTGCACCAGTAAAACAAAATGTTCTATTTACACGCCCCGACGCACTCTGGCCAATGTCTAGTCCGATTACAAGCACTCGACACCGAACCATACGATATCTTTTCAAAACCTTCTTATAATGATACACAGTTTAATTAGAGGTTTCGCTGTTCGTAACCCTTACGTTCAAAATATGCCATAATCATATTTATCCATATCGCAACCACCCTTCCCCCTCAACTGCTACCTGTACGCCTAACTGAACACTGAATCGAACGCACTCTCCTAAGTCCCGATTACTCAGTAGTATTACTATAATTTGGGGTCAAAATATAGGTTTGTATCAAACTCCTACCAACATAGCCCCACGGAGAAATGAATGCGTGACGAACAAAAACAAACCCCACAGGACGTCTGCGGGGAGGCTACTACCAACAATGCGGGGACCAGAAAAGCTCAGAAAGGAAGCAATCCTTATATTGCATCAACAATAACCAAATTATTTTTGAAACAATGTTTCGGTAAAAAATAATAATAATACTTGGCTTCTTGTTTTAGCACTTATACTTATTTAGTTGACTTTGCGCAAAAGTCATGAAAAGTAAAGCAAAGACGATAGAACGCTCTACTGGAACCAGCTGGAACTAGCCAAAGCTGAACAATAAAGAAAATAGTGTGTAGTTTTTCTCCCAGTCATTTTATGAGCCTTGAACGTTATCCACACGTAAGGTGTTTCGATATATAGTTTTTCAGAGGCCATACCGATATTTTTCAATCGCTTTTTCAACGGCTTCAAAGTGATTTTATCCTCGTCTGATCGCTATAAAATTTTCACCAATGATTTACCATCGATTGAAATTTGTCAAAATGTAGGTTTTCGTAAAATCGATATTACTATGACAACAATAAACAAAAAACTTTAAAATTGATAAACGCCTAACAAGAAGTTTTGCGCGATGTAGAGCTACTGAAAATCCAACACGAGGAACTTAAAGATGTGTGTTTAGCAAATAACCTCAGTAAGAAGCAAAAAATTCTGTATGTTTGAATTCAACTATATTTCAAACCTTAAATTTTCAATAGCCGTGACCGGTTCGTAGGATAGGTTTGTCTTTAAATTTCAAGGTGTTGCAGTGAATCAATCTTAATGAAAGTTTCAGACATTATTATATACATTATGAAGATTATGTGAAGTGATTTAAAAAATATCGTTCGAGTCGTTTCAGAGATATATAAAAAGACGCTAAGAGTCCAGAGTTTTAGTCAAAATGAAACGTACAGAATTTTTTACTTATTACGGAGATTGTTTGCTTCTTTATTCTCGTAAATCGAGGTATCGTTCAAACACCTGTCAAATAGACGCGATTAAGTTTGAAAGAACGCAAATCTTGGGTTGTTTTAAAAGACGCCAATGCGGAAAAGTTTGTTGCGAACGGACATTACAGTTTTACATTTGTGTTTACATTCAGGGTTTGTTCCTTTCGGCGGATCCAAAAACGGATTTTTGATCTTAGATTTGCCAGATTTCGCGGTCGAAAGGAACGTGAAACCCGAAATTGGATTTGTAACCTTGGTAACCTTTCGCCAACGCGTGCAATATGCATGACAGCCTCCCAAAAAATGACGTGTTTTCTACTGTTTGACAAATTATGCGATTATACCGTGCAGAATTTAGTGGTCGGCAGTTCGAATAGCGACGATGGAACATATAAAACAGACAAAGAAAGAAGCGCATTAAAATTGAAAATTATCTAAAGAATGTCGGCCAGTTTGATCCAGTTCCATAGCTCGGATTTTTTTATGTAACACGATCGAGTGCCTGTCGCGTCTACAAGCGAGTTTGTAGTTAGATAGCAGTTCATTTGTTACTTTTACTCA
The DNA here is from genome assembly GCA_038088405.1 of Porites divaricata. Lineage (NCBI taxonomy): Eukaryota > Metazoa > Cnidaria > Anthozoa > Scleractinia > Poritidae > Porites > Porites divaricata. The sequence continues at coordinate 34,655,983 of JBBMOI010000002.1, read as the reverse complement.
AATCTAGTATATGGATATTTTAATGTACCAGGAACAATCTTCTAATGTTTTCAGATGTTTTGCGGCAAATGACAGCAACGAGGAAACTCTACGGCCTCTATGGGAATACTTCAACTGGAAATACTGCTGGATGATCTGACTAATTTCGGATCCACTGTGAATGGAACAGCGTAGATCACTAATCCGTTAATCTGGATTTCGATTCTTCGGATTTCAAATCCAATGAATCCTTTTTCAAAAAGGATTCACCAGATCAAAAATGCGGATTTGGATTTGCCGAAAGGAACGCGAAATCCGTTCTTAGATCTAAAATCCGTTTTTGGATTCACCGAAAGGAACACACCCTCAGTGTCGTCGTCGTCGACCTACCGACCGACTGCATCTTAAGTTTCCTTTTTCTCGCCGAAACTGACGTTCTCGTTCCAGTCTTTTCCCAGTCAACAGACGTCGTCGTCGTGAACTTCGTCGTGGTTCTCAAGTTCCCTAACGTCAAGGAAACAAACACTTTTAAAGCGATTGAAAAATATCGGTATGGCCTCTGAAAAACTGTATCGAAAGACCTTAATCGCCTCGAATTCCGACAAGAGATGATTTTTCTTTCTTCTAGCCTAATGTTATTCCACTCACAACAAGAAAGAATTGAAGGCAATAGGGTAAAATACATTTTCCATATTAAATGCTCAAATAAATTACCATCGTGATTAAGAATGTCAATACTACGTGATGGGAATTCAAATTGTATCCATATCAGGACAAATTTGTTTTATTAGTTGATTATGCAATATTCGGCATATGGCCAAGAGGTTGATTGCCAGTAGAGGAACATCTCTTTCCAAGATCTATGAATTTATTAACAACGCTTAATAAAATGCTCCGTTGTTGTTCTTGTGGTATTGTAAAAAATAAGTAACCTAAAAAACAATTCAAGTAAACTTTAATCGCCTACTAACTCTCCTAACAATTTGTTTTCGCGCATCTAAAATTCTGCTGGTTCATGTAATCTGCACGCGCTAAAGTTTTCTCTTGTTCCGAGTGATCTTCGAACATTAACAGCGATATTAATTTTAAATTTTACAATTCTATGCCTTAAAGATTGTTTCTTAAAGCAATTTAGACCTGTTTAACCCTTTAAAAGGGCTTCTTTTTTGGCATAACCCTTGAATATATTGACTAATCTACTTTCTGTATAAGCCGAGTCAGCTGCCTTCTCGTGTTTGATCTACTATACCGGTATATTCATTCAGAGCTTTTGAATCATCTGGAGTTTAAAACTCTCGTTGAGACCTGAGACTTATAAGTGCTGGTCATAACCCATATAATTCAGTTCGCCCATTTCACAACTAACGAAAAACGAGAATACGTTTAAATTCTTGATTTCAGTAGTCTTTTCATGTGATATGGCAGGGAATTTCCGTTTACAAATTAAATGCGTATATTTCCCACAAGTAAAATCATCTCGACTCAATAATGACCTGAAAGTTTTCTCCGGATGAATCATAAGTTGTTATAACTTACCTCTAAAAATTGTCTGTAGTGTTTTTATGACCAATGACTTTACAAAGGAGCGAAACTATGTCACGCAGCCCCTGCTTGCGCCTGGCTATCATGTGAAAAACAAACCTTTTTACCTTGCCTACTTTAGAAATTCACTTAAAAGCAATTTGAAAGAACTAACTTTTTTCCTTGAACGTGACTCAGGTATAAGGAACTTAACTTGCCATTAACATCTTAACTAGTGTGTATTTTCTTTATGGTGCGTTCACAATAGATGGCTTTCACAGTGACGTCATCAAATTGTAAAGTCAAAATAGCGAGATTTTACGAATTCTTAGTTAAACTAGGTTGAAGATACACAAAAAGTAAATCTTTGTTGTTAGCCTGAGCGATGCCGCCATAGTTTTCACAGCAGATAACGTATCACTCAAGTAGAAGTGTAACAAAACTGATTTTATTTGTCTTAGTAGATCATATTTATACACACTATTATAGAGGCGTTTCTTAGCGGATCTACGTAGCAAACCAAAAGAACATTTTTGGCACATAACACTCAAGCGACAATGAAAGCTGCGGATTACACTGCGGTTTATACTGAGACTATTAAACATAATGGTGACAAGATAATTGTGATATCAGAGCACGTATTCTAACACCCCCACCTGCTCTGATGTTACCAGCTATTTATCTTCCCAAGATGACGTTTTGGAACTTTTCAAGCTTAACTCTGGTAGCCATAGGCGTACGGGCAATTTTTTGCAAGGGGGGCGGTAAACCATTCGCCCAAAAAATTCTTGCAAGTTGCTCAAATTTTTACAAAACAGTCGAAAAGAAACGAGGGCGATACGATGCAGCAACATAGGCCGTACTGGCATATGAAAGTGGCTCGATACAGTTTTTCAGGGTCAATACCTGCCAAGTTTAAGCATAAACTACGTCGCCATAAACAAACATTTGAAAAATTGCCACCACAGTTGTGACAGATAAAGATGAAAATTTATTATGATCGGGGTTGCAATGACATTGGAGTTAACATAGCAACAAAATGACGCCCTTACCTATTATACTTGCAGCAATTTTTCTCACAGCTGGGAACTGTTCTAACAAAATAGTTCACGGGAGCCAATAGAGTACTAAAGTGTGACGTCATAAAAAATTGAATTTGTGAAATTATGGGATTCGTCAGGATATTCTGAAAGAAACACATCCAAGAGGCCTTCTTGCCAAAAACTAGCATTGTGGGGCAAATTGTCTCTGAGATATTAGCCCAGTTATGCTCTGATGACTCCATACAAATCCTTCTAAATTTGACTCTGTTCCTAACATTAGGAACAGAGTCAAATTTAGAAGGATTTGTATGGAGTCATCAGAGCATAACTGGGCTAATATCTCAGAGACAATTTGCCCCACAATGCTAGTTTTTGGCAAGAAGGCCTCCTGGATGTGTTTCTTTCAGAATATCCTGACGAATCCCATAATTTCACAAATTCAATTTTTTATGACGTCACACAATGCTAGTTTTTGGCAAGAAGGCCTCTTGGATGTGTTTCTTTCAGAATATCCTGACGAATCCCATAATTTCACAAATTCAATTTTTATGACGTAATCACTTTAGTACTCTATAGTCGCCTCGATGTTCGCGAAGTTAAAACGGATCTGTAAGTACGTTATCGAGATATTTTGGGATGAAGTTTTTTTTATCGTTAGAAATACGGTAAAAAGAGGAAAATCTTCATGTTTGGCCGTTATCTGAAGAAAACGAAGCGCTTTTGACACGCAATATCACCTGATAGTAGTTTCAATCTTTTTAAAAAACGTGTGAAAGGTCATGGAGATAGCTCTGGCCAATTGTTACAAAGAAGGATTTGATTAGTATGTATCATGGCGCTCTTGTTAACGGTTTTGCAAACATTTCGGTCTACTTTAACAAGTAATTCAAACTGAGAATTAGTCAGCCCCTGCACTTTTCACTTTCAGACCCATTGCTGAAGCTATCTGCCATACACTGTTCTACGAGCGGAAGTGATTCTAGAAAGTTATGCGGAAGTTTTTTCTAATCAATTCACGACTGGAAATAGCCCATTCCAGCTAGTGCAGTGCAGCGCAGTGCCCAACATGGAAAAAAAAAACAGCATATGATACTCCTCCCTTATAACCAGAAACTCATCGCGTGCTAGGCAACCACTGTCTCGTGTAAATGTAACTGGATTATTATGCCGACTTCAGGTTAAAATAGAAAATATTTATCTCTTCAAAATAATAATAAAGTAAACATGGAAACGTCTTTAAAAACTGGCTCTGCCCAAATTTTCTCTTGCTGCCCAAAAAAATCTGAGTTGCCCAAAATTTGGGGGGGCTGCAGCCCCCCTCGCCTCCCCGGCCCGTATGCCTATGCTGGTAGCGGGCTTTGTAAAGGGCGTAGACTGCAAAACAGTCGGTTTTTTTCTCAAAATCAGTAAGGAAATCGGTAAAGCGTGGCGTAAGAGTCTTACACGCGCGAAGCGCGCGAGCTTCATACGGGCGTGTGAGGCGAGAGAAAAAAAACGTATTTTTAGCGTCTCTCCCCAGTCTCACTCTCCTTTTTCAGCCTCGTTCCAGACCTTTCGTTTGACTGCTCGCGCTTACTCGAATACACAAAAATACGGACTGTTTTGCAGTCTATAAAGGGCGTCGATAAAATCCGGAACATGGAACAATCCGGAACATACCGAAACATCCCGGAACATGAAAAAAGAAAACAACTTTCAAGAAAAAAAAAAAATAATAATAATAATAATAGAATAATTTTTGTAAAAATAAATAATGACATAAAATAATAACAACAACAACAACGGACAAAAACAAGGAAAAATAAAGAAATAAAGAAAAAGAAACTGGTATCATCTCCGAGTATGAGAAAACAATATTTTGTCGCAATTAATTTGTTGGGCGATTGAGGGTCCATGCAAATGACAGTAATGAGTGAAGGCTTGCTTTCAAACTAAGTAAAGATGTTGAGAAGAATCCAGGACCTACTCAATACAACACTGATCATCATGAAGCAATAATTAGACCTTTTATGCAAAATCACAGCTCAACATTGCAGTTGACCTCTCCTATTTCCTCTGAGAATTTGATGCAGTCAAGATTAGGTGAACTTGGTTTACAATCAATAGATGTTGGCGGTGCAGGTGATTGTTTCTTTAGATCTGTATCACATCAATTATTTGGCAATAGCAACGATCATATGCGTATACGTACTGCTGAAGTTCAATTTATGAGAGACAACCCAGAGAGATTTATTGAGAGCAATCCCGAAAATTCATGGCTAAGATATCAGAATAATATGTGTATTCAAGGTACCTAGGGTGATGTACTTATCATTCAAGCAGTTGCAGATGCATTAAATGTTACTATACAAATAGGAAATCTAATCAAGGCTTTGCACCACTTACTACTGTTTACCCAGTTCAGGAAAGAAATACTTCCTCTACAATTACTATAGGTCATATTGATGAATGCCACTATATATCAACCACTGCCTTACAATCACATGCCTCCATTTCAATGTGCAATGAATTAACAAATGATACTCTGTCATCAATAAATAAGCATTTTATTATGTCCATATATGCAGTTTGTTTCTCTGTCGTCAAATCATGCACTTACTGGGATTCTTCAACACTACAGGCTCTCCATGAACATGCATGTTTGTTCTATGAGAAGTGTTATGTAGACCGTGTAGGCAAAATGCCTAGCAATATAACAATCTATGATGCAGAAATCAAAACAAAATACTCACACTTGAATCAGGGCTCTTTAACACAGTGTTATCTTGTTCAGAGTAAGTATTAGCCTCCACAGAGGAGGGGGGAGGGGTGCGAGAGGTTAACTATATCTATGCAATCCCGTGTCCCACTGGGCCTCGGTAAGTTCCACGTAGTGGTTCTCGTTACATAGATTAAGCTCCAAACAATTGCTGGTTTTCAGTGTCACGCCATTCAAAATAGATCAAAATAAAAATCAAAACCGTCCAATAGTAAAGTCCAGAATCTAGGAAATGAAAGGAGGTACATATACAAAGACCCTCGCCAAGATTCAGGTCAGAGGAATATTTCGTATACGAGATATCCGAAGAAATGTTTTACCCAAATTTATAGAGATTTGTATGGAGACGCCATGCTGGTGCTCACCTGGATGAGCTCCAACATGGCGGACGGAAACCAACAGAAACATCTGTAACCGAGTTTTGCTACAAAAGCGTGAATTTATTCCTCGAGAAACTCATAAACATTAAAGTAATACTTTTTCTAATACATGAACTGTTTAAATAGCAAAATTTCCTGAAATAAGTCATTTTTTTTAACCTACATGACAGCTCTCTTGGCCGTCATGTAAATATCGCGTCACGCAAAAACTTAGAAATTCAAGCGTCCTCTATCACAAAACCAAGAACCCTTTTGAAGCGAAAATTTGTACGAAAATTAGTTTTCAGCTCCTCTAATGCATGGTTGGTTTAAAATCTGTCGTTTGTATTGTGTCTGTACTATTTCAATAGAATCTTTATTGCCCTTGAAATTCGTTCCCAAAAACCATGAAAGTTTCCCAAGGTCTTTCATCTTGAATTTTCTAATGGGGTTTCTTTTACACTTGTCAAAAAATCTAAAGTAGTTGCAGAAATTATGATATCATCCACCCAAATGATCAAAATGATTACTGAACCCATCGGCCTCGGAATTTCTTGTGTACACACACGGATCTGCCAGTGACTGATTAAATTTTTTCTCGCGCAAATAGCTGTGCAACATGTTATTCCAGTTTCGCCCTCTTTGTTTGAGACCGTATAATGATTTCTTTAGCTTACACTTCAATGTTTCGCCATTTTTGGGAACCTCTTCAAAGTTCTTCCCGAATTATCTAGGAAGATCGAAGGAGACTCTGCGTGCAGGGTAAATATAAGTCGGATCCGTAGGTTTTTAAGTACAGATACCACTAAAGCCCTCGTACATGCGTTTGTTACCTCGCGCGTAGATTATTAATTGTAATAGTCTTTTATATGGCTTGTCGATCTGCTGCAAAAATGCGGTAGGTCACGTAATCTTGTATTAGCTGGTAACTGCTGCTACTAAGATTTTTTATCCACAGCGGGAGGGATTCATTCTTATCGTTTTTGTAAATAGGATTTTTATACTTCTCATAATGTTCTAATGTTTACATAGTTAGTATTTATGTATTTTCCGTAAGGGCACACTTAATTTGGAGCCTCGCTCTGTTGTGTGTCCCGCACCTTCGTCTCTCGTTCTCTGTGTCGTGTTCCTAGTCTTTTATAGCATTGTAATTATGGTGAAAGCGATTAAATAAATAAGAATTAAGAATTCTTAAAATGTTTTAAGAAAAAACATTTCACAATTTTTAACTAATAATAATGATAATACCGTAAAAGCAATAATCATAACAGTAGAAAAAAATAATGTTAATGATAAAAATAATAATAATAATAATAATAATAATACAAGTTTGCTAAGGTCATTTTAGAATGATCTCATACTGTGGAATACAAGCTTAAAACAGTAGACAAGGAATGAAAACTGCAGAGGTTGGTAAAATGGTTTTTAAAAGCGACCGTTAAAGATGTCAAGGCAGTTAGCGCGCTTCTTACGGTGACTTGAAAGCAGGGGCGTAGCCTGGAGAGCAGGCGATTTTTAACGAAAACTCGGAGGTACATTGATCGTGGCCGCCATCTTGAAAAGCAACGGAAAAGACTAACTAAAGTGGGGGAGCGGTGGAAGCCTGGGGGGCGTTGAGGCAAGAGGAAAGTATTTTTCCTCCCCTCCCCCTCCCCGTCCCCGTCTCTTATTTTAAACCCATTAACCTCTTTTTGACTCGTCCTAACTCTCTGGTAGTATTAACGTCCAAGATAGCGGGTGTAAGCGTCAGGAATGTTTTCCGTTACCTTTATAGTATCAGTTTATGTTCGCCGCGTTCTTAGTTATTTCGTGTTCGCGCCTTTAGTGCTGTTGTTTGGTTCATTAGTTTTTCATTGTCCGCGTATCTTTGTCCTTCGTGTTAGGGTGTTTCTGCATATCGCATATTTAGCTTTTATTGTAATAATTTTGGCGTCAGTTCTTCGTTAGTTGCGCTTGGTCCAGTTTACAGTTTAATGTTTGGGTTTTTGCTCGTCCTAGTTTTTCGTCCTTATCTCGCTATCGTCTTGTAAGTATCTCGTTTGTTTCATTCGCATTTCTAGATTGCCTTATTGCTTTCGTTCAGTTTGTAGGTTGTTTTTATTTTGACTTCGTATTTGTTTAATTGTTATTTTTTCAGTACCGCTATACTTCACATCGGTTCACTTGTCTAGAATAAAGTTTGTGTTAAAAATTATAGCGCGTAAAGGCTGCGACTATAGCGGGACAACGTCATTCCTGAAAACAATTCATGGATCGCGCTCCAAAATACGCCTGCTTTGCAGGCTAGCAGGGGCATAGGCAGGAATTTTCCAGAGGTACTCACGTTTTTTTCAAATCTCCCTGTCCCCCTCCCCCCCCCCCCCCCCCCCCGCGCCCAAACTCCAAATTTGACAGGCAGAAGCGCTCAAATTAGCCTGCGTAGCAGGCGTCGAAAGGGGTCGGGGCCTGCCATGCAGGCTACACTCAAATAGACGTAATTAGCCCTTCTTTGTCTACTGCGAAGACAGGCCTGGGTGAAAATAACGTGTTCACGTTTTATACTGTCCCGCTTGCTATCTGAACGCATCTTTAAGTATATCATTCAAGATTCAAACGGAAACCGACTTTTAATTCTGATACGGGAGAAAAGAGTCTGTTGTTTTGAAAACCGACTTTCGGGTGTGAAAAATACCGCGGTCCTTAAGGAAAAATACCCCAAAGAATAAAAAAGAGTTAAACGGACTTGAGGCAATTTATATTGCCGTTGCTGTTGTTTTAATTTTGACACTTTCTTTTTTTAGTTATTCTCTTTTTTATTTTATTTTATTTCATTTTCTTTTTTACCCTTGACTTTTTCAGGTACGCACGTGCGCACAGGTAGTTACGCCGCTCTCGGGAAGGCCAAGTTTTATTGAGGGCCTCTCTTAGTATTTAATGGTATTGCTTCCAAGTATTGGTTCTGCTTGGCTAACAGTCAAATATGGTTTTTATAAGTGTGAAGTAGTTCAAATGTATATGCAGGCGCCATGGCTTTTTCAAGCCTGATCGGTGAGAAGCAATATTTTGTAGGCAGTCCCAGACTGCAAAGGAAACCATAGACTGCCAGAACAGCCTCTTATTTTTTGAGTCACAGTAAATGTTCATAACTTTACATTTTTGCTCGTAGCGTAGCTCTGGGGAAAGAGGGACGACCCCTGTAGTTTAAGGAGCCAAGGAAACACTACATAACATTTGCGTAATACTGTACTCAGGATAGTCTTAAAAATTTTACTTTGGTGATGGGCCCTTGGCATGCCCAAAAACAGCTCTGGGCTCCTGGCTCTAGTCGCGACTTGGGTCGTCCATGAGCAGCTTTTATCACGATAATGGGCAGGCATCTGCCTATCAAACACCCTCCTATTTTAGGAACCCTGAGGAGAGAAGGGCTTTAGTGTTTGGGGAAAAGGGTTGAGGCGTTAGCACCTTTAATTCTTTCAGATGCATGGTTCCTAATTTATTACTTACAAGACTAACTTCACGTGCATATTTTTAAGTACATATTGGCCTCATTATAACTCTGCCATATTTGGGTTTGATATGACAGTTGTGACCAAAGCCATATATATTTTGGGTTAATTCTTGAGTGGAAGAAAAAAATTTAACCTGTAAAATAATGGTATTCAAGGAGACCTTTTCTTCTGAAAATACCTATGTTTGTTCTTGGATCAATGCTGCTCAAAATATCATGACGGCATGATTTTTTGTTAGACACGGGGAAGATTTCTTTTAGTGAATAGTACACTGAGCCTTTGACGGAGAGAACATTCCATTTGTCTCTTAGTAAACTATTGAAATATTACAATTGCAAGAGACCAACTCATACTTTCAACTTCTGACATCTTTACAAAATTTTGCCAGATACTCAGGCCTTCGTGTAAATGATTAAAAAAAAAAAAAACCAGAGATTTTTGCTATTGGTCTGCACAGTCTTGTTCAAGATGTCTTTACTCATAAAATACGAAGTATGATCACAATATTGGAAATTTATTTTAATTATGATACCTCAACTAGATTAAAGGCCAACTGCGACTCCATCCTTAAATCAATCCAGGGAACTTTAAATACGAGTTGGAAAGAGAGGGGCTTTACCCTGATAGAAAAAATTCAGATTGTAAAGTCTTTTATTATTCCGAAATTTCTAAGCAAAGCAGCGTTGATCTCAGTACCTGAAAACTAATTTAAAGAAATCAACAAGTTGTTGGAAAGGAAGTCATAAAATCAAACGATCTGCGCTAATAAGCGATATTAATGATGGTGGCTTGAAACTGTTAGATATTCATTCAATGATTTGCGCACAGAGAGTAATGGTCTTAAAAAATTACGCAGACGAGGAAAACCATAGCTCTTGCAAAATAACCCTGGATTATTTCCCCTCTGGAGTAGGGGGTAAGTTCATCCTCCACTGTAATTTCGATACAAGAAAACTTCCAATTTACCTTCCACCCTTTTATAAAGAAAGTCTAGATGCCTGGTCTTGGCTAAATAAACAAAATATTCTTTCATGCGAGGACGTCGCGAACCAAGTACTTTGGAACAATAAACACATTATCATCAAGAAGCATTCGGTTTTTGACTGAAAAGCATCTCCTGGAGGAAGACGTTTTAACTGTAGGCGACCTTTTTAAGTTAATGGGTCTTTTGGACGCGGTATACGACGCTCAGGGCTGTTGAATGGAGAAAACGTGTTAAACAAAGTGCTCATTAAACGGGTCCTGAATTGAGGAACACTGTCCACCTTAAAATTGGCAACGCTGATGTCGATCTGTCTTCGGTCACAACGAAATCTCTTTACAATGCATTCAAAATGGCAAAACCGGAACTCCTCCATCTGCTCAAAGGAGGTTTCAGCTAGGATCAATTTCCTGATGTCCAATTTTATTGGAACGAAATATTTTCGCTCTCATTAAATTAGAAAAAAGAGTCGCTGGAAACAAAAATTAGAGAATTCCAACATAAGGTTTTGAACAACATTGTTTTCACGAATTAAAAGTTATTCAAAATCAAGATGATTGATTCGGCCTCGACGGATAACACCCTCCTCGATCTCCATAATTCTTCATAAGATACTCAGCCTCATTCATTAACTGTTGATTAAAAAACCAAAAACCAAAAAACCAACCTAACGAGATTTGCAGTCATTTGCGTGAAAAAGCGTCAAAAGGCACGTTTCTTGAGCAAAAGAAGCTCCAAAATCATAGCAACGAAGGAAAAGGAAAGGAGAAAGAGAAAGAGCGAGAAGAAGAATAAAAAGCAATGGTTGCACTCTTAGTTTTTATAAAGCTACTTTGGAGAAAAACACTGTTGGGCGCAAAAGGTCTATTTGGCGATAACGTTATCAAAAATTGTCAAACAAAGGACAGAGAAACTTCTTGAAGTGCTTGAATATGCATCGTCCTAATACTTTGGATACAAAGCACAATAGAGAGATGGGTCTGTAGTTAGTAACGTCCTCCTTTTTGCCATTCTTATGAACGGGGACGACGAGTGCGTCTTTCCATTCGGTGGGTAGTTGACCCTCCGCAAGAGATAAATTAAAGAGGGCGCAGAGAGAAGGTGATAGTTCCCTTGCACTCGTCTTTAGCACGATTGTAGGGAGACCGTCAGGGCCCGGAGCTTTGCTCGGGGCTAAATTCAGGAGCTCCTTATAGACCTTATCTTCGCACAGCACCAAGCTGTCAAGGACGAGCATCCCCTCGTCAGGCGCATGCGTGATCGTAAAATAGAAATGCTTGTCGAAGGCTTCCGCCATCTCCACTCCAGAGGAGATCTGTCGCCCTCCGTACGTAACATTAGCTGGTATAGAGTTTGATTTCGTTTTATGGCGGAAGTAACTCCAGAAGCGCTTTGGAGTGACTTTCAAGCTGTCACCAAGAGAAGTGTGATAATCCTTTAACTTCCTGTTTATCAATGCCTTAGATTCTTTTCTTAAGATCCTGAACTTTTCAAGATAAAAAGCGCTGTTGTGCTTCTTGGCGGCACGTCTAGCGGATTCTTTCCTCTTCAGCAAATGTTGAACTTCCTTGTCAATGCACGGTGGAGTGTTTGCGTCCCTGACTCTATCCTTAGGGAAATTAGCGTTAATAATATCCAAAAGGGCGGATTTCCAATTAGACCAGCAGGCATCAACACCTGAGTTACATGAAACGCTATTACTGGTAGCTGAGCTCTGCATAATCTGCTGTTTGATCAGCTGATTTGAAATTGTAGGCATAGCGCGCAGGTTTCTTCACCATACGAGGCCTGGCTAAAAAGTCAAACTCAAGGAGGTCGTGGTCGGTCTCAAGGCCAGCGTGCATAGGAGTCATGGTCGCGATGTTCATTATGCGGTCAGGTGCATCTTAATATTACGTCCAGAATATTCTCCTTGCGGGTCGGAAAAGGGTTCACTTGCAGTTGAGAATGGTCTTGTGAAGTTTCACAGAAAGCAGAATCAGCAGAGTTCGTAGAATTCGAAAAGCCGCTGCCTCCGATCCACTTGATGGAAGGATAGTTGAAGTCCCTAAGGATTAATGGCTCTTTAGGAGACGCGCAGAGTTGTTGAGGTGAGTTGTAAACTCCGCGACGGAGTGAAAATCACAGCTTGGTGTAGAGTCGTTAAAAACGTTAAAAACTGAGGACGATGTTTGATGTTAAGTCATTATCAATGTTTTCAAAAAATGTTTTCTTCAATTTTTCAAAGCTAATATTATTATTATTATTATTACTATTGTTATTATTATTATTACTATTGTATTCGTATTGGTTTAAGTCTAGCAGCTAGTACCGTATTTGGCGAAATCGTTTACAGGTCACTCCAAATTGCTGGAGATTCTTGCTAAAAGTTCTTTCAGTGTTTTTCTTATAGGTAAAGTACTTTTAAAAGGTGGGATAATTATATTTTAATGCATTAGTTAGGAACCAAATTAGTAAATTCTTTTTTCCTTTATCTTCTTTTCCGTATATAAAATGGTTTTTGAAAATAAAACTAAGATTGAACGAGTAGCAAATATGAAGAAATACGTTCCGGTAATTCCAAGAATTCAGTCCAGAGGAAATTCGTCACACTGTGATGCAGCGCTTCAATAATCACGTGATCAAGTGCACCCGGAAGAACTTTGTGGCTTCCGAAACTACAGTATGTAATTCTGTGTTGAAGCCTGAAGGAAGTTGGTCTTTTTGTATGCTAAAACTCGAAGTGGAAGATGTCGAATTTAACAGAAGCCTCCATTCACGACTGGGACGTGGATAGAATGATATTCTGGTTGACAAAGGTATGCAAATAACGATCAAACACGAGTTTATTAACGACTCTTTTTTATGTTGGCCTTCAGCCGGTTATATAGCTCGAGTTTGCATCTTCAATATCGCTTTCATTGACTGAGTATTCTGGCATTCCTCTAAAAAATGTCGCTAGTATCGGGGACTAGAATTGATTGAAAGGCATTTTTGATTCATCATTTTGGCCATCGACTCCTTAAAGTGGCAATTTTGCAGTTGAAGTGTTGAAGATTTCGCCAAGTAGACTAACGTGAACGGTGATCAGGTCATGAATCGTGCAAGACTTCATAGATTGTTTGGTCCGTCATTACGTGTACGACTGCGGGTATGTGATTTGTTATCTGATTTCCTGACCTTCTTGGAAAGGACATAATTTCTTATTATTATTTAAACAGCTTGTGCAAATTGCGCTAATGTTATTACGCAAACCTCTCGCAGATTCTAATATTTCGTAAGAGATTCTTGAATCTATTACACTGATCAAAAGCGAACTGAGTATTAAGCCGCCGTTAATAATTCACTGAATCCAAAACGTTTGCTTTGAGCTTATACACGTCGAGCTTTGTCCGAGGAATATGTGGACAGACAAAAAGACAATTAAGGTATATCTTGTTTGAATCTGTTCTATCAGTAAGCGTGTAAGTCTTTTTCCTTGATATGCGAACCTTGTACTGTTGATCTAGCTGGTATAATTTTGCGCAGAGTCTAGTTACCCTTTAATCCTTCTCTTGAAGCCAATCTTGAGTATTAATTTTATTAATTACTGCGGACCCAAAAAACAGTTTAACTTATAAATCATTTTGTACTGGGCCCAAGACTAAATCTTTTTGGAGTTTTAAGAGTTTTGGCTAAAACCTCATAAAATAATAAACAATAAGTTATTGTTGCATGAGGTTTTTGTGATATCCGGAATAATCAAGGTCAAGTTAAGAGTGATTAGCCATGGCATATACTCACCAAGACCTTGATTATTCCGGATATTATAAAAACCGAATCCAATAATTTTTGTTTTATTACACATTGTTTTGAAAAAAATTAACAACAAACACACTGTCACACAGAGCACAGTGTGACATGGCTTTTGAAAGTCATGCATTGTACATTGACCTGGCAGATTGGTCAGCTATATGCCAGCAGATAGCAAAAAATTAACTGTAAGCTTAAAAATTAACTGTAAGACTGAGTATGTTATGAAGATTGTGCAGATCCAGAGGGGCTGGTGGATAACACCCTCCAAGATTTGCATAATGTTATACAAAAAAAGCCAAATCCAATAATTCAGATAATTGACTTGTAATTCATTTAAAATATTTCCAACTGACATGCAAACGAAAAAAATGCTTATCTCAATCTATGTAAACCTCCCATTCTTCAAATAATAGTTGTCATCCCTTGAGAGCTAATTCTTGCTATGCTTTTGCACAGTCCATGCTTGGTTATTTCTTCTTTGCATAACATGTGTAATCCTCTGCAATTTTCTCCAACTCTGACAAAAAAGTATATGTACTCAAGGGTGTTGAGAGAATTTCGGTAGAACTTATGCAAATACTTATACCCTTGACTTTGTCTTGGTTTTGTGTAACTGTATTGAATCCCCCTATCACCTTCTTGTGTTTGTATCAGCTAGCTATGCAACTAGAGAAAACATTTTCTATTGCTTTATACAAAACATTGTATTAATGTGCCATCTTGCTGGCTACAATTAAATAATAATAATTCTATCATTCATTTCATACAGCAAAAATGAATTATGTGTTCCCTTTATTCATGAGTACAGCATATGCAAAATGCTATTGTTCAGGTTTACTTTGGCTGCTAAGTCCCAGTGACTAAATTGAGGTTTTTAGTAAATTTTTATAGTTCCACTTAGCCTGGTTCAGACGCCAAACTTTTCATGAGCCGAACCTAATTTGACCCAAACTATTTAGACCGTCTGAATTGATTCATACTCCGATCTTAATTCCAGCTGAACTAAAGTCAAAAGGAGAAAAATGCTCATTTCGGTCAAACTGCTTGCAAAATACTATATATTATAATTTATGAATTAGGTTCGGTACATGAAAAGTTCAGCGTCTAAGTCAAAGCCATTCCAAAGCCATTATACAGTGGAAATTCCCTGCTGGGCTAGGCTTGAAGAACATCTGAGCCATTCCAAATTGAAATAAGCATTCCTAATTGATTCAGGTGCTGAACTTTTCATGTACTTAATTCATTATTTGTATTAGGCTCAGTTCATGAAAAGATTGGCGTCTGAACCGGGCCTTACTTCCAATTACTAATTTCTAACTGAAAAGTACTTCTCCATTGTGATTTTGTCCTTCCCACCTGAGTCCCTCCCATTGTACAACTCTAGATTGGTGTTGTTGTTTATAGTCAGTAAAATATGTTGGTTGACCACTGATAATTCACTTTTGGTTTAAATAAGTCTTACTAGACAGCAAGACTTCCTCAAGCTTTGATTTTTGTGCAAATGTCTTACACCCTTTGTAATTTGCCATTATTTTCATCCCTTAATAACATGCTGAATGAGACAGCTTGAATTGCTATTAGTAATGAGTCATTAACAAAATCGCGGTTGTCCGATTTGTTTAATCACAAGTATGATTACAGACCGAATTGGACGACATGAAGTTCTGTGATATATAAGGCTTTTTCTATAAATCAAAACAGAAGAAATTCCAATTTTGTTTTTGGCTAGCAGTGAAAAAAAGCCATTTAAGAGCGCGCGTGATGGTGCGTACTGTCCAATAACTTAGACATGACGCACACTGTCCTATTAAATTGTCCTATTAAGACTGAAATCAGCTAGAATTTAATCCTTTTTTGCCGCTAAAAACCCAGCGCTTTTTGCTACTAGTGGCCTATAACATAGAGCCTAGTAGTAGCTCAACCAATCAGAACGCCGCATTGATAATAGACCACTAGTTGGATTTTACTAAAATGAGGTACTTAAATCTGTTACTGCAGGAAGGTCTTCGGGACTGTATAGGACCCTTTTCATCAAAGAAAATAAATGGATTGACATTTCTGGTAAGTCTGTGAATCAATAATTTTTTTTCATGGTCCACCTTTATCTGAAAGGCTTTGTGGCGATTTGCTATTGTTTTGTTATACTTGTATTTGGTGAACTTTACAATGTGATTTGTAATGTTTGTTTGATGTCTGTAGTCAGCTTGCAAAGAAAGTTATGTCCGATAGCCCGGGGCTAGTGGATTTTGCTATCTGGCTAGTGATTTTTGTTCTTAACTCGCTCAACGGGCAAGTGTTTTTTTTTGGAAATTCAAATTACAGAAAGATTGTAATCAATCCTGCGAATTAAAAAGAGTTTTTGGGCTAGTTGAAATGACTTGTGGCTAGTACATGCTAGCTACTGCTTGCCTGAATGGCAGGCTGTAAAACTGACTTTCTTTGCACCCTTGTAGTTCTTATTTATAAACCTTTCCTCTTTAATTTGTTCAGTGCATTGTTTGGGGGTGAAGATAGGCCTGTATCAAAGTTATTATAATAATATTATACCAATTATTGGTACAAATCAGAGTTTGTGTATATAATGAAAGTTCAGTTGTGGGGAACTACCTGTCATGTACAAACCTACAAACAACATGTTGGCTTGTTTTGCTTCTTCTTGGTCACATAGTTACCAGAAGCTTTCAAACGGCATTTTTTGGCAAGGTTTTCGGTGGCAAATGACTTAAAATTGTGGGTTATGGCACTTTGAGGATCGAGTGCACTTTATGGTGTCACCTTGTTACTACAATGTCCTAGTCAACAATTTCTTGCAGTAATTTTCAAAATGTCATTAAAGATGTGAATATTGTTCATCATGGTGTCAGATAGGAATGAACGTTTATTTGTTTGTCTCACGATAGAATCGCTTTGTTCTTAGAAGTCATTTTTTATTGAAAAAGTTCTGTAACGGATGGTTCCAGGGGTTGATTTGAGTCAAGGAGTAGCTTTTTATAGGGTTTGCACACAGTCTTGAATTCTTGAAAAAGTCTTGAAATTTGCCCAGCAATTTTCCAGACCTGGAAAATGTCTGGAAAATAGAGGTAAAGTCTTGAAAAAATCGTAAAAGGTCTTGATTTTTTTTGAAGCTACAACAAGTGCTGCACAAGAAAAAGTTTTTTTTCATGTTGGTTAAATCTTTTTCAATCTCGGGCTGCATGTCAATGAAAAAGCTTTGTCCCTACGTTTTTTTTAAGGTCTCTATTAAGGAGGCAGCGTGGTCGAGTGGTCAGTGTGTTGGACTCGCAATCCGGCAGTACCAGGTTCAAATCCCACTCTGATGACTTGCTGGATTTGTTCTCAGTCATTCCGCGTTCAAATCCTTGGCCACGCTTGTAAATAGCCAACTGGTTGCCTCCTGCCAGTTGGGGTTTTTAATCCTGTTATGTTGTATTTGAATTGATCAAAAATCTTTACAAACCCTGTTTATAGTCAAATAACTTTTGTTTCTTAATGTGACAGCTGGAATTATTACAAATTAATGCTGTACATATAACGGAATTCTGCACTATAATACTGTATGTCACACTCTTACAGTATTGCATTTGTCAGTATACAATGTATAAATACTGACGTTTGTGAATTTTCTCTTTAATTTATACAGTTCTGTATTTGAAAGAGATTGTCCGAAAAATATTTTTCTGGTGATTTAATATACCACATGAGGCAGCTCAAATGGCTTTAAAATTAAAAAAGAGGGTTGCCTGTAAGTAACTTGACCTTGAAGTATAAAGCTTCAAAGAACAATCCCGGTTCAAGTTTTTAAAGGGCAAACGGAGCAATTTCAATTTAGTGTGATGCTATGGTTTGTTACTGGACATGCATAGTGCCATAGACAATAGAACTGAAATGAAGGTAGTCATGCAGGTGATAATGCATTAAATGGTTTTTAGTTCAATTTTGTTTTGCATTCTCTCTCATGAATTTTTCTTTAATAAAGCATCAATTAAAGTGGCATTTAATCGTATGCACGTTACACATACTTACATTGTTAGTCACATAGATGTTTTATCAATTCTGTTTAAAATCAGAGAGACTTTATTCATGGTCAGTAGACCGACCATCCAAAGATTAATTTAGGCTTGTTCAAAATTATTACACCCTGCTGAAGGATTTCTTTGTGTTATGTGGTTGACTTGTTAAGTTTATAAGTCCTGCACTAATGGATCATACAAGTTTTATATTGTTTCAAAGATCTATTATCTGGCTACACAGGTGTTTTTTTAAAAATTCTTTTTGGGCCTTCACTACATGCAAATTAAGCAGAACAGTAGTTTAAATGTTTTTGCCTTTATATGGCAAATATGAATTGAGCATGCATCAGTAGGTCTGTAATTTTAGCACGTTCTTTTGTCGTCAAAAATATAAATAACTTCATGTATACATTCCACAATTCATTGATCACTTTTTATGTACATGTGTATCTTGAAACTCATCAACAATGGCTGGTAAAGATAAATATATATATTTATTACGTAAATAGAAGTTTTTTTCTTGTTTTCCTATAAACAAAATAATGTGGTTCACTCAATGCAATACAAAGGGCTATATTGTCCTTGTATTCTAATATAGTTAATGTTCTGAAATCATTGCCTTGACTTGTGATAATCAAGGTGCCCAAATTAACATTCTTGCTTGTTCTTTTTCTGCTTTACCACCATTAGAATGAAGGTGTTGTTTCTGTATGTGTACAAGTTATAAAGATTAAAACTGTCAACAACTATTAAATGTTGTCAAAAAAAAACCATATAATTTTTAAGACCTAAGTCTTAAAATATCTGTGTACTATGTATATATATTATATATGTGTGTGTCACGGTTCCAATCTACATTTCAGGAAAATATGAGGAGATACACTATATTTGGTCAATATTTTTAACAGCCCTCACAGAGTGGCGAGCATATTTTAAATAATTTAGAAATGTGGTAGTGAATTATTAGGTAATAAAGATTTAAGTGAGAGGAGACTGTGTATGCTGCTTAACAACTGTGTAAATGTATGGTCTTGCCTCTGGATTGTCTCAAACATCAGAGCCATGCTTGAGATGGAGGTACATGTCCATTGTAGTTAATTTTTATTTATTTAATTTAATATATGAAAGTCATTCTACATTAAATTTATAAGGGAAAGTAGGGAAACATATTTTGAATAGTTATGAGTCACACATTCAAGTTACTAAGAGGTGCTGACCGAGAGGGGTGGTCAAAGACAAATGCTTCAAGAATATCAATAGTATGAAATTGGAAGTAGTTCTTTTTAAAATTGGGAATTAAGCTTGGTATTCCTGCATTGGATGAAATAACTTTATGTATTTGGCTCTTCATCTTATGGTCTAGTACAATTCCCAGTACTGCGGTAATAATTAAATGCCTTTTTCCCCATGGGTTCATGATATTGTATGTTGAAAATTGTCTTTAACAATTCAAAGATATTTAACACAATATATCATATCTGTCACAAATTAAAACTAAACAAATGTTTTAATATTATGTAATGTTTATAACATGAAAAACAGTGTTTTATCAGTTTTCATTGAAAATTCTAGGCTCTTAGCGCAAGTATTATTTTTTGATGTTATAAAACATTTCATGATTGTTTTGAACAGCTTTAAAAACATATCCCTGAAATATTCAATTTCTGCTGTTACCAGTAAAACAATTTAAAAACCAAGCAATCTGAAAATAACAAAGGTTAGTGAACAATTGTTATGCAAATAATTTATTTTGTCACATTTTTATAACTGAAGGACACAGTTGAAGTGTTCATGAGCCATCACAAAGATGCTGCTATCCAAAATGAATTTTCACAGTTGGGAACCGTATAAGAGAAACTAATATTGTTCTAGGATCTAGAGTGTCACTAAATCTATCTGCAACACAATCCTAAAGGGCCCATTATTAAAACATTGTTATGGAATTTGAAATTCATATATGGAAATGTTACATTGTATTTGTGACTTGCTTTGTTCTAATGGCTCCAGTAGTTTTTATTTGGAATTTTTTCACTTTTAATTGAATTACAGATTAGGATAAATTTAAATACTTTTTGTTGTTCATATTCTTATATAATGATAATAATAATGTAATGATTTTTTTAGTAGTACTTCCACGAGGTGGCTCTTTGCCTACTAATGCTGCAGTAACTACAATACTATATGGTTATTATTATTATTATTATTGTTATTATTATTATTATAATCATTATTATATTCTTGATAATTATGTAGATTTTATTCTCCTAATTAGCATTTTATAATTTCATTCATTCAACCCATGAGTGTTTTCCCTGATGCAGAATTCATCTCAAAGTTTCCTGACTTTTCAGATACATCCTGTAGATGAATCTTACCTGTAACATAACCTGCTCATGGTAGTTTGGATAGTTCTGAAATATCACTTAAAATATTATTGCTAAATAACACAAGAGTTTATTATTGATGTTTATATTGGTCTTTTGTAATATATTTTTTTCTTGTTCTTTTCAGAACTTATCAGAATTTGATATAAAAACCTTTCAAATATCTCAAGAGAGTAAGAGGTCAGACTTGAATTTTTTATTATTATTGTTACTACTGTAACTACTTCGTTGGTTGCTGCGGTGTTAAAAAATAAAAATATTCATTTTTGTTAATATGTACCTGCACTTTTCCCTACATGTCACAGTGCAATTTTATTTCAGGGTTTGTACAGTCTTGAAAAGTCAGTGAAATTTTAATAGGGACAGTCGTAAAGTCCTTGAATTCCATTTTTCCTTGAAAAGTCCCGAAATTTCTGTACAAGTGCTTCAAAAGTCCTTGAATTTTCCTCAACTTTGAATGTAGTGGCCAGTGGAAAGTGCTTTTTAATGTTTTTTTGGTTATCTACTACAGAGTGTAAATCATAGCTCAGAGAGGTTAATGAATAAAGGTGATTAATTTCACATAAGGAGTTTTTTGTTATGAAAGAATTAACTATTTTTGTACAAAATTATCTGTGAAATTACATTATTAGGTGGTTCTTGAAAATGTAATTAGGTCCTTGAAAAGTTCTTGGAAAAATGGTTGCAGATTTTTGGTGTGAGCTCTGTTATCATTGTTTACTGTTTCCATCCAAAAGTCCTAAGGCAATGTTGGAAAATCTTTGATTTCAGAGGGTTAAGCGGTGCTCTGTACTATCCACAAGTGTTGAGTGCTAGCTGAGATTTACTATCATAAATTTCTACTGAGCATGTAACACCTCAAACTCCAGGGTTCAAGCCTTGCTCATCGCATTGTTTCCTTAGACAAGGAACTTTGCTCCACTTAATGTCTTCCTTCACTTCACCTATAGGTGTATAAATGAGTACTGGTGACATACTGCCAGGTGGTAACCCTGTGACAGACAGTCATCTGTCCGGGGGGGGGGGGGGGTAGCAATACCCCTAGACATGCTTCATACTAAGGAAACCAGGATGAGCTCTGGCCGTCTGGGCCTTTGGCTTGTGTTCGCCCTTACCTTACCTTTTTTACTTGTAACTTTCAAGAAGTTTTTCTTCATGGACTATGATTTTTATAACAAACCACTTATCCCTGGATGAAGTACATATATATGTTCAATACATTTACATGTACTGGTATATCTTTTCTTCAATCAAAAAGCCCTGTTCAATATACCTTTAGAGTAACCATCAGGGACGACATTTTCCTTCTTGCTACAATGTATACCCATTGCCAAATATTGTATCCACTTTTTTTTCTTTTTCCCTTTAACTGGCAAATTTTGTGGGAACTTATTTTCACTGCCTCTGTCTTGTGAAAATATGCTCACGACTTCTGTCCTAGGGTCATTAACTATATATATATCAAAATGTTCATCATATCTGTATACAGCAATATTAAATTTGAATCATGTTTTATTTCCAATTTGAACTCTCAGGGGGCACTCAATTAACTTTCAAAGTTACTTCAACCCATTGAGTCAATTGCCATTGCTAGTCATTCGGACTTGTTTTTTTGCTCTGACATTTATCCACAGTCTTGCAAGTTTTATCCATGTTGAGGCACAGGCAGACCATCCAAACTGCTGTTCAAAGCATCGTGATGTCAAGCGCAACATGTGATCCCATGCATTTACCCTATTTCATATCGCTTGCACTCGTTCAGTAGAAATGCTTCATAGAACACAGAATTGTGCACTTTTTGATCCTAAATGTTGATGTAATGTAAGAATAGTGAATCAAAGAAGATAACGTACCATTTGTTTGTAGTGTTCAGGGCTGTCAAAAGGTTTTAAGTAGCAGGCTGATAATGAATAGTAGGCGGCTTTGGAACTCGCACTAAAGGCACAAGTTCTTGAGGGGCGAGACATCTTATGTAGGGACATTTTGAAATCTAGAGTCTCGGAAATGTGTCTCCAGGGGTTTTCAGTGGTTATTTTCCACCACAGATCATGTTGTTTCATCAGAATACACGCAAGACTGGGAACTGCTGTTGAAATGTCCCAGCCTTTGACTTTGCCCAGTTCGAACATTTCACCCCTTGTTTGAATATGCATTCAATGTCATTCAAAACTGGGAAACAGATGCTTTACAATAATATTTTTCTCGATGGTGCTTATTGTTTGTTAGCAGTTATGGTAGAAGGAGATGAAAGTAGCCGGCTAAGGATGCATGGCTAACTAGCTGGCGGTGTTGGCCAGTTACCGGCCCTTATGGACAGCCCTCAGTGTTGTGTTCAGCGTTTTTTTGTGGTGTTTTCAGTGAAATGATAGGGCTTGCAAATTTGGCGGCTGGCCACATTGCCTTCTGAATTTTGCCCATTTTCTCCCTCTTCCACACATCCCACACCACCCAGCCTCCAGAACCAAAGCCAGATAGTTTGTGAAGGTCACTGCCAAAAATGGTCAAGATTGCTTGCCTCTTTTTTATGACCTAAAATGACGCTACAAATTTTCACATGTGCCCCAAAATCCCCATCGTCATAGGATGTGAACCAAAGTGGTCGATCATAACAGCCATATAAAATTTGAGTTAACAGCAATTAACCCTGTCATCTCCCCACACAGCCCACGATTCCAGCCAAAAATGGCAGCTGGAAGCGGCCAATGCAGGTCATAATATCAAGATTATTTTTTTCTTCTGCGGTAACCTGCCCTTCGCTTAGCATCCAAAATTTGAAAATAACCTGAGATTAGAGCAGATTGACCATGAAATACTCATTGTGTTTACTCGTCATGCTTTGCGCTCAGTGGGGAGTTGACAAGAGTTAATTGTCATTAATTCAAATTTGATACAGCCATTCTGATCGACCACTTTGGTCCACATCCTAGGAATTTTACAGCTAAAATAATCAGTAGATTTGATGTAAGCTACGGCTAAAATCCACTCCAAAGTAAAGTCACAACAACTACTTCATGTAAAAAGCATTGAAACAGTCCAGGGGCCAAATCACTGAACTGTAGAGAGCATTTACCTCAAGAGGGTCCTTTCGCACATATATGTACGGTTAAAGGGTTAATACATTGAGTCATTGACGTCTGTGTTTTATATTGTATTACAACATGATACAATCTCTTTCATCGTTTTATTTTGACAGGAAACTTACAAAAGTTCTCAAAAGAATTAAAGGGAAAAAAAGATCTTCTCATAGAAGGTATACTGAAAGTACATTATTGCACATTAATTGAATAATTTTTTACTTCTTGACAAAACTTGGACATTACCATTTCTTAGGTATATTTTTAAATGTGTTAGCCCATGAATGTATTTCTGTACAGTGAGATGAAAATTGCTATTATTAATATCATTATTTTTTAGCAAGCAAGCGTATGTTTATTGGTGTCTATAGGAAAAACAAATTAATCAAATTCATACATACATGTACATACCAAAATCCTCTGCTTGCATGTAGCTTGGCTAATCAAGACTGGCAGTGGAAAACTGATAAAGTAATTCACTAGAAAGGAAAGGAAAGGGAAATTTAGATAGATCTACAATGTGTATATTAAAGTTACATTAGATTTTGACTTTTCAAGCCATTATCAGTTGTCAAAATTTCACTCCCAGTGCAGAGCTCAATTAGACACACGTAGAAAGCACCAGAACATGCACAGTGAATGTAAATGTATGTTAATTGCTTCGGTTAAAAAGTTTGTAGTTCTTAGCAGAAAGATCTACACCTCAGTCTGTAGCCCCAAATGTCTTAATCCTGAGTACGTGCACAACACTTGAACATGCACAATTTATCTGTGTGTATGTGTGTGTGTGTGCACTTGTGAGCACACCATACTGTACAACCACTGTGGCATGAGTTTGCCATCATCATCACTGTGCACAGATAAATTTTGTTGTTTCTAATGTTTAATTTTAGTTTTGAAGATGAACCAAGAGAAATAAGAGAGCAAAAGAGACCTTCTGCAATTCCAGCACATGTCGTTGATCACCATGATGAAGGTATACCATATTGGATTAAATTATAATTAAAATATAAATTATTAGCTATAAAGCAAATTTTTCACTCTATAATGTTTGAATTCTAGAATAAATTTTCAAAAGGATTTGCAATAATAATTTAGTGACTTAGAGAATTAATAAAATAGTAGTGTTAAAACATTTTATTCCATGGGTATTAAAAGGTAGAGGGTCCTTTTTGTTTCTGTCAGTAGCTCAAAATGGTGTTCTGATTAACAAACCTAAGGCCGACAGTGCACTCATTCCCCCCGCCCCCCCCCCCCCCCCCATCCCTCTCTCTTCATCAGTGCTCTGTTTTATGGGTATTTAAAGCTACTTAAAGCTACATGGAAAGGAAAAAATTAAGTCAAAAGAAGGATTAGTGGTCACACTTGGTAATCAAACTCAGGACCTCCCATACAGAAAGCCTTGCACTACCCAACTGTGTAATCCTGCCGGTAGTTAACCCTTTAAGCCCCAGTATCCACATACAAATTCTCCAAACTGATCTCCACACATTTCCTTAAAGAATAAGTTGGGAGAATTTGTTCAAAGATCAAAGTATTTTCTAGTGGGTGATCATTTTATTGATTCTCATAACTTATCTCTTTACAGTGTATGGGTAATTGTAAGGAGAAAATTGTTCTTGGACACTATTGGGACTTAAAGGTTTAAAGCTGGGGATCCACAGGACAGCTAGAATGATCACCTGTCCAAAACCTTGTAGCAACTGAAAAAAAAAAACACTCATGGTCAACAGAATGACAAAAATGATCACGATAAGGTGTTGTACTTGTGATTATTAATTTCTGGATAACAGTGGGAGAATAAATAAATAATAAGTAGTGATAATGAATCATATTGCTTATTCTAGGGTTGATTTTGAAAATTATGTGACTGTTTGTTATCATTATTATTTTGTAGGAGATGAAGGCTGGGGTTCTGATTTTGATTCTGAAGATGATGAATATCATGAGGTATGATTATCAAGCTTGAGATAATATTATTTTTTTGTTAGATCACAAGTTACACAAGTACATGTAGAACCTTAATTAATTAGGTTTATGCATCTGCTACACTGTACTTCATACTGCCTGTGGTCAAATATGACTTGCATTTATTAGCCTGCGCAGCTGGTGGTATTGTGAGATTAAAGTTTTGGCGGCAGAGCCATGATGTGATCTCGCAGCTTCGCCGCTCATGACGGCTACGCCGTCAAATCTCACTCGACTATATGACAATGGCTCCGCCGCCAAATGTCACTCGACTACTACACAATACCGCCAGCTACGCAGGCTATGCATTTATATGTTATCGTAAGAAAAAAGCCAATATTTCATGACACTGCCAATGTCTGAGAGTAGAAGGCAGAGATTTCATACTGATGAAGTGTCACTATACCCAGATCTGGTTACAGTCAAAACAGGTCAAGCGTCCCCCCCAAGATTCTATTAATGAAATGATTATTTGAAAAATGAATCCGTTAGTCGTTCCCGTGACTGGTGTCAAATTCAAAGCGGCACTTCTGCATGCGTAATGAGCAGTGAATATTTTATGAGAACTTCTCTGTATTTGGTCAGATTGAAAATCTTGGAATGGATTAAGATTCTTAGAAGACATTTACATCAAATTCAGGAAAAAGGAGCTGGTAGAAATTTTATAACTGCCTCGCGTGTGAATTCACGGCTCATTACACATGCAAGAATGCAGAGAGCAATCTGAAATCTACAACTAGCAACGGATTCAACTTTTGAATAATAAATTCATTAATGGATTCTTGGGGGGTATGCTTGACCTGGTTTGACTGTAATGCTTTTTTAACAAATCAGAAGCTGACTACCTAGGTCAGCATGACTGCAATACTTAAATTTGCAAAAGATTTATCATAGCAAAAGAGGAACCAATCCAAATACATTTAAAGATTTCTGAAGACATTCTGATCAATGATTTCCCAAGGTGACCTATCAATGTACTAAAACATTGCCATTTCTAGTTCCATGAATTGTGCATGCAGTTAATGCTGTAATCCCGCCTGGTATTAGCTTCCCTTTCAAAATCAGAGATTTTGGAGAAATTTCATTATTGTTTCACAAATGTACATAGTTATGTACTTTTAGTTTCTTTTCTTACACTGATTCAATTAATGTATTTCACTTTAATACTTGGAAATGTGTCATTTGTGGTTGTATCTGTCTGGGTGAAAATGTGGTCCCTGAGCTGAGCTAGCATGAGATCAAAGCATTTTATTGGCAAACATCAGACTCATCCTGTAAATGAGCAAGAGCTGGGAATGTACAACTCAAAAGGAGACAGACACATGTCAATGAGTTCTTCTAAGTGCTCCTTAGTGCTCTGTGGGTAAACAAGTTACAAACAAATTACAATTTAATTGTAGGATGAGGACAGTGACAGTGGCTCGGGTGGAGAGTACATCGAACCAGAAGGAGATGATGTTTTTAGTCATCAAGGTGAGTTATTTTATTCCTTGTTGTTTTAAAAAAGTGCTTTAATACATCTATAGTTAATGATAAGCAACAATTTGAATTTTATTTTTCCTTTTTTTTCAAGAATCACACAATAAGGAGGTTCCTAATGTTCCACTTGGCCTGGTAAGATGTATTAATTTTAATAAATAAGACATTTACCACATGGTAAATGCAGTTATACAGAATAGAATGCCTGAGTCACGGGCTTAGTAAGACTTAAAGGATGTTTTAAAGCTCAATATTAAAAATTGTAATTTGTTATTTCTGGAATCATTCTATGAATGAACTCTTTTCTTTTAGCTGTAAACAAAAGCTTTTCTTAGCTAGAAACTTGTATCCTGATTTGTTTTACGTCTGTTTACAATAATTGTAATAATTATTGTTATGTCTTATCACTGCATGGATTTTATCAATAGATCGAGGCCCTGTTTTTTCCGCCTCTTTGGACGGGTATTAATCTCTCACACTTCATTTTTTTTTAAATCTTGTATTCTTTGTATCACTTAAGGTTGCCCAGCTAAGAGCCGGTTTGAATGGAAGCATCTCCAGAAAGCCTTTTAATAGTCCATCTCATGGTCAGTCACCTACGCAGGTCAGTCAAGCCATTTTATTCCCAGTCAAGTGTCTCAATTAATTATTGAAAGTATACTGCTGAAGAGGTTTCATTTGAATGGTTACACCACAATTTATCCTCATGTTGAGTCTAAAATTGCCTCAGGTCGGCAATATCTCTCTGTAGAATTCAAGCATTGTCCAGGAAAAAAAACGTGACTGTTTTCTCATATCACAAGTGCTAAGAGAGCTGGCTTTTAGGGGGTTTTGGGTCATGCATACCCAGAAATCTTTGAATTTTGATTCATTAGTTTTCTATTTACTGGTAATTCCTTCTTTTTAATGTTTAATTTTCTGTAAGAAAAAGTTAAGGTGGTCTGGACGAGCTCGTAATATTAAAAGTGTAATAATTAAAATTAATGCCCAAGTGTGCAAAATTAAGATCATTAGAGTCATTGATGGATCCAGTTTCAGTCCAATAACTTGATCCATTGGTAGATTTCTGTGATTGTATAAATGGCTCTGATCTGCAGGGGTTCTAGCCTGAGAAAACAGCCAACAATCTGCGACACCACCACTGGTTTCTGTGCAAAATGATATCTGAGAAACAAGTGTGGAAATTCCATGCTGATGAAATAGCACGACCAATCAGAAGCACAACAGTACTACACCCAGATCTAGGTAGTGACCGGTCATCAGTATGGAATTTCTGCAGTCTTTCCTCAGACGTCTTTTCGCAGGGAAAACAGTGGGGGTCTTGCAGAGTGTCAGCTGTTTTCTCAGGTTACAAGGTACTTTTATAGTTATTCGAGGTGACTGGTTATGAAAGACAACAAACATCAAATATAAAAACAACAGTGCTGCAGTTTATGTTGGGAGCTCCCTGAAGGTGCACAATCCTTTGTTTTCTGTTGGCAAATTGTGGCGGAATAAATTAATGCAACGTTTTTATTGGTCAGTGAGATCAAAATGGTGGGAATGCTATTGAACGTTGTACACCACCGTTGCCCTCGAAAGCATATAACGACGTGAGTCTGACAGGTTTCATAACCATTCCAATCTATTAAATATGGTTCTTTCTGCTCAATTTACAATATTTGTATCTGATCTTCTCCGCAAAGGTGGCATTGAAATTTTAATATTTAATTGTGCTTCAGAGCTGCTTCGTAATTGACTGTTTATATTTTTGCATGAACAAGAGTTTGATTTCTCTCCTTTTTCACATACAGTGTGTATGGTAGCAAATCTATATTTCTTGCAATTAACTGAACGGTTGTTTTCAGCACTGTATCTGTGAATATTTCTGTATTTTAATTAGCATCTTTTATTATGTGCTGTCACAAATAAACTAATTGCTACTTTGGAAATGTTTACCTCATCATATAAAAAAGACATGCTGGTAAATGTAATACGGTATCCTTAAAAATGTAATAGACTGAAGTAAAAACCAATAACAAGTTAGTATAACATCCTATGTTGGAGACTGTGTAAGATGCTTTTGGTGCTTTACCCTGAAATTTTGTTGTGTTTGCATAAAGTTCACTTAATTTACCACATTATGAAACTTTGCAGCATTACTGATCTTCATGTAATACCGCAATTTTGTCTGTTACTATATTATTAACTTTCAATGACACAGAAGTTGTATTACATTTCATATCTGTTGGTCCAATGACTCCTTTGCTCCTTTGCTAACATTGGAAACTGATTTTAGATGAAGTTTAAGTGACAAAATTTTTTGATCCTCTATCCCCTAATTTCACCATGCATAGTGCCTCTTCACATTGTCCTTCATACATTATTTTCTCGAGGTCTCATAAAGAATAATTCATTAAAGAACCAAGACAATTCATTTTTGGTGCTTCTACTTCCTTGAATCTCGTGACCTTTGTGTGGTTACAGTGATATTAGTTGTCTTTACACTAGGCTGCTAAGTAAGACTTAAGAGCTGCTAAGTTTTACTTAACCACAAAATACGCGTGAAGGCGTAAGGGAAATCTCAAGTAACTTTACTTTGCATCTCATTAAAGTCGGAAAGTTGAAACGATTCAAGAAAGTTTCAAGTGACTTGAAAACCATCCTTAAAACCGACTTAGCGAACTTGCGGTTTCTAAGCTTTGAGAAAGTCGAAGCATGTCAATCAATCTTAATTATGTTGCGTGGGAAAATAGACTTAAGTAAACCTGAAGTAAAAAAGATAGGCTGTGTGTGAAGTTTCCTTTTACTTGAACAATTTACAATTTACTTGTCTTGAAATATTTCTTAGCTTATTTAGGCTCTAGTGTAAAGACTACCACTGTATTGCATACAAAAGGGGAAGTTAGTCTCTGATCACAATCAGAACTTAGAGGGTCAAGCTGCATGTGTGGTGAATGAGTCACAATAATATTGACGTGGCTTTGCTAAGACAATAAATTGAATTTTTAATGAATTATTTTGAGATACATGTGTCCATCACAAAAAGAACTTGTATTAGTCAAGCTACATATAAGTTGAGACCTGAAGCTGTGAAACAGATTGTTTTCAGGTCCAAGCGAAACTTTCTCTGTATCTCTCTAAGTCTTTTTCTGGATTGTTACAAGGTTTTAAGCAAACTGTGAAAGATAATCTGAGTAGTTTCTAACTTTATCAGCCAATGGAAAACTACGTGTAGATGAGGAAGTTAATTGCTGCCCCAGGATTTTAGTAAGAAACAGAACTTTCTGTCATTGCTTGATCAATAAACAGAAGGCTTGATCTTAAGCTTTTAATCTCTAATAAACTGCAAAGTAACTGGCAGAAGACTGTAACAGTTTCTCATTTGTCTGACTTCAGACTCCACCAGTTGAGGATGAAATTTATGATATGCCACCAGATGAGGAAGAAGGTATGTTTGTACTGTTTCAGTGTTTTCTTAGTTTACCTGATCTTGAAATTCAATTGTTTAAGTCGTCAATGTATGTTGTGGGTCAGCATATCAGTTCAGAATTAAATTAGATAGCAGATATGCTGATAAACAGTGGCTTAGCAAAAAGTACAGTGTAAAGCCAAACGGTTAATACACTGATGAAGTTTTCCTTCATTCCTTCTTCAAATGCGAACGTGGGGTCTGGCTTAAGGAAAGAATTTTTAAAATGCCTTTATAGGGAAATTTTTTATTGACTGCATTTGGTTCTTCAGTAAGTTTGGGGACCGTTACATGATTCGTGGGTTGAAATATTCGAAGGTCATCGTGATCACTTGGCGAGCTTGTTATCACCTTACGCTTTCAATATTAAATAATAAAAAAAGAGTACGCTTTCATTGAGGTGATAACAATATAAAGAATTTCCGTTGTAGCTTGTGAATTAAAACAGTGATTATCCTAAGCTTTGAAGAAACTGGGTCTTCAAGAAAAAATAGCTAATAAAAAGAGAGAAGCACCTTCACATGCCTGTTATCTTTAATTTATTTTAAAGCTTGGATATGACTCGCTTAACAGGAAGTTGCGCTTATTTAGGCAGTCACTCACTATACAAATGAAAGTATGAAGTCTTACGTCAAAGTCTGAAAGGGTTTATAGAACGAATGCACCGAAATTTATAGCTTATTCAGTTAAATCGACAACCTAACAGCATAATTTCTTTTTTTACAATGTTTTAAATCACTAAATGCGTAAATTGCCCCTCACGTTCCACATTTTGAACTTGGTACATTACCACTTGCACGTGAGACAATTCTACTGATATTGGACCTTAGTTTTATTTATTGGCGATTTCAATACACTTAAATGTCATTTATTTTCCTGCTAATTTTGACTTTGGCTTTATTCATAAGAACATTGAGTACTTATTTGCTATTAATCATACCAGTGAATCGAGCTTTTTCAACATTCAGTGCGTTAAATATCAACTCGTTTTGTGTCCATTTATAGAACGCTAATTAGCTTAAATTCTTTGTTCTATTATCTTGTCGTCACATAAATCGTTATATTTATTAAGCTTATGTTGTTATTTTTAGTTTATGAAGAACCAAGCGACGACTCTGGATCAGGTAGGTTACAAATAAACCTGTCATTAAAACTATTGACAGCCTTTACAATCTGAACTGAATTCCTGTCTTCAAAGCATTTACCCTGTTCCATCCCTGAATATGAATTAGATTTTAGCAAAGCCACAGCCAATAACCACAAAAGTCTTAAAGCTGAGAACAGAAAACTTATTAAACCGACTCATAGCTGGTTGCCTTAATTTTAAATAAGTTTAGTTATCGTTGATTTATTTTAAACTAAGGTTTACGTTGTTTACTTGACTTACCTCTTTCTTCCTTTTTATGCCCTTCTCTCCTCCTCCTTTTTCTCTTGCTTCTGTCTTTGTTGGCATAATGAAAATTTAGCCTAACATGCAAATACTAAAACCGATAGACCCAAAGATTTCATGAGCGTCCAAATGACGTCAAAATGTTTAAAACTCAAGTGGAACCACGAGCCGCAGGCGAATGGCCTCACTGCAAATTTCTTCCGCCGGCAGTGCTCGACACTAATTTCTTTGGACACTAGGCATTGGGCTAGTGAGTTCAAGAATTCACTTAGCCCACGAGGACAAGCCACTGGTCCAAGAAGAATTGAAGTGGTTTGAAACTTAAAAGTAAATTTTGTAACCTGTACTAGGCCGGGGTTCAAATCTTTTATGACTCTCTATCGAGTTCAGACAGAAATTTTCCGTTCTGTGACAAAAGTAGAGTTCCAATTTTCTTATCACTACTGTTCGAGTTTCTTCTAACTTGGTTCAAAACGTCTCGACCCGCTTATCGCACTTCTTTTTCTCTTCATGCTGTGTATGGTCCTTTGGTAAACAATGAAAATCTGCTTCAGCATCATTGACTGTTGAAGGGCACTTTCTCAAAAAAGGAAAGAAAAAGCTTCTTCATTCTTGTGGTGAATGCATGCGAATAAATTCCATGAACTCCGGCGGCTCTCACCCATGCCCTTACTTTATTGAGTGACACGGAAACGATGACGTAATTCCATTTCCAGCGTGGCATCCGTTTTGCGACTGGAGTCAATCGTACAATGCCTCCATCACATGGATAACAAGTCCTTTGGCTTACATTGTATACAGCAAGGAGCCCAAAAGTGTGACCTCCTTTAATTAACTCACATTTTTTCGTGCAGACACTAACCAATCTGAAGTCGAGGACAGTTTCCAGCTGGCTTCTGATTGGATTAAATCTGTACAAAAGAATGTGAATAAATCACCCTAACCCTAACCCTAACCTAACCCTGTTGAAGCGTTTTAGAGAAAGAACTTCCCAAGTTAAAGAGTTGTAGAAAATTTATTTTTTCCGCTAAATTAACTGGCCTAGGGGCTACTAGGAGCACATTTTTACTAGCCCGGCGTTAAGTTTCCCTAGTCCTGGCTTAGTGGACAAGCGTTAGTGTCGAGCACTTATGTACGTCTCGACATCATATGTAT
The DNA here is from genome assembly GCA_038088405.1 of Porites divaricata. Lineage (NCBI taxonomy): Eukaryota > Metazoa > Cnidaria > Anthozoa > Scleractinia > Poritidae > Porites > Porites divaricata. The sequence goes on along the minus strand of JBBMOI010000002.1, from coordinate 34,623,168 downwards.
GGTCAATGAGAGTACAAACCAAGGAAAGTTACTGTCGATTTGTTTTTTTTACAATAACATTGACAGTTTTTTACGACCATTTCTCGGAAAATCTCGCCCGCAAGAAAGAGAAAAGCAAATTACGTCACCATCACTCATTGTAAAAACTACCTTTGCTATTCGCTGGTTTTGCACTGCGCATCAGGCTCTCAAAACAAAGTAACAGCCTTGAAAAAGAGCTCCTACAGCAACATTAGTGAAATGAAGTTGATCAAAGAGAAAAGTTAAAAGGTTTAGAGAACAGTCTTTCTTAGTTGGCCAGTGGAAATACCTGATCTGCTTTCAGAACTGTATAGTCACCGTCTCTTTCCATTGGATAGTCAATTTTTTATTACTCCGTACTCTTGAGGTACCCTCAACTAATGCACTCTACTGTACATTTCAGGCATTGTAGTCCGCCCCATGTCTAAATCAAAAGTGATCAGGTGCCCATCTGATTCACGAGGAGAATATATTGATGCTAGGGTAAGTTTACAATACAGAAAAAAAGAGCCACAAGTAAGGACCTGTTTACATGGAGGTGGGCAACCCCAGGCGCCTGTCCGTATAATCTCTCATTTTAATTTGGTCATGTTTACACGATGGGTGGGGTGACCCGCCGCATTTTACCTCACCTATCTGGGGTACCC
>JBBMOI010000002.1:34542500-34617500 GCA_038088405.1 Porites divaricata | reverse complement strand
GGGCCACAGAAGGCTGCCTCTGTGAATAAAACACCAGAACAACAGCCTAGAACATCAAGGCTGTATCCCGGTCCCAGTAGTACAGGTATTTGCATGATAAGTATTAATAGAGAGGGGAAGAGTGACGTCACGTTACCATGGTAGCAAGATTTCTAGATCTCAACAATGGGGAGCTTAACAAAAACGACGGCGACGGCAACGAGAACGTTAAAACAGCAATCGGTTTATATTATTAGCAAAGCAACAACTTTGCACGTGCATCACGGTTTTTTGTACATTTCTTAGCCGTCGTTGCACGTCTGCGACATAAAACTTCTTAATTTCATGCGCCCGCTTTGGAGTTGGTGAACACAGCACAAAATTATCTTTATCTTTTTCTTAACCAGATCCTTTTGGTTTCAGCCCCAGCCAGTTTCGCCAAGATTTTACAAATTAGATGAAATTGAGTAAGATCGATCAAGTTTGAAACAGTGCGAATTCGCTGTTTAAGTGACGTTTTTGGTTTGTTGTCTTCTAGAAATTTTGCTACCATAGCAACGTGACGTAACGACTTCTCTCTATACTATTCGCCACTTTAAAAACGAGAAGAAAACTGGGTCGAGTTAACGTTCGTAAAGACTTCTGGGACTGTTACTAGGGACAAAGAAAAAATTAGCCAATAGCTGACCGGCCGTCCCCAGTAACGATCCCAGAAACAATTGCGGGACGGCGTATTTCAGTTTCAGTTTCTAAGGTGACGAATACATTGCTGACTGGTAGGATCGGCTTGGGTATACCATGGTGTGCTACGTACAGACTATCACTCACTGATAGGTTGAACATAACAAAAGGTCAAACGGAGACGTGAAAATAACACGTTCCATAGCTCAAAAGGGTTCTGTCACGCTATTTTCTATCCTTGTAAAAACCTTAAACGTGTCTTTGCTTGCTCATCCGAAATCGATACTATAATAGTACCTGCTTAGAAGAATAAAGCGCGCCCTTAGCAAAGGCGTGTATTTCATTCACGCGAGAACTTGGGAGATTTCTCGTGCTACTGCCCGTTAAGCCTTAACCTCCAGATGTTAACTCTGACGCCTTTAACAACGGAGCACCGCACATTCATTTATGAACCAAAAGTGATATGTCACTAATAGCTATCTGGTATTTGGAATCATGCGAAAGTGAGCTAAAGTTGGTTTGCGTACATTTACTTTCATCCTTAAATCTATCGTCTTGATTTCTAGGACCCTTAAAACCTCCTGCAGCGAGAGGACCATCATCGCACATACTGTCTCCGCCTTCGCCGAAGCCAGTTAATTCTCAACGTACGACTCCCACTGCTCCGGAGAAAAAAGAAGAAAACAATAACATTACCAACAACAACACTCAATCTTCAAGGTACTGTATTGTAAACTGTATTGTAAACGTGAAATACAGTCGAACAGCCAATGAGCAGAGATCCTGAGACCAGAAAAAGTATCTGCTTAGGAGGATTTCAGCCAAAGGGAGGTTAAACATCCAGTGTTTGTATGTCACCTAGTTTGATAGTATTCCCTCAGGATTGTTGCGTGGGCGAGGATGTTACGTGCGAGCAAGCGAGGCAAACGCGCGAAGGAGAAGACGAAAGAGGGACGGCAACAGGCCATTTCCGAGTTCAAAAATTCTCACTTTGAAAACGAGGCTAAGTGCAAAACCTTTCATGTGATAATGAGTTTCATTTGCATGAGAATAAAAAATCATTTTTATATCAATGGCTTTGCACTCAACCTCGCTTTGAAGCAGAGGCTTGGGGCATTTCGGAAATGGTCTGATTCTTGTATCAAACACGTTCGTCAAACAAGTGTTTCCTCCCTCGACGTTTGCCCCGCTCGTTCGCACGTGATGCTCGTCTGTGCGACAATCCAGAGGGGCAGTCTAATGTCACCAGGGGCATGAATAATCGACCGTTTACCGAAAGGTTCCATTAGCAGAGGTGAAACAGTACAGAAAAAACGACTTTATTTCAGTGTAACTGTTTTCAGCTCGGAAATACTAATTAAGAACTCTGTTTTCACGTCTCCTAAATAAACGGAAACGGAACTGCCATTACTACGTAGCAAGAGAGTTTTTTTAAGAGAGCGAATCCCTGTGCTCCTTGATAATTATTTGAAACTATTTTTAACTGTTATATTATTGGCGTTTTATTGCAAAGTTACTTTTTAATCATTTTAGTCTGTAAAACCAGCCTTCAATACCAGGTGATCTGTGACGTCACTGCGGCGGCCTGGGGAAAGAAATTTTAATGCCGTATCCCATAAACCAATGCGCGCACCAATTCAATTCAATTCAATCTGTTCCGTCAGCTTTGGTTTATGGGATACGGCATTAAAATTTCTTTCCCCAGGCCCCCGCAGTGACGTCACAGATCACCTGGAACTGGGCGATAGTTTACCAGGGGCCTGTTTCTCTAAAGTCCCGATAATTAACGGACCCGGAAAGCTGTTGTTTTCATTCAAGTTCGAGGTTTCAATAGTTTTGAAGTTACACACGTGATAAAGCTATCAGTTAACAAGACAAAATGGACTGGTTTGTTCGCTAGGAACAACGCTTTTATTCTTTAGAGTTTGATGTAAACATTTGATTGCGGGTGTCATTTTTCATTCTTTCTTTCTTTCAGGCTCTCAGCTCTCGGAAGACCAGCGCCTACATCTGCACCCGAAGACTCACCACCCCCACCTCCCCCTCCCAGACCGGGGTCTAAACCAGCTGTTATTAAGGTATGCCTTAATCGCCGCAGTTAGCAAATTTGACTCAAATTACGAAAATCGCAGTCGAATTAACCTGAGGCTTCGTGCGGTCTCTGAAGGTGATTTTTTTTTCACTATATTTTTAGTCTCAGACCCACTATTTAACTTGGGAGAGTTTAAGTGAAGGCGTTTTTTAGCTACGCACGTCAACTAGAAGTGGACTTTTGTATTCTAAGGCAGTGGTTTTACCCAAAATTTGGGGCAAATAGTCTCTATGATAGTAAAGACACTTAATTTGGTAGCGTCAAGGCACCCTAAAATGGAAAACACCTCACTTTCGGTTGACGTGCTTAGCTCAAAAACGACTTTGCTTAAGCTTCCTTTTGTCTGTCTAGAACCGTGGGCCTTTGTGTGATAAAATCGCGCAATCCGATTGGTTGAATAAGTTTTTTGTAGATGATTGCCTGCTGATTGTTACTGGCTCTTCGTTTGTTGCGTACACTCTGCGGAAAATTCCCGTCATCCCTCCCTTAGTTAAACATTTTGCCCTAAGTGAGAAATTAGTATTGTTAAGTGGGAGAGGTGGGTTGGTAGTTTCCTGGAATGTTATACTTACTCTCTTTACTCAAAGATTTTCGTCTTCCTCTTTTTTGTTGCCTTCATTGATTTCTTGTTTCTATTTCTTCGACCCGAATGGATATTGTTTTCTTTCTTTACTACTTCTGCCATTCCTCGTGGCAGCTGAACAGTCAGACACAGCGGTGGTACGAAAATAAACCATTCAACTGTATTTTTTCACAGCCTGCTCCTGCGAAGCCCCGAAGAATAAGGTTTGTTTTGAAACTTACATAATTTAGTTGCCTTTTTTTTCTTGTCAGGTCAATCATAAAGAAAATCAGTATGTCGTGAATTTTATTAGTTATGACCCTCTTGTTTAGGAATCATGCCCAATTTTACTATTGCTATTGCTCTTATTGTTTTTTTTTTGTTGTAATTCTAAACGTGCGTTTTCAGCGTTTTCTATTAAATTCTCTTGAATGCAACTCATTCCGTATTCATATAGAGATCATTGGTAAAAATGTAACAGGGATTGCCGCCAATGTACAGCAATGCTCCTGTTTTTGCAGGGTCTGGAAGGATATTCCCAGGATACGGGATTTGACTGTAATACAGTGCGGGATTCGGGAAACGTTAGCGGGATACGGGATTTGACAGCTCCAAAATTTGGGAACGGATGCAGGACTGTGAATGAAAACGATATTCAGGATTTTGTTGACAGAGTTATGGGACGCGGAAATGCGCACGGGATCAGGGGCCCGTTTCTCGAAAGCCCCGATAATTAACGGGCCCGTAAAGCTGTTGTTGTTTAAATGGAAGATAGAGGTTTAAATAGTTTTGCATCTAACATGATAAAACTCTCAGTTAGTGAAACAAAATGGAGTAGTTTGCTAGCCAGGACCGGCGCCTTTATTCTTTACATTTCGATTTTAATATTTGATTTCGTGCCCGAAAAGTTACCGGGACTTTCGAGAAACCGGCCTCAGGACCTCTCCGTTTCAAACCCAGTTTTTACAGTTAACTTTGTACGTGTAAGGGTGATTAATGTGTTTTTGCTTTTATTTTTGTCTTTTTAGCGATTCAAGTAAACCAGGTAAAAGAATTTTTCAATTCATCCTGTCCTGAAAATAACCAGTGATTTTACAAAGGTGGTACATATATGCTTGGGGCGGGGAAGGTGATGGGTACCGAAAGTATTTGGAGCCGTAGGGAAGTTCTGCTTAATTCGTATGAACATTTGTCTTGATTATGTACTGGTATTATTAGGAGATAAATTGATATTGATAAAATTACATGTCGTTCTCCATTTCTCGATTGTCTGGGATTTTCCGATATACGAAAACCGAGCTCTTACAATTATTTTGCTTGTCTTTTTTTGTTTTGTAGACGAACCGCCCAGGGGTCTTCCTCCTCTTCCATCACAACCAAAGGTAAGGTCCCACTCTTTGTGTTAAGTAAGGGGCGGATCCAGGATATTTCTTAGCAGGGGGTGCACTTCTAAGAAATGGCGTAACTGGCTGGTGACGTCAACAAATTTTAAAAGCGAATACGAAGAAGAAGGATTTTGACTAGGCAATAACATAATGTGAACTGCCTTCACTTGCTTAATCCTATATAATCTCGCAAAAAGTTTGAAAACCGCGCGCCATTGCCCATTCATTGTTGGACAAAACAAACAAAACAAGTTTCCGGTGACGTCATCCGTGCGTCTGTACTTTAGTAAGCTGATTTAGCAACAGAACGGGAACGTCGGTTGACGACGGGAATGCGTATCGAAAAGAGTCGCCCAATTTGCCGCTCTCCTATTGGTCAAGCCACTTGTTTCTATTTGCGCGCGCAGTCATCAACTGACGTTCCCGTTCTGTTGCTAAATCGCCTTAATAGATTATGGACAACGACCAATCACAGCGCGCGTAGCATGCGCTACATTGTACAAAGTCAGATACAAAATGGGCACCTTTGATTTTATAAATTTTCTTATTATCTCTAGTCACCTGTCGATCAGCTGAAAACTTCTCCCTGGTACCATGGCCCTTTGAATAAGAAGATAGCAGAAGATGCCTTAAAATCTTTCTCCAAGGTCGGTGACATTGTATTTTGAAAATGTTTCGTTTTACTTTTCTTCTTTCTAGCCTGCGGAGGCGCCGGTTATTTGCAGGCGACAAGAGGAGCCCTCAGTCCTAATCTTCAGTTTCCTATTACGGCATGCACGGCACGTTTGTAGCCAGCTTCGTTTGGACTTCCACTAAGAATGAATGGGATGCATAGAACGCGCGTTTAGTCCTTCTAGCACTCGTAATTTGATCCCCGCAATCCTGCGGGCTTAGACCATCTATCACATGCACATCGTTGGAGCAAGAGCGTTTAAGTCTTCGATCGTTCTTGCCTGCATTCCATAACCTTTGGTAATTACTAGTTGTGAAGTTAGTCTTCATAGAGCGCGCAGGGGAACACGCGAAGCGAAGAGGGGGCCTCCTCTCCTTTTCTCCTTTCGTGCGCTCCGGCTCGCGTCCTCGAAATTTCTCCCTTCGCCCTGAAAACACCGGCGCACGAAGGCCAGCTATGTTACTTTGCTCTTTTTTTTTCCATTTCTTGTGTTAAAATTCTGACGTTGGCATTTTTGTAATTGTTGTTCTTTCTTTACAGGATGGAGCCTTCATTGTTCGCAACAGTACCAGTGATCCCAACAATTATTCAATGTCACTCTATCTCAGGGGAAGTGTTCGGCATCTTAGGTAAAAAAATCGTTGCCTCCTTTTATTTCTTTTCGTGTACAATTTTCTTGTTAAGCTGGACTCTGTACCCACCCACTCTCGTAAAGCTATTTTGGTTACAGTAACTCAAGCAAAGAGAGCTTTTATTTGCGTCCCATGCGCCACTAGGCCTGAAAAGAACCTTTGAAGATTGTAGTTAAGTGACACCTTACTGAATATGTCTTAAGGCCTGTTTACATGGAGGTGAGGGACCCCATGTAGGTGAGGTAACAGGCTTAGGTGGGGTAACCTTCCTGTCCATATAATCTCTCATTTTAATTTGATCACGTTTACATGATAGGTGGGGTGACCCGCCAAGGCGGTTAGCCCGGTCTGCGAGACCGGGTTACACCCTCAGCCGGGGTCAATTTTGCCATGTAAACGTTTCAAGGTGGGGTAACCCGCCTAGCCGGGGTCGGATTCATGATACAGGAAATTCGCCCAAATTCACTTTGGCGGTGGCTTTGCATCATTATTAAAGGTAACAATAGAAAGCCACAGCACTGAAGGTTGCAGCAAAAGCAGCAAGTGAGTGTTGAAGAGCATTAATCGCCAAAACACGTGGTTTTCCAGCCTTTTTCTTGTTTACGTGCTTAGCGACCATTCAATAATCTTGAGAAAGTGTAACCCGGGATGGCGGGGATGTAAGATTGCATGTAAAGGAGGATTATGTTTTAACCCCACCTAAGCGGGTTACCTCACCTACCTGGGGTCCCCTTCCTCTATGTAAACAGGGCCTTAGGCGTGGTTTGGGTCATTGCAAGTACCGCGAAACCACTTCATTGCGTTGGGGGACTTTTGGACTGACTAGAATTGGGGTTTATCCTTAGCTAGTAGCTTTACTACTTTAACATAAAATCATGCTTTGTCAATGAGATGGTGGTTTGTGTGAGCTTTAGACTACGAGAAGTCTTTTGTTTTCGTCAGGGAGAGTAGGTTGGGAAACCGCGGTTTTCTCCCACCCTGATTTATCCTCTCTCGCTCTACTGTTCACAAAGATTTAAATCCTGTGCTATTGTATCATTTTTAATTCTTCTCACATTGCAGAATACCACGAACCAAGGAAAAATTTGTACTTGGAGACAGTGGGAAAATGGTAACGATTTACTTCGTTTATTTTTATGCGTAAGTAAAGAGAAAAAACTGTCGGTGGAGATATGATTAACTGAAAAAATGGACAACTGACAGACTAAAAGACCGATTTTGCTTAAGAGTCTGATCAGCAAGAAACTTGCTGACGTGCCCACCCGCCGTGTCTAACTGAATGAACGACTGATGATTGACTGATTGAATGACTGACTGACGAACCAACCGTTCTTTCGGTTTTCGTGTTAAAGCGCTGCCATGCTCTGGTTGTCGCTCTAACTGCTATTGTACCTCAGTTAATATCCTCAGGAGATTTGTTCCTTCGTCTTTTTGAAAATAAGAAGCTCATGCTCATATCAACGCGATCTCATAAAACGAGTTTATCCATTCCTTACATGCATAGAGCGATTTTCGTATGACCTTGAAAAAAGGTTTCGGTAAGTGTTCGTTCTTTGTTTCATCAGCCAATGGATGAAAAGATCAAAACATGGCCTCTTCGTTTTCCCGCCAAAGAACCCTAATATGGAGAAGGCATTGTTCGATTGGCCAATCTTGTTGTAGTATGACGTCAAAGCGAAGTATCGGTTGATTTCTAGAAAGTTCTCGGGCATGAAGTTTTTTCACCTGAGCATTCGCTTAACCAATGAAAAGCCAGACGCGTTTGTCTGTCCGTTCGATAAACCAATCAAATCGCTCTATTTCCGTTCGTTTGTCGTTTCTGTTTTGTTTACGCGTTTTCATTTCAAGGTCATACGAAAATCGCTCTAATAGAGAGGAGAATTCGTCACATCACCTTGCCATGGTAGCAAATTTTCTGGGCCGGGTTGTTCAAAGCCGGGTTAAGATGACCCAGGGTTAGTTCGAAATATGAATTCAGATATGAAAGCTTACAAAAAAATTCAGTTTAATTCTTTTTTTCTACAATTTGACGATTAGCTACTCGAAAAAGAATAAAGAAAATTTTCAGAGAAAGTGCTTTTGATGAAAAGAAAAAGAGACCCGGGTTAAAATTTAACCCGGGGTTAGCGCTGACCGGCCTTTGACCCTGGATGACAACGAACCGGAAACGTCACTTGAAAAGTGATCTTATTTAGTTTCATTTAATTTGTCAAATATTGGCAAAATTTTCTGGGATTGAATCCAAAAGGACCTTATTTAGTTAAGTTTAGAAAAAGAGAAAGGAATTTTTTTTTGTTGCGTTCACCTACTCCTTAAAGCGGGCGCGTGAAATTAATTAGGAAGTTTCATGTCCAGCAGTGCAACGACGGCTACGTATAGTACAAAAGCGTGATACGCGTGCAAAGTTGTTGTTTTACGGATATAAACCTATTGTTTTTTTGCCATTCTCGTTGCCGTCGCCGTCAACGTTGGTTAAGCTCTCTATTGTTGTGATCCAGAATTTTTGCTACCATGGTAACGTGATGTCACACTTCTCCTCTATTAATTTCAGGCCGGAATTATGTTAAATCTAGTGCCTGAACTCTAGCTTACGTTGCGTACGATTGAGATCTTACTAAAAAAAACTTAAGTGTAAGTCTTGTGGAGTGATGTATTTTTTTAAATATATTTTTCTAGCAATTTGACACAATCATGGAACTGGTTGACTACTACAGCCAACACCAAGTTGATCTCAAGACAGGAGGCTCTACAACTCTGACAGCTGCTTGTCCACGGAAGTAACCATCAATACCTATATCACTCTGATGATGTGTGGGAATAGTAAGATCACTCTCACCCAGCCAGTTGTCTGCGTGCTTGAGCCTTCCTGGCCAGAGGCTATGATGGCCGATATGCCAACTAGCCCTCAATTATTCTTTGACTAGGAATTGAATGATCAAGAATTATTTGGGGTGGTTTGGTCCAGTTACTTATAGGTTCACTGCATCTAGTGCTTCGCGTTTTCGTTCGTTGCAAAGCGCCTATATTTTTGTATAGCTTAATTAATGAATTTTTGTCTAAGAGAATTCAAACTACAATCCTGGCCAAAAGGTTTTTGGGTGCCTCCTCTTTTTCACGTGATTTTGTATGGAATTTGCAGCTAATCGGCAATACATACTCATAAACACGACCTCAACCAGATTTTCTCCCCTCCCCCCCCCCCCCCGTCCCTCAACAAAGTTGAAATCCTTAACTTGTGCAAGATATGTAAAAGGTGTTTGACTTGTAACACCCAACACTGTTCAGGAGGAGGGGGGAAGGGGGTCAACTTGAATTGCTTTTTATCACCTGAAACACAAAGTGTCCCAAACGTTTTGACCAGGATTGTAGTTTCAGTCCATGCCATGCTTATCAAGGCCAAGCTTCCAAGTAGTTGGTAGGCCGAGAAATTAGATACCGGAACCTTTAGACCCTAAGAGGAAGACGACTGCGAGGACGAGATTTTTTCTCGATACCAAGAAGTGCGCGCGTCATTTTGGCGGGAAAACGTGATAACCGTCGTCATTCTACAATGGGGTTTACTGCCGGAAAGAAGCATCAAAAGTTAGAAGTGTTATCATTTTGTGATCGGGAGAGAGCTAAACCCCCGAAAGGTCTCTATTATATTTTCTTGTTGTTAAACGTAATTGACAGTTAAACAGTCTGTGACTGAGCGAATCTATATCAGGACTCGTTTGTCTTAGAAATCGCATTAGTACCTCATCGACTGTTTCGTGTGGAGTTTAGATGTTTAGAATAATATAACCAAAGTGGTAATGATCACTCTAATCTTTAAAGGATAAGTTTAAGTATGTTGAAGAAACCTTATTTTCACATCGGAGTTGCATCTATTTTTGTATCACTGTAACTGTACTTTAGTATTTTTTAACATAGTATATGTTCAATATTTAGTACCGTGGTAGGAGGAAAAACTTGACAAAGAGTATTAAAGTATTTTTGAATGAGCCTTATTGAAAGGGACGCTTTAGATAAGCGCAGTGTACCACAATGAAATGCAGTCTTTCTTGAATATTGCGAGGTCATTTGGTACGTTGTAGAGATTTGTACAGGGTAAATGGGGTAATTGTGCCATGAAATATCTACGGTTATTTAGCAGTATTGTACATAGCAGATTTTAGTAATATGCAATTAATATTTAAGTTAAGATGCTTTGAATCCGACGAAACGCTTGTTGTTGGGCGGAAATTATTGTATATTTTTCTATGATTATTACTCAAGATAGAGTTACCATTTATCACTAAGTCTTGATGTGTGACGGATAATGGGCGTCAGAATTGTTGTGCTTCGTCGTAACCTATTGAGACGGTCTACGTTGTTAAAAAGTTGGATAGCACCGCTGTCATCCACTGGATAAATCTGATGCGATTGGTTACCCTGTTACCTGTTCTCTGGATAGTGATTTGTCCGGTGGATGGCACTATTCACCTTCGAAAAACTAAGACTTGGACTGACCTGTAGAAAGTATGAATTTAGAAACTCTTTCCAGCCTTCTAAGGTAGCATACTCAGAATCGAGGCCTTCTTAATTTACAGCCTTTCTCGCCTTTCATTCGTCCGGGTCCTGTTTCCCATAATTCAAGAGAGAGTTTTGATAGTTTTGATATTTTACGTTATGTATACCTCATATTTTGAATAATAAAGATTTATATCTTTTGATAGCCACGTGACTCATCCTGACATGTTAAGCTTGAATTTCGTGATGTAAGAAAGCAGTCGCCAGCATGTACTAGATCCCAGAATACCCCGAAATACCTCCAAATAGGTAAGATAAAAACGGCAAACAGACATCATTGCCTTAATATACAAAATATATATGACATGGTTTCTTTGTTCAATTTTATTCATTTACTTTTTTGGGTTTTGTTTGGTTTAGTACATGCAGTCAGCTGTATGGCTTGTTGTTCACCCATTCGCAATAAATTGCAACTGGGCTTTATAAAAAAAAAAAGAAAAAGAACAAAACGACTGACAAGTATGAATCACTTTAAAACAGTGTGAGTTGAGGGTACAAAGTTATCGGTTTTAGAAGAAACGTCAAGTGTGGTGTATTAGTATTCACCCATTGTAAAGGAAAAATAGTCCCGAGAGGACATTTGCTTTAAACTTAAAGCTACTTCTTTGCCTTGCCAGTGGCCTGTCGACGTCCTTAAAGCAGGCTATGTTTGAATTCTCTATGCGGGATCGACCATAACCAGAATAGCAGCAGGTGATTTGGGTTTATCCCGCCTGGGAGGTGGACAAATTTCAAATGCTCCGCCCCTGAGACATAACTGAGACTTGAACTGAGACAAACCCAAGTAATGGAATGAGGAGGATTGGGACGGGCTTTGCTTCAGTACCCAGTTTTTCGCGGCTTTCTTTACAGAAAGACCGTCAAGATGGCGGCAGTGAATCCAGCTGTAGTTTGGCTTATTATAGCCGCGATTGTGGGAACTGCTTTGCTTATTGCTACTTTTATAGCCAACAGAAATCAAAAGAAGAAGAAGAAGGGTGAGTATTTCGTTATCCTTGTGAGATAGTATCTCGAGGGTAGGAAAAATGCCGCTTTTGAACGTAATCATATCAAATTGCTACGTCAGCTTTAAGCTTGAAGCTCATAAACTTAAATTCTATTGACCAACTTTCTACGGATAATATATAGATTTAGCCAGGGCTAAAAGCGAAGCTCCCATTAATAAATTTATTATTTAAATCAAACAAAAAACTTGTAATCCACAAATCAGTTAACTTAAGGGGAAATTCATATGACTTTTGAGGGAAAGGCTAAGTGATTTTAGAGTGAAACATCTTACATTGAGTTGATAGCCATATAAAACACCCAAAAATAGCAATCATCTTCGATCACATTCAAGAGCCGTAATGGCTCTTGATCACAGTGGATTATACCTGGAAAACAAATTTTTGGAAAACAAATCAGGCCGAATTTTTTGCTTTCGACAGGTTTACTTTACAAAATCTTGCAAAACAAATCCGGGCATGTGTAAACCAACCTTTTATACTTTTTACACATCACATCTGAGGTGAAACCGTACTATTTATCATACAGACCTCGGACAGAAAGCAGTATTTCACAATTTTTCAAGACAAATTGCACTCAGTTAATATTCAGGACGATCAATTTATTGTGGGCTTTTAGCGAAACCGTTAAAAAATTTCCAAAATCACGTATACGGCCAGCCAGTTCTCACTTTTAACAAGCGCCAAATTTGCAGCGAACATTACTAGAGCTATGCTTCAACATAAATAATTTATTGTTTTTTTTTTTTATTTAAGGGTCTTATAACGATGTGTAATCTAGAAAAGTGTTTGATACGTGCGGCAAAAAGATAACTCCTGCGAGCAATGTTCATGAACGACTGAAAACAAACAGCACAGCGATTAAAATTGGAAGAGAGACTACTAACAATCACTAAAAGAAATATAATTTGGTTAAACATTTACAGAGACAACGATTTTCATTCACGAAGATAAGTATTAAAGCGTTTCGAAAAATCCTGAGTCTTAAAGCTTAATAAGTTTATGTTTTAAGTCAGCCTCGCAGTGTTTCCTTTTCTCAAAGATGATCTCGAGGCAAGAAAATCGCTCAAAGTTTTCTGTCTACAGCCAAATTTATAACTAAATATTCTTCGGAACGTTTTCTTTCTATTTGCGGTCAGAAAATATATCTCAAGGCTTTTTAAAGTTCTGTAAGCTTATATCAAACCTGATATTAGGTCGGTTCATTGTCTCAAATCTTACAAACGTGCATAAACTTGCCGCATAAATTGTGCTCGACTACATGGAATTAAAAATAAAAAAACAAACATCAAATGCAATCATTACTCAGGCTTACCATTTAAGATGTAGCTCCTGAAAGCTATCAAGTAATGCGAGAATCGCTTAAGAATTTTGAATCCTTTTTAATACGCATCAAGCAAGGTGAAAAACGAAAACGATGCCATCCGAAATCGGATTTCCAACTTTGACAAGCGACGCATCTCTCAACCAAAAAACAAATGAACAAACTAGCCATGAATAACAGACTTGATAGCAGCTGTATTTCATTTTGTACATACAGTGGAAAAAGACAGTGAAAAACATCACAAGTTGACACAAAACTCTGTCAGCTTCAGCTGTCAAAGTAAACAAGTTTCAAGATGCTGCATAAATTTTCCACATGAACTCACCTGTCAAATTTTGACCAATCAGAGCATAAAAATTGGGCGTAGAGCGTGACCAACGCGTGACCTAGGTAAGAAAAGGTCTTCCCCTCCTAAATTTTTAAATAACTTGCTGAATTTTCACGTCCATGGTTAGTTTGAAATCAAACTCTTAATAGTGTGGGGCCATCATGATTTAAACACAGCATATTTTATATAAATTAAAAAAATAAACTTGAGCCTGTGATCATTTGAAAACCAGTAACGTGTCAGCGGATAACTTAAAAAGTACTCGACCTCGATGGGTCGTCACCTGAGCCCGTGATATGGTCAGGTGGTACTGGTCAGCGGATAGCTTGTTTTGACAGCTGTCAATTGATCACAACACCCACGACATTGATGTGCAATCAGTTTCCTCCTGGGCTCCCAAAGTAGTTAGAAAGTGTGAAAGTAAACATTGGTTGTCCTCTGGTGCGGGCGGTCGGCAGTCGGTGTACAGTCACGTGATTACCAAATTTTCTGGGATGGGTAGATTTACTTAGCTATGGGGCTCCACCCACGCATGCGTGGAGCTCCGCCATGAAAGTAGTATACGTAACACAAGCAAATTTCATTTACTATGTGAGTGTTTCAATTATTTTGAATACTTTTATTACAATTATCAAGATAAACGTGGGTGCTTAACAATACTTTATTAAAATTTATATTGCACACAGAGAACCATGTCAAAATATATCTAATTCCTATTCATCACCAAGTTGTAGTGGTGGTAGTTAAGTAATATACAAGAAGATGCCACTATTGAAAGCAGTATTAAACCATAACATTTGAGTGGAAGTAAATTTATCGATCAACAAATATGCTGTCCTGTTCATTTGTTGTTTTCAACAGTGTACTGCAGTGATGCCAACTCTCCTGCTTTTGGTGGGAGACTTGCACTTTTTTGCCTCGTCTCCCGCTCTCCCACTTTGGTACATAAATCTCCCGCTTTTTACGTCCAGTATAAATATTGAATACTTAGTAAAACATAAAACAGACTTAGTTTGAGATTTAGCCCATTTTTAACTAAAAACTTGAATTTTCTTAGTCACAGTACGGTTTCTGGGGCATTTTTGTTGTTGACAAAGATTATTTCTAGCATTCGAATTTTTATAGTATGTACATCATGTAAGATGTCATATAATGTCCTAAGTCATTCCCATTGGGGGCTGGGTCAATTTTTTTTTTGGGGGGGGGTCATTGAAATTCCGGGGGGGGAGTAGAAAAAAGACAGTCTCCCGATTTTAGGTCTCCTGAGGTTGGCATCTCTGGTACTGTATCATGTCAATGTTCAATGTTGAAACTGGCCATTCATTATATGTTGAAAACTGTTGAGTAAGGTTTTGTTTATGGCTTTATTCTGTTCAACAATTCATGGAAGTGATGTAAGCAACAAATGTTGAACTCTTTGTTATTGATTAAGGACAGTTGATGATTAATTCAATCATCTGTGTAACTTGGGATCCCTATGTGTGAATTAGTTAAGGTGTCCTGTGAAGGTTTAAATTCTGTGCTTCTTACCTAGGGGGTTTACATTTATAACAGGTCCGGCAGCATAGAATAGTGATGAAGAAGTTAGAGGGAACATAGTTGATACTATTTCCCTTTCCTTTTGCTTCCTGTCATAGTGTATCTGCATTATATTTCATTCTCAATGGACGAGACATTTTTCCATGTTAGCATGTTGGTTTCTTGTCTTGTAAATAAATTCATTGGCAGCATCAGTCCAAACAAATTGATTCTGAAGTGCAGTTTTACGAGACAGGATTAAAAACAACACAGAGAGGAACATACTGTAAAATTCTGAAAATAAGCCTTGTGGCTTATATTTTTCAAAGACCCTTTTTGAGGAGCTTATTTTTGGTGGGGCTTGGAGGGAAATTTGCGTCTCAAAATCGATTGGGCTAGCTTATAGTTGAAAGGAAATAAATATTTATGTCAGTAATTTGCAGAACGTTTTTACTGAAACTCGCGTTGAGGACATAGACCTTTCTAAAATGTAGCCATGCAAGTACTTTGTCAATACGGACCGTGGAAATCAAAGCCAAGAGTGAAGAGGAACCATGCAAACAGCAATTAACTGTGACACTTTCTGACTACAAACACTTGGCACATACATAATAGTTCTTTGGCAAATACAAACATTTATGTTACTGTACCATTTTTGCTATGTTTTATGTTGTATTTTGGTGCATCTTACAACTATAAGCCCCCGGGGGCTTATATTTAGAGGGGCAATTTAACAGAGGGTTTTTTTTTTGCGTTACGAGTTTGAGGGGCTTATATATGGAGGGGCTTATTTTGGAATTTTACGGTATCGTGAATTGGATATGTCGTACCCACTTAAAAGAGTATCACGAACCAGTTTTGGATCAATCTAGGTGTGAGGGAAACTGCCTACCTACCCCTCCCCTAAGCCAACATTTTGCCCTAAGTGAGAAGTAAGTGATAATGTTAACTTAGGGGAGGGGTAGGTGGGCAGTTTCCTAGAAACCTAAATTGATTACCAGTTTTTTTGCACTTTCAACAGGTTTATTTGGTTTACTGTAATCTTCTCTGAACATAATGGAATAACTCAAGACTCCGAGGGAGAGAGTAAAAAAAAACCTGGAACTTAGTACGTTTTCTGCTCTATCTTGATGGCGTCCTCATCTGATACTGAGTGGCCACTTATATACCTAAAAATGTCCTTGCGGTCGCGAGTTAATTAACACCATGTAATAGCTGCTATTTTAACATGTCCTTGCAGTAATGCTCTAGCGTTGGGTGGAATGCAAAGCACATCACTTGAACATTGGAATCACACTAAACTTTTATTTTTGAAATTTTGGTTGAATCTGAAGACACTTGTAGCCTTGGCAACTTTTTATATTAATAAAGTTTGAAAAGTTTCCATGGAACCCCGGCGGTTCACACTTTGCTGCTATAGCGAAGTCTTCTATCTGAATTTATAATCAAATTGGTAAAAATAAAAAAAATCTTTTATTAATGCTAGGTGCATCTAGACAGCCAGAAGGGATTGACAATGCAGGAGAAGTGGGAGGAGCAAGGAGAAGAGTCAGAAATGCTCGGTCAAGAATGAATGCCAGAAGAGCACAGAATGATGATGATGATGATGATGATGATGAATATGATGGTTTGTTCTTGATTGATAAAGTTGATATTGAAAAAAATAGTATGATATTAAAATATTTAATTTATGATCATCATGTTCAAATATGAATTATTTCATATACTTCACATCATTTCACTCCTCACGGGAGACATGAACTCAATAAATTGACCTCGCTCCCAATGTGTGGCTTCATAGCTCAGTTGGTAGAGCAAAGCACCGGCAACGCGGAGGTCATGGGTTCGAATCCCATTGAAGCCCTGATTTTTTTTCAGGCTTCTTCTTTCCAATTGCTTAAATTGGAAAATTCACTGCAATGATCATTCTTTACTTTCATCTACAACCACAGTTCAAATATGAATTATTTCATATACTTCACATCACCAACAACAATGTTAAAAACCACATGTGGTGTAGCCTTTGGGGTTCGAGCCCAAGCCACATTGGAGGGAGGCATTCACCATTGCACCACTTTCGGACCTCTAGCTGTTGAAGTCCAAAGAGTGATCCATGTCAATTTTCTCCCAATACATAATCAAGAGAGAACATCGTAAGAATTGCAACAAAAGATCACCTTAAGGAAAATGCCTTGATCTTAAACCAAATTCTCTTAACTAATTTTGTAAGGAAATGTATTCAAAGAACAGTCAAGAGAATTTGTATATGACCACATGTGGTTTTTAACATTGTTGTTGGTGATGTGAAGTATATGAAATAATTCATATTTGAACTGTGGTTGTAGATGAAAGTAAAGAATGATCATCGCAGTGAATTTTCCAATTTAAGCAATTGGAAAGAAGAAGCCTGAAAAAAATCAGGGCTTCAACGGGATTCGAACCCATGACCTCCGCGTTGCCGGTGCTTTGCTCTACCAACTGAGCTATGAAGCCACACATTGGGAGCGAGGTCAATTTATTGAGTTCATGTCTCCCGTGAGGAGTGAAATAATGTGAAGTATATGAAATAATTCATATTTGAACATGATGATCATTCTTTACTTTCATTGTTGTTGGTCTTTAGCTTGCCTTGAAGAGGTTTTTCTTTGGGTACTCTCTTTTTGCTCTCTCCTCAAAACCAGCATTTTCAAATTCCAGTTTGATCTGGAATGTTAGACAAAGAACCACTTTTTGAAGTGTTACCACTTAATTGTTATTTATTCTTTTTTAATTATTAAATTAACCAACCCACTGTTGGGAATTTTCTAGTGTGCTAACTCAACAAATACCAGCATTTTGAAATTTTATCACTGATGAGAGCCATTTCTTGTCATAGGTGCTGGTGACGAAGGAGCCTACTCTATGGGACTTGATAATCAGATGCCTGTTGGTAAGATTGGAGCAAAAAAACAGCGAAAGCTTGAGATGAAGGAGGAGAAGAGGATTTTAAGGGAGGTGTGGTCAGTTATACTTTGATAATTGACATACTTAGCACAAACTGTTCGAATTAGTCGTGAAGATATAAAAAAAAGAGTGTCAATGTTTTGTGGCAAGTTGGCAGTAAAGGGTCTTTCTGTATTTAAATGTACATGACTAAACACCATTAATCTGCATATATATGGCCACACTTTTATGTGCTGGGTATGGACGCAAGATTCAACTGCCCAAAGTCGTCAAATGTATACAGTTGTAAATAAAAAAGTAATGATTAAGAGAGACTTTATTTTTTATTGAGTGTCAACATAATTATTTAGCCCTAAGTACAAACTCAGGAGGATTTTATACCCGGCCATGCTTAAGAGTTGATAGCCATTTCTTTGTGTTTTTCTGAGCCATACAAAGGTCTTGCTGTTTGCAGAGCAAAAGAAGGACCTTCTACCTTAGTTTATTTGAGACCCTGCAGACTGCTGCACTATTGTCTGCACTATTGTCTGTGTTGTTTGTGTTTTGACTTCACTTTTTGTCTTTGTTAGTTTTTTACCGACCTTAATTTGTATTTACAAAATTCTAATACTGGCTGCCTGCCCTTTTTAACCCTAAAGTTATTTCAGGCAGCCAGACCCCTATTTATTTATTCTTTCTATATTAGTATTATATCACTTTGTAATATTTAGGGCAAAAATTAAATTTGTTGTTGTTGTTGTTGTAAGGATCGGTTCATTTGGGGTGATCCGATCACTTGGATCTTGGTACATCGAATGAACAATAGTTATCCTTTTCCAGTGTCTTTTTAACAGATCCTTTGATGTGCTAATTCAGGGTGTCCAGTTCCTATTTTTTCCTATTTTTTGAGCATGTTCCTGTTTTCTCCTATTGTAAACTAAAACCTCCTATTTTTCCTATTTTTTCATTGGTGAAGCCAAAATTTGCAACAAAATTGAAAATGGAATTACCGGTATAGTTGTATTGTGTTTTAGAGTGAGATTCATCATAAAGCAAGTAGTATGTTTACTTTGATGTTCTAATAGTAGCAAAAATAATAGTTGCATTGGTTCTTTCCGTAACCTCTATTACCCATGAGAGTTCTGTTGACAACTTTGTTATATTGCTACTTTTGTATAATTTTCTAGTGCACCTACATGTAAATTGTATGTAGTGTTATAGTTCTCATAACTATTGAATAATAATTGTGCATAGCCCACTGAAACTGCATTTCAGTTGCTGTACACTAAATGATATATTTAGAGGTCTTGCATGCTTTTATGTTCATCTTTGAAATTGAAAACATGATCAAGTTACCCCTTCACAACACAGATAAGGGAAATCATCCAATCAGCTTCTTATTTGAAGTTCAGGGCTGCTAAAAAGTTTCAAGTAGCAGGCTGATGATGAATAGTAGGTGGCTTTGGAACTCGCACCAAAGGCACAAGTTCTTGAGGGCCGAGGCATCTAGGGACATTTTGAAATTTAGAGTCTCAGAAATGGTATATCCCTGGGGGTTTTCAAGAGGTATTTTCCACCGCGGATTTAATGTTGTTTCATCAGAATACTCGCAACACTGGGAACAATTCCATCGAAATGTCGCAGTCATTCAGCAACATTGCACGGTTCGAACGTTTCACAGATCAAAACCTGTTTAAATATGCATTCAATGCCATTCAAAACTGGAACACGGATGCTTGACAATTTTATTCGATGGTGCTTATTTTTTGTTAGCAGTTATGGTAGAAGGAGATGAAAGAAGCCAGCTAAGGATGGCTAACTAGCCGGCGGTTTTGGCCGGCTACCGGCCCTTATTGACAGCCCTGAGTGTAAAAAACCAATCACTAGCTGGATTCTGTAAGCTACATGAAAAGAACAGACCCAAGTTTAGTTTACGACACTAGCTCTCTTGATGAGCTGTTGTTAACAACTATAACCTAAGCAACTGACAAAGGATCCAATTTTTGTTTCTGAAACCGGTCTTGGAGTCGCAGCTAACCAGGGTGTTACGTTCTTCTTAGAGCTTAGCCGTGAGACACTTACAATCTGGTACCAAATGCAGTCTTTTGAGTCAAACAAGCGTATTCTCAACCAGCTACCAATTGTAGATAGACGGAAGGAAAGCTTTCCATGCAACTTTTTAGCTCGATATCCTTCAATGACAATGCAATTGTAAGAAATTTCTATTTTAAGAAATTTCACTCTTTGAAGCTTTTCAAAGATTTGCCGCCAACTTGAAGGGAATGTGCATTTGATCACCTTTGATTATAGAACCGCGCTTGACCTGTAGTCAAGCATATCATTCTGATTATAGCGTAACTGAGTCAATAAACTAAATGTTACTGATCATTTTCACTCCCTCTAAACCGTGAACTTGAAAGTTTATATAAATCCTGCGGACGTGGAAGCTGAGGACTCATAGTCCTGATGGCGTGCAGGGAGGCTATCTATGTCAAAGAAAGTACTAGTTATTGATTTTCCTATTTTTAATACAAAGTTTCCTATTTTTCCTATTATCTCAATCCTGAGTGTCCTATTTTCCTATTTTTTGAGCAACCATAGTGCTGGACACCCTGTGCTATGATCCGAGTGATCTTGGATCAGTGATCCTGATTTGGATCATCCTAGTGGAATGCACCAGAATCTAATTAACCCTGCCAAAATCAACTTAGTTATCGACTCTTCTGAAACTCATATTGTTGGTATCCTTTCTCTAGCAAATAGAGGCTGAACGAGAAGACAGAAAAGAGCGCGAGGCGCTCAGAGAAGAAGAAAGAAAGAGACTGGAGGCACAACGAAAGAGGGAACAAGAAAGACTTGTAAGTACATAGCCTTAATTGCATTTGGTAAAATAAACTGTAAATTCATGGAAATTAAAGAAAAATACTAAATTTAAAAATGTACATGTAAAAAACATTCAGTTTTTTGAAAACTGCTTTTCTTGGATTCTTCCATTTGTTTCACAGTCAAATTAAGTTCCAAATAAAATAATAGATAATTATAACAAAAAAGTAGCAAATAAAGTCTTTTACTGGTAACAGTGCCACCAAGTAGTTCTTTATCTACTATAACTATTTTAAATTTGATTGGAATTTGGAGTTGTTGGTTTTTGAGGGGAAACCAGAGAATCCAGACCCAGGAATGTAATTCAGTCCCATGATATCAAATTTTTTTGGTTGGCGAAATCAAAGACCTCTTGTGATGGTTTCTCTGTAGATGTCAAATTTCTTATTTTAGGAAGAGGAGGAACGCAAAAGAAAGGAGGAACAAGAGCGTAAAGAGCATGAAGAATATCTGCTATTAAAAGAACAGTTTACAGTTGAAGAAGAAGGTGTTGGCGAGACTGCTGAAGAAGTAAGGTTTTGTCATGTTGTTTTACTATCTACAGCTTAGACAAATAAGAGTATACATGTGTTTTCACTACAACTTCATTTTTTCGTAGCTACAGTAGTTTTATTGTTAAATTAAGAAAACTGTGATTACCTGAAATATTTCAAAAGTGTTAATAAAATTTGTGTTATGACCAATCACCACTAAGATCAGGACATGCAAGGAAGCCACAGAAACACAATCTAATTACCATTGTTGCTTGCAGTATAGTTTTCCTTGTAACACATTAAAACATTCTTTCTGGTGTTGTTGATTTTCTGAGTTTCAAATATAAGTATTGATTTGCATTTGTCTAATTTGTTTTAGTCTGAAGCTCTGCTAGAGGAATTCATTACCTACATTAAGGTAACTTTCCACATGCTTGTAAAACTCAACTTTGTAGTGATTGAAGGGTTGTCAAAAGTAGCCGGTTGCCGACAAAAATCACCACCTAGTTGGTTAGTATCGGCCGGCTACTCTGCTTGGCATTCTTTACAGGTGGCATTTTTTAAATAAAACATCCCTGGACTGGGCACTTACATTCATTTGGCAACTCAGCCATCTACTTCAAAACTTTCTGACAACCCTGAGTGATTAGGAACAACTTGGCATTCATAAATAATTATTAATAGGTACTAATTAATTATTTTCAATAATCTACATTGTCTTTAAAGGAATCCAAGGTAGTGTTATTGGAAGAACTAGCTTGTCAGTTTGGTCTTCGCACACAAGATGCTATTGATAGATTGCAGGCTTTACAGGAAATGGAGAGGATAACAGGTATACTTATTGATTGGTTGTTGTCTTTGTGATCTGTAAACTAATTCAGCGTGCATTATGACAAGGCAAAAGTTCCATGGGGAATTCCAATCATGTAAAACTTCAGATTACCTATGTTTGACTCTACCTCTAGCCCTAACCAGGGCAATCATTTAACTTCTGCAACACCCTAGCCTGAGAAAACATCTGACAGTCATGAAGTCTAAGGAATGAGTGCAGAAATTCCAGATTGAATTTTATTGCAGGGAGGGTGAAGTGTCAAAAATTTTGGTTTTGATAGTCATCGGTGTTAAGGATTGCCATCATCATTTTCATCATCATTGTATATGTATGTGGAATGTCTTCAGACAGGTGGTTGTGTTGACCAATGCTGAAGATAAATAGGTTCATCTAGGTTAACCCTTCAAACCTGAAGATCAAAAGTTGAATTCTCATTTTTAGCCCCTATTCAATTCCTACAGAAGTAGTGGGGAGAAGTTGATAAAATATCCAGCAAATTCATTTTGTGTGATCATGTCTGTAATTCTCATGACTACTCTGCTTTACAAATCATTGATATTACAAGGAGAAATTTGATGCTGATCACTCTTAGGGCTTAAAGGGTTAACCACGGATCTCAATCATGTACTGCTCTGATGATTCAGAAGCGCTCCAGTGTTGTCCGTTATGGGCATTTATAACCATTGCCAAAGTGGATGTTGCTACTTGTACAGTTGGCTCCGGATAACTCAAACCTCATGCTAACTCAAACCAAAGTCGATTTCCCCTGGATTGCCTTCATACATGTACTGTAATTTTCCCTCAGTAACTCAAACCCTCGATAACTTGAACCTCCCGCTAAATCAAAGTAATTTTTGTCTCCCTTCAGATCATTTCTATATAATTCTACCCTTGATAACTCGAACCATGTTTTAAGCGTGTGACAAGTGAAAAAAGTGCACTGTAGTCCAAAACACTGAAAAAACAAAACAAGAATTCTTTGTGACAATTCTTTGTTTCACTTTTTTGTCACTCCAGTTCAAATTCAGCGTCCATCTCAGAATATTAATCAAGCTTTGTTGCTTAATTCCTTTTTCAAAATACTAATCAATATCTCTCATGATCACGGCTGCTCTTGAAGTAAAGTGTCCATAATAGTTGCATTCCCTCCCTAACCATTTTCTGATTTCCTTATTCCTGGTTATTTTCTTCAAACTCTTGATAACTCACACTTTTTTGGATTTCTCTAGAAGGTTCGAATTATCAAGAGTTGACTGTATTTTTGAATCTATTTCTTTTCTTCTGTTTAGGTGAAGCTATTAAATTAAACCATTCTTTTATTAAAACTCCTCTTTAAGGTGTGACAGATGATCGTGGAAAATTCATTTACATATCACCAGAAGAGCTCCAAGCTGTAGCCAAGTTTATTAAGCAGCGTGGGCGTGTTACGATCAGTGAACTTGCAGAAAGCAGTAACTCTCTCATAAATCTTCATACAGATAAGTCTCACACAGAAACTCAAAAAATTGCTCAAGTATCTGCATAGGTGCATTTGAGTTTTGACAATCAGGTTGTGAAAAGAAGAAGTATTTATTTGAAAATTTCAAGTGAAAAGGCACTAGGCTTTTACCCACAAAGACTTCCTGCCTGTTACTTGCAAGTTTTTGAACACTAAATGAGGCACACAACCTCTTTTTGGATTATACACCTTGTATAGTCAACTGTCATGAAATATAATTGACTGTGACCATCATAACTCATTTGATAACAGTGCCTCATTGAAAGCAAATTTACTGTTAGAATAGACAAGTCAACTTGATACATTATCTGTCTTGTGCCAATTTTCATATTTTAATAGACAACACACACTATCAAAGAGCAATAGAGGAAGATAGTGATGTATTATATTTCTCCCAAAACCCTTTCATAAGGTGGTATATGGGTATTTTTCTGGAACAACTGAGTTATTCTCATTATTAATATTAGTGGAACTCCACGTGCGCCTAAGCGGAGCACCATACCTAAGAAATGTAATTTTGGTAATCTATTCATCCAAGAAAAAATTAATTTAGAAACCATGTGACATGTGTCCGTCCATCCATCTGTCTGCACCACAGGGAAAGCAATGTGAAAAATTGTGTTGTTTTCAACTTCATTTGATAATAGACATCCCTATTATGGTCAATCGACAGCTGTCAAAAAAAGGTATCTGCTGACCAGTCACATGACTGTATCATGGGCTCAAGTGCCAACTCATCCAGGTCACATGTTTTTTTTTAAGTTTTCCACCAACCAGTTATTAGATTTTAATTGATTGCTGGCTCACATTTATGTTTTTCAGTCATATGGTTCTCCCCTAAAGTTAAGTATAGATTAATTTTGTGGATTTCTTTGCAATGGTTCCAAGTCCATTGTCTGAAGTAAATTTAGAATGCATAAACGGGAGCTTTGCTTTTAACTCTGGCTAAATCTATATAAGAGACAAGATGTACTTCTGACACTGTATTTTATAGGTCTGGCACATACAGCTGTAGTTAAAAAAGTAATGATCTAGTAAAATGTTATTGAACAGTCCTATACTCTTTATGAAGTTGCAAGTAGCAGTTACAGTTAAAATACTGAAAATGCAGTGGTTATTTTATACATGTTTTGAATAGCATGTCAAATAAATTAAATTACAGTTAAAAGTTATTACATCATAAAAAGACAAGTAGTACATTAAAAATTTTAAAAATTAAAATGAAACATTTTAGCAGATTTGGGCTAAATGATCAACTTAACTTCGTAATATTGCAATAAATAGTTCAATTTGTCAATAAATAAATAAAAAAATAGTTTTGAAGTACATGTACCAACTGGCAGCATTTGGCTGGGTTAAAACACAAATAATCTAGTAAGTGTTCTACATTACAATGTTTTTTTAAAAAAAATCTGATACTGTTGTTATTTATTCTAATCAGGAAAACTGATAGCTACTTAAAACAGTGGGCCACTTTCGAGTTCCAAAAACCCTCACTTTCAAAATGAGGCTAGGTGCACAACCTTTCTTGTGAAAATGAGTTTTATTTGCATGAGAATGAAAAATGATTTCCATATTAAAGGCCGAGCACCTAAACTCGTTTGGAAACAGAGGCACGGGGGAACTCGGAAATGGCCTATTCTTCTGGCATGGCATCAAGGTTTTAGCCAGAAGGGTGTCCAGCTGACCTATGGTCAGCCATTTTAGAAAGAAGTACAAGGAAATTCACTTGATCTCTTATAATGTTATGGGAAAACATGCCTTCTGGACGGCTAGTTTTCAATGTCTCGCTAATAGCCTGATGGCAGTATTCTCTGAAATAGCATATCTCAATGCAAGGAGATTATCCTGATTTTACAATGCAGCATTGTGTAGTCTTCTGTATCATTGTGCATGCATTCTTTTCAATTTGACTTTGACCTGAGGCAGATGGCAAAGAATGCTCGTCTTCTGTATTGAAGTCAATTATCATCATCTACTATCACCTTCAGGATAACCTTCTAAATGCCGTACATCTACAAATTTGGCAAAGCCAGCTCTTTTAATTGCCTCTATGCCAATGTCTCTGGAAAAAAAAGATAAATCGTATGATAAACAATTATTTCAAAAATAAACTCTATACCTTGGATATAAATGCTTGGGAATTGCTCAAATAAAATGAATAAATAAATTAATTAATAATACAAACAATAACTAGCTGATATATTAAGGGGAAATACCTACTCATGTCTGTAATATTGTCAGGTGACTGAGTAAATTATATTATTATTACTACTTATAGGCAGTACATTTACGTACGTGTTTGTTGTTATTGACACTCACTTTGTTGGGCTCATAACTTAGGGCAGCTTTTACTATTGATATCAGACACAATGAGGTGCCTTCAGAATAGACACAAATACGTTGACTTTTTGTCATACTGAATGAGACCCTGTTTTGAGCATTTATAGTTTCTCAAATGCTCAATGATAACATGATAAAATCAATGATAAAATATTAAGGTTAAAAAAGTTATTAGGTTTTCCATCTTCAAAGTTTTAATGACTGAACATTCCCTTTGTTTTCTTATCACGAGATATTTTATGATTTGAGAAACTAATTTGTTTTAATATAATACTTACGAGTCTTCAAAGGCGCAGCAGAATTGTGGCAACACTCCCAGCTGGTTGGCTGCTGTCAGAAAGGCATCTGGACTGGGTTTGGCATTCTCGTAGTCTTCATTTCCAACTACTACATTAAACAGGTCTCGAATACCAGTTTCCGTCAATGCTGTAAAAAGAAAATTAATAAAAATAGAATTCATAAGTATAGAATGTTACAACATTTTTGAGCTTGTTCCAAAAAATATTTTGATTTTTACCGGGAATTCCAAATGAGTACTTAATAAATACAGAATCAAAACACATGGATCATAATTTAGATGATATGAAGAAATCTGAACAGTATTGAAGTTAGCAAGTGGCTGAATTGATAGCATAAATAAAATGTATAGTCATTTGTGATTAAGCTCTAAGGACTTGCACGAAATTTCCATCAGAACACTATCAGACATAAATACATAATATGGGTACTCTATGGTTAACAACAAATCCATCAAATCCATCCATCATTTCTCCAGTGTCTATATCCAGCATCAGGTTTTGCTGGGGTGGGTATAGGGGTGGCCTTGACCTAGGGGTTCAGTTGAACCCCCGTAGATAAAACTGCTACAGTCAACTCTCAATAAGATGGACACCTTTTCCAGCACTATGTGTCCATCTTAGAGAGGCGTCTGTCTTATAGAGAGTCAGTTGAAAGGGGTAAAGACAGGCAGGGACCAACTCTAGGTGTTTATAGTAGCTATAGTGAGGTGTCTGTTTTATAGAGGTGTCCATCAAGCAAGAGTTGACTGTATTGCCTTGAACCTGTAACCTGCAATGCTGGCGCTTTTGCCTTGTGAGTGCTCCAGTAAGCAGCAAAGCTGTGAAAATGCTCTCAATTAATTTCTCATTGTTTCCTCTTTCAGTTGACTCTCTGTAAGATGGACACCTCTCTAAGATGGACACATAGAGCTGGAAAAGGTGTCCGTCTTATTGAGAGTTGACTGTAGCAGTTTTATCCAAGGGGGTTCACCCCATGCCCGTGACCAAAATAGATAAATTAATTAGTTTTCTACCAGAGGTTGTGCATCACATAGTGAAAGACTCAGTAAAAAGTATAGACTAGAACATAATGATTCTTTTGTAATAATTATTGGTATGGGGTGGAGATTGCCTCTGGACTCATTGGACATTTCTGCTTTCAGGGGTTGTTGTTTCAAACCCCGCTGAATAACTCCTATACATGGATTAACCAACCGCAGCTTTCTAAAGATAGAAGCCAATGATCGCGGAGTGGACTTTGAACCCCCAAAAAACAATGAGATTGAATCAATCAGGTTCTTTGTAAAAACGTACTAAAGCTTGTGTTTAAATTATCGTCAAATAATATTCTAAACAGAAAAGGTACAAAGAAATTGAAGGAATAATTCCTTTTAGGAGGAAACCTGTAGCGCTAGGAGCCAAAAATTTATGAAAAACGAAAAGCAGATTCACTCTTGACCTTGCCAATTGTCTACACCGCACCTTGTTCAACTTGAGCGCGTGAGCTACCAGACGCTACAGCAGTTGGTATTCCAGTTCGCCTTGCTTCCAAGGCAAATTGAACAACACAGGGTATCGCCCTGACAGATTTAAGTCCATTTAGAAAGAAAGCCTTCTTCCGTGCGTACACTTCCATAGGATCAAGAACGATCCCTTGTTGACTTGCTAGTTCGCGGATAATTTCTCTACCCGGAACTCCCGCGAGCGCGTAAAAGCTTTCCTTATTAAATCTCAAGCCCGTTTCTCTACAAATAGCACACCAAGCGCTCCAATGTAAGGGCATAGTGTCCAGTAAAGTTCCATCACAATCAAAGATCAGGGCCTTCGCTTCCAAGGCCACAGGTAAATGCATTGCCTATACAAACTGCAACTTCCCGCCAAAAAAGGCTTTAGAAGGTAAACAAAGAAATCAAAGAAGTGATCGCGACGTTTTTAGCTTATAAGCAACAAATCCCTCCGCTTCAGGCAGAAGACGTCTTGGTCAATGATCCTCGAGCGACTTTTTTTGATACCGTATACTGTGGAGCTCGAGTCCACAGGGCATGAAAGTTTCAGTCAAGAAATATTGAGTTGTTCAAAGCTTGAGTTTTCAGTTGTACTTCTTGATATTTCAGAAGTTAAACGGTCGAACCGAACTGGCTTTAGAAGTGCCTTATGTCACGTCTCTGTTCATTTTCACCCGGTATCAACAAAATGAACTTTCCGGTCAATGTAATTCTAGAATGCTGTTGAGATCATGAATCAATGAATATTACAAAGAGGCATGGTTACTGTCACGCAGATTTTAAAATCATGAATGGAACACTATTGAGACAAGGACTTTGTTTTGTGGGATTCTCGGATCGGAAATGTAGTACAACTTATAAACAACACCTTTAGATCACAAACGGTAGTCGGATTTTACTTCCAGGGGAAACTTTTTTTCACAGTATAACTGGCGTTCACTCGAGAAAACAATTTGCTGCCTCACGAACAAAGCAGTGGGAATGGCAATTTTTTTTTTACTTCCGCTATGATTTCAGACAATAGGTACATTTATATTTCTTTTCCGAGCAAGAGATTGTACTGTTTCGAAATTCCAAGAGTTCCCTTCTTCGTTTTGCTGTTATGCATCCAGACATATATCCCTAATCAAGACCGTCACAGCACCCTATTTTACGTAATCATGCACGTCAATGCCAGAGGCAAGGAACAGTTCTGTGTCACGCACTATCCGTGCAACCAGTCGTTTTCTTAACAATTCTCGGCTTGCACTGTCACGCAATGAAAAATAAAAATGCAAACCATTCAATACAGAAGGACTAAAATCTGGGAAATGAAAGAAGATAAATATACAAAAACCCTTGCCAAGAATCAGGTCTGTGAAATATTTCAAATGCGAGATATTGGGAAAAACGGTTTACCAAAATTTATAAAGCTTTGTATGGAAACGCCATGTTGGTGTCCCTTTCAGGAACACCAATATGGCCGCCGGATATCAACAGAAACATCTGTTTTCGAGTTTTCCTACTAATGCGTGAACTCTTCCCTCGAGGAACTCATAAAGATTACAGTAATATTTATTCTGAGATAAGGAATGTTTAGATTGCAAAATCTCCCAAAATCGGTAATGTTTTTAACCCACATAAGAGCTTTCCCCGCCGCCAGGTAAATGCCTCCTCACGCAAAAGCCTGGAAATTCAAGCGTCCTCTCTCGCAAAACGAACAACCCTTTCGAACCAAAAATTTGTTTATGTAAAGATGTTTAGGTACTGTAATACCTCGTGAAAGTAGAAACTCAGAAGAATCGATAGTTTCTTAGTTTGATTTTTGGTGACGTCACGTGCAACCCAAGATATTTTGCAAGGGAACACCGATGATAAAGCTAAATACTTTTGATTTATTTTAACATTTTCAATCAGAAATCGGCAGAAATCTAATTTCTGTGACGATCTTTGCCGGTCACGCGCCACCGAGCTTTTCGACGAAGTCACTGCATAAATAGCACGCCGTTTAAAACGTCAATGGCCGTTTTCATACTAGAGGACGCATTATCCGTCCAGACGGATAATGCGTCTATGGTCGTTTTTATACTAAGGACGCATTATCCGACTGGACGAACTTGGGCAAACATTTGTAGTTCGTCTGGTTATGCGTCTCAAGTATAAAGACGGGCACGAGACGCATTATGCGTCTGGACGAACTTTCCTCGAAATACGTCTTGAACGACGCACTACGAAAGGTAGTTCGTCTGGACCCATAATGCGTCTCGTGCCCGCCTTTATACTAGAGACGCATAACCCAGACGAACTACAAAATATTTGCCCAAGTTCGTCCAGACGGATAATGCATCCTTAGAATAAAAACGGCCAATCTGTCAACAGATATCTTTGTTTGTTTTGCATCCGGTTTAGGAGTTCTGTGACGGCGTGTTTGTTTATTTGTTTTTAAGGATAAAGGCATAGAAAAGACCAAAACATTTTAAATAAATATTAAACACTTGATCAATAAACTGTTGTAATCTTATTGTGAGTTACTTGAAATCTTTTATAGTAGTACGTTAAATTCCGAAACTAGGAAAAATGCATGTCTAACTAAGATGTCTAACTCTTCACCACACTCTTTGATATCTTCCCACCCAGATATCCTGTAAATCTTCCTCGAATACCGTGTGGGATGCTACTGAGGTATTCGCGATTGTTCCAGTTTTATGTGGGACTCTTACGTACTACCCAAAATTCTTCGGCTAGGAAGATGATAGTCTCATTCGCAGCCGCTTGGGCCAGAGTCACACAAGCTAACCAACTCACGGATTAGACTTAATGTTTTGTAATATGTACAAAGTGACTTTATTGCTAAATTTTTTCATGTCTTTAAAGTAAATTTATTGGTAATTTTGAACCAAGAAAAAGAGATCAAAAGTACCAACACGCACCTCCCACCCACAGAAATAGCCCATTTTTTCTTCCCCTTCAGAAAAAAGGGAATTTTTTTGCTTATGCTCCTTACCCTTTACAAAATGGCCGTTTTTATACTAAGGACGCATTATCCGTCTGGACGAACTTGGGCAAATATTTTGTAGTTCGTCTGGGTTATGCGTCTCTAGTATAAAGACGGGCACGAGACGCATTATGCGTCCAGACGAACTACCTTTCGTAGTGCGTCCTTCAAGACGTATTTCGAAGGAAAGTTCGTCCAGACGCATAACCAGACGAACTTCAAATCTTTGCCCAAGTTCATCCAGTCGGATAATGCATCCTTAGTATAAACACGGCCATAGACGCATTATCAGTCTGGACCGATAATGCATCGTCTAGTATAAAAACGGCCAATCTCATCCAAAGGGGGAGGGGTGTGGCTATTCGGGAATGGCCCAATTTTGCCCAAATTTAAATTTTCAATGATTATTATCTTCAGAGAGTTTGTAAGAGGAAGTTTTTTACTACAGTCTACAATAATATTTCGGGAAAAAATAAAACGTTAAAACTTTAGTGTCCATATTTCTGCATTTATTTGCCATTTTGGTTGCAGCACCTTAACAAAGAGTTCATGAAAATTAGAGGCACAACTTAAGCCCCCATGTGAAATACTCATAATTATAGGGAGACTTTATATACCAACTACGTAAAATTCCAAAGGGAACCTTGTGTAACAATTTCTAGAAAATATGACTTAAACATAATACATGTATTGCCCAGAGGTGGAGATAACCGGCTGGCTTTCCCTGGGATATGTGTAACTAAAATTTGAAGAATTTTTTTTCCCAGAAAATACTAACACACCACTTTTGAGAGTTACAATGGATCTAAAACGTCACTCCCTTGCTATCAGTCCAGAAACCCCACAAGTTGGTGTGAATATTTTCTAAAACCCTAAAATTAAATTTGCTGTGTTTGCAATAACCATTACTACAACTTAGAATAAATTATTAATATTATTTCCCCAGAAGAAACATTTTCATTTTTCCCATTTTTCGACCTTTTCTCTATTTCTCCTTTTGGTAATTTTTCTCTTTTGTATTTCGCTGATGAATGTCATCGAAACTGATAATAGACAATACTGAACTTATGAAACAGGACCAGGAGAGAAGACAGCATACCTTGTCGTGTGTGGCAAGCATGACAATAATTTTGTTTCAAATAACTTTCCTCCAAATCTCACCTTCCTTTAAACAGATCTTTTTGTAGAAGACCACACAACATTAACGTCAAGTGAAGATCACGATGTAATACTCAAGTAATAGCTTGGTCACGTTTGTCACAAAAAAGCACTTTGCTTCCCATTTTTTTGCTGTCCACATGTCCAGTTGCATAAACTCACAAACTATTATTATTCTAAAACAACAATCTCTCTTCTTAAAAATGTTTCTTAAAATAACTACTGCTTTAAAAAATTTATTTTTCTTGTGGTGCTCTTAAAATACCTAGCTTGCTCTAACATTGAAGCAGTACATACTTTTTTCAAAGAAAAAAACATTACTCTTGTAACTCCCCCCTTCTCTCCTTTTTTTGTGGGAAGATATGTATGCATTGGCAGGCTTTTACTTTTTACTTTTTACATTTTCTTACAAAACTGTACAAACTGTATGGATATATAGAATAGCAGTGCAACTTCAGTATGATCACTCACCCCCACCCCCCCCCCCCAAAAAAAAAAATTCAAAATAATATTATTTCCAATCACAGTGATTAAAAGCAATGATTCTTCATGGGCTTTTTAAAGTTTGAATGGACTCCTTTCTAATGGTGGAAAAACCAAGCATTCAAACCTCTGAAATCCTGTAACATTCAAAAACTTTTCTATGCAAAAAATAATTCATAACATATGAGTCTTTGTGCTTCAATAGTACAAAAATTACATGTACTGCCTGCATTGGCAGATTATAGTTTGAATGATTACCTTCCAACAGAAACAGTTATTTGAGCAGAAATCAATGAACTTTCAAAAAATGTTACTGGTGTCTAGAAGTTTGCAAACCAACCCCCCACCCCACAGCTATTACAAAATAATTTGATTTTAATAATTAATAAAACATATGAACATCTGTCAACATAATGAAGTTGCACTAAACCAACACGTGGATTGAAACTTTTAAAAAGTTGCACCTGTAAAGTTACCAAAAAAAAGGAAAAAAAATGTTTAGTGCTCCCTAATAAATCAGTTTGATATCCTCGTCATAACCCTACACAGGAGCAGTTTGTATATGGGTTAAGCCATAATGTAACGACTTCAGCACAGCATTGACCTAGAACAGTTATATCATCGTGAAATAGCCCCTTTAACCCATTCGCTTCTGGAGATTTTGCCGAAAAACGCGTTTTGAAGCTAGTCAAGTAGTTTTCTGGTCACTGTCATGCTATAAAGAGCTAAAACTTACCACAAACCCGTTGACAGGTTGTACACTTCACAGCCTTCTGATCCAGATGCAAAATATCAGCTTGTGAAGTTCAGGCATGCACAGAAAGCAAAATTTTGAGATAGTTTTTGGGTTTAAAAGTGACACAGCAGTCTTTATTTTTACTTTTCACTTTCTCTCCTCCCCTCTTTTTTCACTTTTCTTGCTCATTTTTTCTCTCTTGCTGGGCATTTAGTGGGCTTCATTTTGATGGGACGAGTTTTAGGAAAGCTTTTAGGATCCTAGGATTGGGTGAAAGAAAAGGTAGGTTGGCAATGGAACAAGATTTTCATGGAGATTTACAGGTCAATCTTGCATGGTTTTTTCCTTTTTCTCCGGTGTCCTTTACTGAATTGTGCTCATTGTGGTATGGTTTGAAAGATCTCTTCACTCTCCACAAGTTAGCGGACAAAGTTGGCCTTCACGGTTAAAACTGATGGCGTCACGAGGGGTAGAAAGGATGTGGATCCACACGGGCGGTTACGGGCAGTTCACAGGCGAATGGGTTAAGGTGTGACAAGTGGAAGTTTTACATAGTAAAGGCTCTATATCTTAGGTTGTGAAATTCAT
This sequence comes from Porites divaricata, assembly GCA_038088405.1. Taxonomy (NCBI): domain Eukaryota; kingdom Metazoa; phylum Cnidaria; class Anthozoa; order Scleractinia; family Poritidae; genus Porites; species Porites divaricata. The sequence continues at coordinate 34,584,098 of JBBMOI010000002.1, read as the reverse complement.
TGGCAGGGTTTTGGATCACGAGTCCATTCTCATCTGTTCTGGCAGGGTACCCCTCCATTTGTCGAACATCAATTATTCTGTAAAATCCAGCTTGTCTAATTGCTTCTAGGCCAATGTCCCTAAGAAATGAATACATGCAAATTAGTTAATGCTGTTTGATGATCAACAATGAATCACATTCAAAATATTTTGCAGCCACTTGAAACTTGGGATAAAAGATCTGTTCAGTGATGTCAAGTTTTGATATTGTGCCAAGGTAAGAGGACGGCCACCAGCTGTTAAATCAAAGAGTTTTGTGGTCTTTCCTATCAGGAATTGTGATTGATGACACTGCATTGGTCATAGAATTAAAATCAATATTCAAATCCTTCATTTTACTTTAAGAAACAAGGCTAATCAGGAGTCAGGGGTGTAAATTTTGATCATGCATTCATATAATTTTTGTTTGCCTCATGGTGCTTAATTGCTCCAGAAGTCTGTTTTCAAAATATCTAGGTGAAATAAACAGAAAAACCTCTGAAACCCTGGGGTAGGTCCTTTAGTAAAAAAGCCAAACACAATAGTAATAAAGCCATTGACAAAAGCACTTAATTTAAAGTGCTGAAACGAGAAAATACATCAGATTCAGCAGCAAGCCAATATTGCAAGGCCCCCAGGCTAAAATTCTAGCATCAAAATAATCATTCAAAGTTGAAAGATTTTCAATAACTTTAAGTTGAACCGGCACATAAACAAACAAGCCCACATCTTTCTCACTGAAATCTGACTTACGTATCCTCAAAACCCCAACATTCTTCTGGGTTGACTCCTAGTTGCTTAGCTGCTGTTGTGAACGCATCAGGTTTTGGCTTGTGCTCTGTGTAATCTTCATTGCCCAATACTACATCGAATAAGTGATCAATTCCAGCTAGCTTGAGAGCTGATATAAAAATGAACAAACAGGCCAAAATAAAAATTTCATTGTCGTTTTTTTAAAGAGTTATACGCACCCATGGGTGAAACAGAAATAGGAGACTTTAAGAAACACATTCACGTCCATTTAAACTTTCACGCGATTATTTCAGCTCGCTTAAATGTCTTTCCCGGTGTGTTTAAGTAGCTCACAAAACGTCACTTTAGGAAATTTCACGTTGTAGTGGTGCAGTGACGGCAAAGAGACGTACCAACACCCGTGATACATATGTAAAACTGTGGTTTTGCTTACTGAACCGGTTACGAACCTAATACCTTTGACTTGTTCACGTTGCCGTCGCCATACGTGAGGCTGTTTAAACTCCCTATTGCTCAGGCTTTTGCTCTATTCAGTCGAGGTAGAAATAGTCTCGCGTAGTCGGCTTCAAGAACGAGGAAAATTCATGTTTTCCTATTGATCGCGCGCTAACTATACTCGGTGATCGAAATTACTGTGTATAGTTTCAAAACGACACGACTTTGTATTGAAACGACGGGTTTCCTTTTGTTCAATTCACTTTACTGAAGGTTCTTTCTTTAAAACTTAAGTATAGTTACAACAAATTAAAAATGTTTTGCAGGTAAAACGGTTTTTCACTATTGCTTTAAACCAACATTAGGAATCTCTTAGTGTCGTTGAATAATTTAAATACGAGTTGAAATAAACTGTAAACATACATGTACTTGTCACGTTCCGTGTTGAAGAAGACACATCTCAATGAAATGCTACACCTACATATCAAGTAAAGTTCTTAATTTGATAGAGGGACAAAAAATTATTGAAATATCCACATGTTAAGGGTAATTTTACGCAGTTTCTTTCACTGGGGTTTTACGTGCAAAACGACTCGAAACATTTACAACCTTCGAACCACCTGGTGCGCTAACCAATCATATCGCAGGATTGGAACACACCCCCAACACGCCTTCATGAATTTTCCAATCGCAGAGTCATCGTCGGATGAACACATGGAACAACAGATTTTGTTTTTCCCCGGCGAAGGGCATCCAAATCAAAGTTGTCAAAAATAACCATAAATTTCCAACAAAAACGATCATAGGGGTGAATGAAACGGTCCTGTAACATAAAAATGCTTCTTATTTCAAAATATATGCAAAATATTTGTCTCTCAAAAGAACACGAAAGAGGCCTTTGTAATTATGTGGACTTTGAACCCGTGCGTTTCGCTTTGAACATTGTAGGTAAAATGTTGAGCTGGAAGTAACGCACACGCCAAAAATTTCTTCCTTTAAGAAAGGTAACTCTCCAGAAGTTATTAGTCTAGCTATATCGTACTGAAGTACCCGAGAAATGATCATATACAATTCAAAACAATCTCCCAAGAGGAGGGCATGTCGGGGGCGGAGGCAGCTACCGTCTTTTGAAAGGCATTGAGTCTGCCTAAAAGTACACACGAATTTATTGGAAATTCCGGGTTAGAATGCTAAGGGAAAGAAACTCTAAACGACCTTTGGTTTGGTATAAAAATCGCTTACAAGATTTACGATATTTATTAAAAGAGTTAGTTAAAACAACAAGGTTCAAACTATATCTCGACCTCTTCTTACCTTCCTGCACTTGGGCGCGCGAACTTCCCGAAGCAACGGCGGTTGGAATTCCCAGTTTATGGGCTTCTTGAGCGAATCGAACAACACACTGGATCGCAGTTACAGATGTTAGTCCCTCTAGAAAGTATTTCCTTTTCTGGTCGTAAATAGCGCACGGATCTAGCTTGATTCCTTGCTGCTTTGCTAGGACATTGATAATCTTTCTACCGGGCACGCCCGCTAGAGTATAAAAGTCTTTCTTGCGAAAGACAAGGCCAGTTTCGTTGCATATTTTGCACCATGCTCTCCAGTGGATCGGCATCGTATCGACAAGAGTCCCATCGCAGTCGAACACTAAGGCCTTTACACTTCCAGGTATGAGACGTGAATCAGGAATCATTTTGTTCGATCGCGAGTCAATATCGATGAAGTAAGCTGCCTTTGATTAATCGTTCGATCCCTTCAAGATATTTTTCCATCTACAGCGGTCACTTGAGAGGTCTTCCTTGACCCTCGTTAGGGCTCTAGATGGAATATGTTGGCGCAAAAATGCACACGATCGACGAGGGGGTAGCCCTCCACTGTCGTTGGGAAAATTCACTTAGCCTACGAGGTTGCACTTTGCCCTTCCCGACACACAACAACACTTATCGACAATTCCATGAGCAAAACCATGACGTCACATGTCACAGCCATTTGGCCAATGCGCATACAGGCGTTTTCTATTTATATTCATGGTTGTCACTAGTTTCAGTTTCCATGACATTGCGAAAGTTTGAGAAAAATGGCTCATCAAAAAACTTGACATAAGAAAAAAATAGAATGCTTTTATTTTCATTGGAACTAACTGTATTCGCTCTTGTGTCTTAAAGGTTTTCCAAACCTGTCATACATGCATGTGTTATACATGAACCGGAAAAAACCCATTGTCATCCAGAAAGTTATTATATTGCATCATCCTCCACCTTCACTGGCAACTGATCCTCGAGAGTTTGATAAGAAAACAGTATTTTTTATTGTAATTAAAAAATAACTTATTTAAACTTGGAGTTTTATACTTAACCTCATTCTGAATCCTTGCTTTGCAACCATGTAACATCGGTCATGGTAGGGGTCAATGCAATATTTTTTTTTTCTGAAAGATTTACATAAAAGTGGAATTCAGGTTCAGGGAATTCAGGTTCAGGGGTAGCGAAATGCTTTTGTTCGTGATCACAAGATGATGTCAGTTTTGGAATAAAAAGAGAAAGAATCCTTGGAGACTCCTAGTATATGAAAAATACGGGTACCTCTTCGTCATCAGAGTTTGTTTTATTTGTTTGTTTGTTCATGTTGCATAGTCGACATTTCTTTACGCATGACCCTAAACGAAAACCTTGATGCAAAAAATAATGGTTTTCCGTCTAGCCTGCATAGCTTGTAGTTGTTGTTAGAAAAGGGGCAGGGTGAATGAAGTGGACTCAATTTCGCCGCTCCTTCGGGGGCGCTATCCTAGCTTCGCCGCTCATTTCGGCCCTCGCCAGACAAAACCGCCAGCCACGCTGGCTTCTTTGTGAGCATCCTTGTCACTGTCACATGGGACTCCCTCCCGGGAGAAGGAATAAACAACACTGGGATCTGTCTTTTGGGACACCTCTATTTAAGGGCACCTCTATTCAGGGGACACTAAATTTGGCCCCGGAAAAAAGTTCTCATAATCTTTAGACATATTAAATTCTGCAAGCAGAACTTGTGGTTAATGTTTGTACAGGGGAAAGGGACAGTTTTTTAGCGCCCGTAAGCCTGGGGTTAACCTCCATTTAGGGGACGCCTTAGCCCTCAAAAAACTGACTGACCACAAAAATCGTCGATAAGTTTTAGTATTCAATGTGTGTGGTACGGGCACATTCATCCACACAAACATCCAATTTTTAATGCTTTCGATTTTCGTGTTATATCATTCTTCCTTCTGGAAATTTTTAAGGCTTGGAAATTTAGCATGGAATTTTCTGGCGGTTAATTTTTGGTCCAGGGAATTTTGGGGGTATTGTTGGAAGCCCTAGGGATTTTTGGGTTTATGATTTATGCCTCCATTCGATCATCCCCGTCACTTGAAATCCGGAGTACCCCTACCCGGGACTACAGTAACTAAGACGTCACAATTTACTATGCACGATAGCGCGTAGTATGATACTGTAATAAAGGCACCATGACTTTGGGCGAGATGTCTTTTGGGTGACTTCACCGTAAACTCCTTCGCGTTTGGAGACGCAACATTTCACTCATTCAAAAATAATGAAGCTAAGTCTTTCTGGTTTCTGGTTTCTGTTTCAGTAACAAAATTATCTCAGTTTGATAATTGCTATCTAAGTTTCAAAAAGTTGCATTTTCGAAAGGGATTTTTTACCAAACTTTAACCCTCTGGCTTTACTCGGATGAAAGAAATTGGCGCACAAAAGCTTTCTCTCCATATGAAGACCCATGTCTGGGATGAAAAGAAGTCTCAAGTTCGACTTTTCTTTATTAAAAATTGCTATCTAAGTTTCAAAAAGTTGCATTTTCGAAAGGGATTTCTTACCAAACTTTTAACCCTGTGACTTTACTCGGCCTCATCACAGGATATAAGACAAAAATGCAAGGCTGATGTTGCAGTCGGGAATATATTCTCTTTTAACCAACATTTCGGAAGGCACGGCCTTCCTTCTTCAGGGTCTTACATATACTGAGACGTTACAATTTGAAAATAAGAAATAGCGTGCAATATGATACTGTGATAGCAAGTGAACTTTGAAAACAAAAACCGTTGAAGTGATTATTGAAAGAAATTTGAAATAGAAAAATAAATGGTAACAAAGAGAAGAAATAAAGACGGTATTACATTTCATCTTTCTTATTAATACCTAACGGTTCAAGAGTTTTACCTCTCTCGATGAGGTATGCCCTCTCTAGCTTTTCGTACACTGTCTCTATTAGATTTGGTAAGCTCTAGTGGGATGAGTGTGATGTCGTTAGCAGAGTGATCATTGGTAAGAAAGTGTTCTGAGACTGTGGTGGGTTTAGAGATATTAGATGGGTTATCAACTGGTCTGCGGTGTTCGTTGAAGCGGTCTTTGAGTCGTCGTTTGGTTTCACCTATGTATTGTTTGGAGCAGTGGTTGCATTGTATCATGTAAATGACGTTTTTAGAGTTATAGTCAATGTGATTAGTGATAGGTCTTGTTTCGCCTGTAGCGTGGAATGTGTATGAAGTTTGTCCGTCAGATATGTACTTGCAAGTGAGACAGTTTTTTCCGCAAGGGTATGAGCCCCGGGGCTGGTTGTCTTGTGTAAGGTTGCGAAGTTGAGCCCTCACTAGAAAATCACTGAGGTTACCACTGCGTCTATAAGCTACAATGGGTGCAGCTTTAAAGACGTTGTAGCAACGGGGGGATGAAATAAGGATGTGAAAGTGTTTGCGAATAATGGATGAGATGGAACGAAGGGCTGGGTTGTAGGTGATAACAAAGGGAACACGTTCTGGTTTGTCCAGTGTGGAAGTGTCAGGGGGCGTGAGTGCTTCTGTCCGTGTGATATTGTTAACTCGTTGTATTTCCCGTTGAAGGAAACATCGGTTATAACCACGTTTGTGAAGATAGTCAATAAGTTCATTGGAGCGTAGTGTGAATGTCTCGTTGGTGGAACAAATGCGGCAGAGTCTAAGAGCTAGACTGAAAGGAATAGCACGTTTGGTGTGTATGGGATGACATGACGAATGTAGTAAGTATTGATGTTTGTCTGTAGGTTTGGTGTAAAGGTCAGTGACGATTTTGCTATTGCGAAGGGAGACGTTGACGTCGAGAAAGGGTATGGATGTGAAGGAATGGTCGCATGTGAAGTTTATGGTGGGGTGAATGTCATTGAGAAAGGAAGTGAATGTGTTAAGGTCCTGTACTGTTCGTGTCCATATCATGAAGATGTCGTCTATGTAACGCCACCATATGAAGGGTTGGAAAGGGGCACGTAATAAGGCGTCCGTCTCGAATTTAGCGAGGAAAAGGTTGGCGTATGAAGGAGCCATCCTTGTCCCCATAGCGGTACCATGTGTCTGTAAGTAATGTGTGTCGTTGAAAGAGAAGTTGTTCATAGTGAGAATCATGCGTATGAGGTCACAAAGTGTTTCAGTGCCGATGGGTGAACCAGGTGATCTGTGACGTCACTGCGGGGGCCTGGGGAAAGAAATTTTAATGCCGTATCCCATAAACCAAAGCTGACGGGAACAGATTGAATTGAATTGAATTGGTGCGCGCGTTGGTTTATGGGATACGGCATTAAAATTTCTTTCCCCAGGCCCCCGCAGTGATGTCACAGATCACCTCGAAGCGTTGCGGTCGCGTGTATTAAGAAAATGACGACAGGCATCTATACCCTCGTTATGAGGAATGTTAGTGTAGAGGGATGACACGTCTAGGGTGACAAGAAAGGAGTTTTCGGGTAGCTGCCCAAGATACTCCAGTTTGTTAAGAAAGTGTGTAGTGCCTTTTATGAATGAATGTGTAGTATGTACTAAGGGTTTGAGATGGTGGTCTTCAAATTGTGAAATACGTTCAGAAGGATGACTGTTGCTGGAAACAATGGGCCGGCCGGATCCGGTCCTCCTTTTTTGTAAGCTGGTCTTTGCTTAAAAAATTGAATTCATCACAGGATACAAACATACGAGCAGGATGAAAGAAATTGGCGCACAAAAGCTTTCTCTCCATATGAAGACCCATGTCTGGGATAAAGAGAAGTCCCAATTCCGACTTTTCTTTATTGAACTCCTTCCAGTTTTTGCTGTGTGAAACTCGGCTGTCGACAACAATGCACGTTATGCGGACCTACTTTTCTTTTGAACCGAGGAGGACTGGATACAGATGCAGTTTGTTCATTGGTTGGTAACCATAGAAACAAATCACCAAAAAAAACCCCATCCGCCATCTTGATAAACGCAAAGGAAGAACAGCAATCACAAGTAAGCTTATTACTCGTCTGTGATCGGACTTGTAGTCCGTAAAAGTATAACACGACGATGGAGGTAAATACACTTGTTTGCAATATTGCTATTTCAGTTATTGAACATCTGTGAGCTTTCGCCAAATGAAGTTCATCATGGAATGTTGATAGCAGTTTACATTTCTTTCAGACGGACAAAAAATCACAGGAGATCAAAGAGAAACCCGCAATCGAGGAAAATGCATTCGAGGCACTCGAAAGAGATTTCCAAGAGGTAAGAGACTGCTGATTTTATTAAAGAACCGGATTATGATGAACGCCTTTATGTTTAAGCTTGATACTGTACTAGCTACAAGTTGGCATTTGCAGTCTGCAAGTTACATGAATCCGCATCTCCTGTGCGAAATAATAAACTTTTGGAGTGGAACCGTTCCAAAATGTCCTTTCATTTTGTTAAAGCTAATCATTTTTAACTTTTGCAGGTTCTTGGAGAGCTCATGGGAGACAAAAGCCTCGAAAAGTTTCGTGTGGAATATGAAAAGTTACACAGAGCTTTGAAGAAGTCTCATGAAAGCGAAAAACGTTTGATGCAAAAATGTAGGGAGCTGAACGCAGAGATAGTAGCAAACGCTTCCAAAGTTCAAACGGCTTTGAAACTTTCACAAGAAGATCAGACAACTATTGCTTCCCTTAAAAAGGTAATAATGAAAAAGTAATATTGTACCGTTGATAATTAATGAAATTAAACAAGACTGCAAGTATCACAATTTTGATAATCAGTTGCAAAATGGTTCAAGCCGCATTTACACTACAGTAGATTTGGTCTAAACCAGTCAAAAAGGTGTCACAGTGCCGACAACATTTAGAAAGAAATACTGGAGTATAAAAGAGCCATAGGCCCCTATGCCTTTCGAAAAGTCTATTATTAGTAGTAAATACTTGTACCATACAACTTTTTTCGACAGGTTGATAGCCAGTTTTTCTGAAGTGTTAATGTGCCTTGGAACACTTCTGCAGCAAAAAAAATTTTTTTTTTATAATTCAGTGAGCAGGCAAGAGGGAAATGTTCCAATAAAAGTAAAATAATATTTTATCCCCATCCCCGCCTCATCCCCCATGTGTGAGGGTGTTTGGCAGCTGACTGGTGTTAAAAAGGTAAGGTTTCAAGTTGCCAGTTGATATGGATTGACACGCGGGGAATTGGACCGATAGAAAGTCGAAGTTTTGGTTCTACTTTCTTTTGTTTCCTATGAAAGTAGCCGTGGGAAATCCCTGGCTCCTGCCCTTGCAATTTGTATTGCACAATTATATACATAATATAGGGTTAGTAGGTGAATGGCAAATCCTCAAAACTTGACTAGGTCTCTGAAACTCTTCTTCTGACCCCAAAATCATATTGGAAAGGGGCTGCAATCTCTTTAAAATGTCCCGTATAAGTTGGAAAGGAAAGTGTGAAGTCAAGTTCAAAGCATATTGCTTTGCAAATCAACTTTTTAAAAGTACAAATGCTGTTAATAGAGGGTTAATTAATCAAACTTAATTCACAAATTCAGTTTCAACTATTGCTTGCTATTCTTAGGAAATTGAAAAAGCATGGAAAATGGTTGATGCAGCCCATGACAAGGAGCAAAGAGCAAGAGAAACTATTCAGTCTTTGAAACTTGAGATAGCAAACCTCAGTAAACTGGTGGAACAGGGAGCAGGTTTAACTATGGGACAAGATCACAGGTAATGACAAAAATATTTGAACTGAAAGTGTTTATAATAGTGTGCATGCAAGTTGTGTTTGTTTGCAGTTTTATTGCAGTTGAAGCCATCCCTGTCAAATGCAGGTTCACTTAGAGCCACCTTAAAACTGTAAAGGATTAAAAATGTTATATTATTACTATTGTGGTGCTTTAATGTAGGGAGACAGCTACAACTAATTTCTCCTGTTCTGTAGGCATTTGGTTCAACGTATGACCTCGGGTGTGCTTGCGTTTCAGAAGTCAACTTTTTTAACGTAATATGCAGAAAGATGGTATAATTTTGTTAAATTTTCATTGAATGTTCACTTTTCATTTTAGTGTTAATGAGCTGCTCAAAATCAAAGATGAGTTGACAAAGGAAAGAGATGAAAAATTGTCTGAGATTAGCAAGGTTTTAATTTTATCTTGTTTTGTTTTAGATTCTGACTTGTTAATTCTTGTATCTCTTATACATGAATTCTTGAATCTTGCAATTCTTGGCATATGTAAACTCAATGTTAACTTTTTTAGATGAGAGAAGAGCTCACCAGTGCAACTACAAAACAGCAGAAGGCTGAGCAAGACAGGGAAGAAGCTGAGATGAAGATTGCAGAAGTAAGTTACATGTGCTCATACTCATAACCATTATTCAGGTACTTGCAAGTATATTTATACATGTACTGTACAAGGTACACTGTAAATACAACCAAATGAATCACCCCGGCCTTAATGAATTTAGTACTCATGTAGAGCTGACTATACACTGTATATGTAGTCCACTGCTTTAAGCATCATTTCACTGTATAGACCAAGAACATTCCTTTTCTTTCCCATGTCCTTGGCTACTTGCACTCTATTTTGTTTTCTCCTTGGCTCAGTCCTCCAGTGTAAAGGCTTTACAGACACAGCTAAATAGAATGTACTCATTTGCATGACAAAGGGGCAGTGATCTATTTTGGTAGTGAGATTGCCAATCTGCAGTTGGCTATACACATATTAAAATCTACTTGAACAATAATTTCATTTCCCAAGGCCAATCGAAGGCCATGTTTTGGAGAATGATATGATACTTTGGCTAATGGTTTGTTTTTTCAGCTCAGAAATTTATTGAAATGGTAAAAACAGTGGGTAGCATTTGTTATCATGTTAGCATATAAAAAATGTCAAGTTTTGCATGTGACTTATGAGTAGTGTTGTTACCTTAACGGCTGTTGTATGCATTGAAGAATTATGGAATTAACCTTCAATAGTTATTTTGATTTTTCTTTTGATTTTGAACTCCAGCTTAAAGAAGACATTCAAGTCCGCAGTAATGAGGCACAGCGAGAAGCCAGGAAAAAGGAGAAAATTGAAAAAGAGTTAAAGCAAGCCAAGAATGACTTGGAAACCAGAACTGCCGAGTTGAAAACAAAATCGGGAAATCTTCAACGAGGACAGGAAGACATAACTAAGCTAGAACAACAACTTAAAGAACAAAGGGTAAGTTCATGGCAAGATAAATTGCATATGTTGATTGTCATCATCAATACTGTTATTTTTATTATTACCATTATTATCAGTCATTATTTTTTAACAATCTCTAATTTTTAAACTGTTTTTTTTTAAGTTACAACTTATATAGTAAGAGAGTGAGTGTTGTATTTGGATATTTAAAAGGGCCATTATCACAATTTTTGTTTAAATGAATTTTGTTAGTTGAAATTTTTTTCTCTCTCTTACCAGCCTTCTTAACTTAATGCATGAATTTATACCTGCCTTAGTTTTTAATACTGAAGTTTTACATGTACACATGTCCTTTTCTTTTTGTAGATACTAAATGAAAAAGCCATGAAAGATACAGATCTGCTGAACGCTCGACTCACCAAGGTCCAACAGGATTTTGATCAGCAACTGTTGAACTGTGATCAGCTTGCAACGGAAAATACACAGAAAGCTGCCGAGTTGAAAGCCAAAGAAGACGAAATCAACGGCCTGAAACAGGACACAGTGCGACTAACGAAAATGAGAGAAGCAATCCAAAGAAAGCTTCGAACCATTGAAGATCAAAAAATAGAAGTTGAGCAGCAGAAGGAAACGCTCAAGGGACAGATTGCAGGGTTAGAAAAAGGTATTACAGCTGGAGAATGTTTCTGGGAGTTTTAGGAAATTGAAGGAGTACATGTCAAATATTATAGACCTATCCACTTATTGATGACTTGAAAGTCAGCGTGGTAGACTTTTGCAGCCTGGTCGGTTGCATGTATGATCGCTGTGATGCTGAAAAAAGTTCTGATCCAAACAAACATAGAGATCGTAGCAGCGTTGTAGAATTAATTAAGCCTTCCTTAATGGACATTTTAAGATTGTGAATGAGACTGAATAGATGTTGTGTCGGATTGCATGCACAATGGACTGTTTTGTGGACGCTATTGCTTCTTTTATTAGCTATTACGAGATGGCGCTTGAAACTAGGTCAAAATTTGTCCCGAAAACAGTCCCACAGTACAACTGGACCCGGGCAATTGGAAGCAAAACAGATCCAGTCTCACATCCCACCCTTAAAATGGTCAAAAATGGAACTGATGTCTTTCAGTCAGCGATCGTTGTTTAAAACGTTAATGTGAACTAAGATAAGGTGCCGGATGAGGCAAAATTACAGGATACAAGCTGTATGATTCTCGGTTATTCTTCCCTCGTTTTGATTTTTATATAACGTCAAATATTTGTCCCAAGGAAAAAAAGGTGTCATTCAAAACATTTTAATGTGATAGCGCGTGATTAATTTAAGCTAAATTAGGCGATATTTTCGCACCATTCATTTGTTCACTAACGTTATCCTATCATAGGACAAGTAGTGAATTTGAATGCATTATTTTGTTCCCTCTACTTCAACATCTACGCAACGGTTTTTTCCAGAACTTGAATCAAGCAAAAAACAGGCTGAAGCCGATAAGAAGGCCATAGATGATCTTGTTCGTGAGCGAGACATCCTTAACAAGGTGCATCATTATATCCATATCTTGTATCTTTCCTAAAGCTTTGCTTTCTCTTGTAATATTTATAAATTCTAACACTTATTTGCTATTTGACTTTGTCGATTTAGAACCTTCTCAAAGCAGCTGGCGCTACACAGAAGCAGCTTGGCCTTGTCCGGTTACACGAGCAAACCAAGAAAAACTTAGAGCAAGAAATTCAGGTAAGAGTACAGTCCTAAGGAATATACTTTTTCTTTACTGACCGCAACTTAGTTTTCTCGGGAACTTGATCAAGAATAACGTCCGTATTGTAGCTCTTACAGTACCTTTGTGTGTGTGAGCCGTTAAGCAAGTTACCTCTATTATAAGCCCACCTCTCAAAAAAAAAACCCTTTCAGGAAGTTATAGAGTGTTTTCACGTGACGTCACGGCGGCCATATTGGTGTCCCAAAACAATGAAACGGCGGCCATGTTGGTGTCCCAAACCTGTCCTCTGGGAGTTGAACTCTTTTCTTATGCAAACGTTTTCTTTTGTTCGAACATATTTACATAGATGCTGGCCACGTGAGTGAAAACAATCTATAGGCTTAATTTAAGATTTACGGTCGGTGATTTGCAACATTTTCCTTGACCACTCTTGATTGTGTGAAAGTATAAAGTTGTCGCCTACCCCGTGGTCCTAGTACAGCCGTTGTCTCTTCACACAACATCTTGTTCGCAGAATGAATGAATGAATTTAGCTGTTATCATTACCGTCCTTTTCTTGCCTAAATATTTTAATCACTTCGTAATTCCAGAACTACAAAGATGAAGCACAGAAGCAACGCAAAATTATCTACCAACTGGAAAAGGAGAGAGACCGTTACATCAACGAAGCCAGCGAACTCACACAGAAGGTTCTACAGCACATGGAGGATGTTAAAGTTCGTGAGATGCAAATCTTTGATTACAAGAAGAAAATCGCTGAGGCTGAAACGAAGCTGAAGCAGCAACAGGTGCGTTTTAATTTATGCTACTTGTATTGCCATGGCAACCTGAGCAGGAGTCTTCTCTAGGGAAAAGAACCCCTTTATTGACAAGGACGTTAGTTTTGTAATGAGAAAGTTTGCAAACGTCACCCTAAGACCTACGGCAATTGCCGCTGAAATAAATTTGTGGGTTCATGAAGGACGTTCTTTTTAAGGGATCCCTAGCCAGTAAGATCCGCATACAGTGTATGCATTGACTACATTGTAACGCTGAGCTCTGTTGATATGTCTGGTAATGGTAGTCAGCTTATCTCAAGGAGATATTGAAATCATGGAAACTGGATTTGAAATGTCATGGATTAACATTTACACGTCACTACCCCTCACACCTTGTGCACCTGCTGAAAAACGTGATAACATCCCTGGTATGCATTAAAGGAAGTGATAGTCTGGGTGGTTTATTTCTAACGGCCCGCAGTAAGGCATCTGTTTGTTTGGTTGGAAAAAAAGAGTAGAAGACCTCTTTTGAATCTACAGTCCATCTTTGTGTTTTAGTTTGAGACAGGTTTTTGTTGTTGTTCTTGATTTTCTTTTTTTCATTGCTGTATAATAGCAGACGACGATGTTGAAGTGTATGTATTTAATCGGCAGAATCTGTACGAAGCCGTGCGCAGTGATCGCAACCTGTACAGCAAGAACCTGATCGAGTCCCAGGACGAGATCACCGAGATGAAACGCAAACTGAAGATTATGAACCACCAGATCGATCAACTGAAGGAGGAAATCATGGCGAAAGAAGCGGCGCTTGTCAAGGAACATCTGGAACATCAGAGGGTTGAGAAGGAAAAGGATGCGCTGAAGGCTGAACTGCAGCGAATGAAGCAACAGGCTGCGGAATCCAAGGCTTACATTGAACAACAAGAGGTTGAGGAAAGGAAGCTGTTGAAGATCATATCAGAAGCTGACGCTGAGAGGCTCAGACAGAAGAAAGAGCTTGATCAGGTTGGTTCTTATTCCCTGCTAGCAGAGGCCCCCTCCCTCGCACTTTTTCTCCTTTCGCGTGCGGCTCTCACGTGACGTCTCGTGACTCCCCCAAATGGAGAACTTGCTCGCAGACTATTTCCTGTATGGCCCCAATTGCACGTTGTATGTACTGACTCCTGTCACATTTTTTTTAGGTGATTAGCGAAAGGGATATATTGGGAACACAGCTTGTAAGAAGAAATGACGAGTTAGCCTTGTTGTATGAAAAGATAAAGATTCAACAGTCTACTCTCAACAAAGGTACGTTTTTTTAAATCCCCTTTTGAATATCGCCTCTGACCATTGACATAAACTAAAATATCAAGGTTGTTGTCTCAGCCAGTGCATAGGTTAAGGCGCACACGAGCCAATAGCTCACACAGCCGAAGCTTATACCGGTTACCGTAACATGAAGCAAGCCTAGGGGTATTGCTTCTCGCCCCTGGACGGGATGCTACTCCATCGTAGTGTTATCCCCCAGCAGAATGTGGCCGGTACCCATTTATACACCTGGGTGACGAGAGACAAAGTGGAGTAAAGTTTCTTGTCTAAGGAAGGAACGGGACGGGCGAGACTTGAATCCCGGACCTCCAGATCCAGTGTTCGAGGTGTTAACCGCCCGGTCACACATGCCTCCGCCCAGTCAATGCATAACACCTGTTTTCCGATGAAGACAGCAATGTGCCGTTATATTAAAGTTTTCCACCGTGAAGGTGAAAGTCAGACCGTCCAAGTGAAAATACAGTCTTCTTAAAGCTTATGCACTGGAAAGAAAACCGTCAGCGTCTCCTCTTATTGATGCATCGTAGATACCATTTTAATATCCCAGCGTCTCTTTGTAGATGCTTGAATGGGGTCACAAGTTGTTCTTTGTTACCGTAATTGGGTTTTATTTTTGTAGGTGAGATTCAGTACCGACAGCGGCTGGAAGATATTCGACTACTTAAACTAGAAATCAAGAAACTTCGCCGTGAGAAGAACATTCTCACAAAGAGTGTGGCGAATGTAGAGGACTTAAGGTAAACAATGTCAATGATGTTGTTGGTGATCCTACAATCCCAGACAATAGTAGCTGGGAATGTAGTACAAATTAACAGTAGTCTATTTTAGTCCTCAGAAAGATAGTTTTCTCTTTTGCTAAATATCCACCGCCCCCTCTATTCAATGTTGGGATATAACAGAACAATAATTATTATTATTAGGCGCACAAACATTAAAGTTTTGCTCAACATTGGATCGGGGACGGGGGGAGGAAGGAAAAAAGAGGTAAAAAAAGTAACCCTCCCTAACTGAACTTTTGACGATGATTGTCTGAGAACAGAAAATCAAGTTAAAACGCTTCTAAAACGTGTCGTATTTAACATTTGACTGAGATATCTAGCCCTGGAACTGTGCTGTTAATGTACTTTCCATGCTAAATATAAAATGTAATAAAGGTTACATTTCGGTAAAATCATAACTATGAAAATTTTGCAAAAAATCCAGTTGAGTCCAGTTGGACTAAACATTGTCCTTGTAGCCAGCCAACAGCGTTACAAACACCAGAAACCAACTATGATAACTATTACACTGAATCCGTTTTAATCAAGAGAGAATGAGCTAGGTTTTAATCTACTTCAATTTTGTCCATCTGTGCGACCTCCTTTGGTGTTTGCTGTGTTCTTTATAGCCTTTTTCATGATGTTCTGAGCAGTTATTTGTATGGTTTCTGAATTTTACGAAATTTTGTGGCGAAGCTCTTTTAAACGAGTACTTTGTACTCAGGGCAAATACGCCGGACGTTTGGTTCCATGTAGCTGTTGACCGACAGCTATGCCATTCTGATAAGTTATGATCTTACAAGGACAAAACAGCTGTCCAAGGCTACCACTGTTTGACTGGGTTTAACTGATTAGTTTCTAAAAAGGTATCATCTTTTACAATTCGTAAAGGCGAGAAGTTTATCACACACAACGTGAGCTACTCAGAGAGCGAACTAGATGCAAGGCTCTGGAAGAAGAACTTGAAAACCCAATGAACATTCACAGATGGAGGAAACTCGAGGTACGGTAATACCCTTTTGCTACATGACTGAATTCCTTGAGAAAGCCTGTGCTAACTTCTTCTATTTCTACTTGTAGGGAAGCGACCCCAGCACATACGAAATGATCCAGAAGATTCAGACCTTACAGAGACGATTAATACAAAAGACAGAAGAGGTTAGTTTATATCGCTTGGTCTTGCGCGCGCGAATTGTCTTATAACACGCGCGCGTGTTTAAATTTTCTGACGTCATAATAAGAAGACGTTCGCATCGTACGCACAAGAGCCAGAAAATGAAGTCTTAAATTCTCGCTAGGGATTGATACCTTTCTTGTGTTTTCTACCTTAGCAGTGGGCTTCTCTTTAAAATCTGCTGAGCGTGAAACGTTTGTAAAAGAATTAGAGTTCTCTCAGGGGGTGACCATTCAACTTTGGAGGGCAGCGGTGGGATATTTCAGAAACAAACACATTGGAATTACATTACATTAGTGGTCGTGGAGATAAAGCCTTGCCCAAATTGAATCACCTACTCCCCCTCTTAAAAATTAATGATCGGCCCCTCCCTAAGGAGTCACATTCAGTTGGGTATTATGTGTCCCTAA
The DNA here is from genome assembly GCA_038088405.1 of Porites divaricata. NCBI lineage: Eukaryota > Metazoa > Cnidaria > Anthozoa > Scleractinia > Poritidae > Porites > Porites divaricata. Next base: position 34,567,356 of record JBBMOI010000002.1, on the reverse strand, counting down.
GAGAACTGAAGTTCGTTTGAAAGTGCATTAGTTTATCTTGTACTATTTAGTCATTTCCCGAATTATTTGGACTTGTATATCATTTCTTTTGTTAGGTCGTGGAAAAAGAGCTACTTATTCAAGAAAAAGAAAAACTTTACATGGAACTTAAACAGATACTCGCTCGACAGCCAGGTCCGGAGGTTGCTGAACAACTCAGTATTTATCAACAAACACTCAAAGAAAAAACAAAACAAATGAAGGGAATGTCATCGGAACTGAACATGTACGAAGCACAAGTTAAAGAATACAAGTACGAGATTGAGAGATTAGCAAAAGAACTACAAGAGGTGAAGAAAAAGTTTTACATGCAGAAAAGAAAAGAGCAGCAAGCAAGGTACACTATCCACGTCTTACACATTTTGTCAACGTACTAGCACTGTATCAGTTACTGTATTCGACTTAAGTTTGCTTCTTTAAGCTTGGGTCTCACCTCGAATAAAGTTAGTTCGCTGCATATACATGGGCATTCTTGTGTCTATACTGTGTAAAGTCACTCGTATAGTTTGCACAATCGTCGAGATTTAAAGAGTATCAGATCTACCCATGCAGGGAGCAGAGCCCGTGGCGGGGAGGGGGGGGGGGCTATAAAACCCGATGCCCGCCCGCCCCGATGGTACGTTTGAAACCAAGTGGCCACCTATAACAGCAAGCGCTCTATCTCGACGATCTTACAGAAAAATGGGGGACTGTAGACAGTCTATCTTGTGTCTTGCATTCCGATTTCTCATAAACGTTCCCTTTTATTTCAGGGAGCGAGATCGCGCCTACCAACAGGCCGCTGGACCTGCATTCTCTCCTCAAAGATCAGATGGACCAAGATTTACTGGTGGAGGTTTCAATCTAAAGCCACCTCAAAAAGCTGCCGCTTAATAGTCGAACAATCTATTTGTAAATAGTGTGAATAAATATTTTGAAACTGTACACAGAGTTTTTTAACGTACCTTAAAGGAAATGTCTGTATAGAAAATGAACTCATAGAAGAAGTATGCTCGACCCATTTTAATGTTAGGAGACTGTTGTCATGAAATTTGGCAAAGGTTTTAACAAGAGACCAACACTGAGGTTTTTTTAAGTAGAAAATCGTTTGACTACCATTCTCGCATGTTGTGTTTCTTTATTTTGTTTTTAAAATGATTTGCATGTACATAAACCATTGATACAAGCCGAGATAATGTCTCCTGATATAACGGTAAAAGGAAGCTAGTAGAAGGGTAGTTCTCCCGATGCCTCTTTCAAATTTAATAACTGGAAGACCACACCTTTCATTTTGACAAAGTCCTTCACGAAATTGCAAGAACAAAAAAAATTGTTCCCGGTTTGACAAAAGACATCTTGAATTCTTAAAAAAAGTCTGGAAAATAGGGATAATGTCAGGAAAATGGTACAAAAAGGTCAAATATCATTCAATCTTGCCCGTACCAAAGATATTCAATCACGGAATGAGAAGTTTGTTCGCAATGCACCGTGATTGCTGTACATTGGCCACTGAAGCAAATCATTGTAGTCAGTTCCTTATGCCTAATTGCTAATGATTAATCTCCAAAGCAACTTTTTTCTTAATAGGTATATAGCTGATTCAGTGACAATTACATTGAGCAATTGCGCTATGGGAAGCTATTGTTTGGTGGCGTTGAAATGAGTTCCGTATGCCCAATATTACCAATGACCAGTTGCCAAAGCAACCTTAATTGAATTAGGACTATATATACTTTGAACTACCTGTAAATCAATGTGCGTTCTTTGAAAAGCTTATTCAACCGCACTTGTCACTTCGAAGCAGCTTCACACATACGGTATCCAAGACTTGATCTTTTTGGTGTTAAACCAGACACTCCAAACATCTCCAGGGATTACCTTACAGTGCGGCTACTCGAGCCGAGACAATTATTTTGAAGATTATCTAATCACAACGTTTTTGAAAACAAACGATTCTGTTTTTTTTGCAAACGGACCAATAACATTCATAAATGTGAGGGCTGTTTCCTGAGAGGTCAGGTACGTTCAAACGGTTTTAAAGTTTTCAACGGTTGTATAGTTGTTGAATGTCATTGGTCCGTTTGCAAAAATATTTAAGCATCTTTTGTCTTCAAAAAACGCGGTGATTGGGATAATCGTCCAAGTTCCCCGGTTCGAAACAGCTCAGTATTAGATCCCATCTGCCGTAGCCCCTTTCTCCCCTTATGAAATTTACACAAGGTAAAACTGTTTTCTTGTTTTATATCACACTTTGATGATATTTCAAGCTGGAAATGTTCATGAAAGTGCAAGTCTCTTCAATTTGCGCTTGAAAGAAAAAAATTAATTTGAAGACCGGTAGGCTTTGAACCCACGACCTGGAAAACCTAGTATACCACGCAACCCCAACCCAAAAAAGAACCTAACCAGTCTCGAAACAGTGCTTAAACCCTAATCAGTAAAAGCAGTGCTTAACCCTAATTAGTAAAGGTAGTGCTTAACCCTAGTCTGTAAAAGGCAGTGCTTGACCCTAATGCGTAACGAGGAAAACTACGTTGTGTAAATTTCATGAGGTGTTCGAGGGGGCTACAGTCGATGAGATCTAATGATTTCGAGTAGTCGCACTGTCATTTCCTCGCGCAATCGCACCCAGGTCTTGAGCTTCCTATTAGCAAATTCTGAATAAAATGTCTAAGTGCCCTAAAAGGAGGTTGGTTTTGAGCACAACAAATAAGAAAAAAACAAAACCAAACAAAGGGTAAAAAATATTTAATAAAATCTTTGAAACGACTAGCATCTCATATCTACATACCAAAAAACTATGGCATTGAACATTCAATACAGTTTAGGCAAAAATGTCTACGAAACAAGCACTGCAAAGACGATATGTATGCACGATATGTCTAAGTAAACACCATACAACCTGATAATAAATTCATTATCTCACGCATCTCATTCAGTATTTGAGATAGTGCACACATCTTTAAGTCGTCTGGTGAAAAATGTAAATTCGTTATTGTTTACAAATTATCAAAAAGCACAGCATATTTGCATTTTAAAATTCTGACACAGAGACAAACGTTTTGTCTAACCAGCATACTAGCACTGATACTGCCATGTTTCTTAGTTTCATGTATTTCTTGTCCTTCCTTTTGCTTGCAAATGCAAGCCTATCGTGCTCCTCCTACTTGTCAAGCTTCTAAACATAATATCTTACAGGCTTCTTTCGTTGACAACAGGGTTGTGTGGACCATTTTGTAGACACAGCAGATCCCCTCCCCTCCCCCCCCCCCCCCCTAACCCAATGTTCAGTGATTGTGTGGATTTCCAGCTGTGAACTTGCACGCATCTTCTTGTCGGAAATACTCCATTGCATTCAATAAGACTGAAAAACGGGACTGTAGAATAGCATTTTGAGAGTGTTCTCTAGTTGATGAGTTCTACTTAAATTGTCGTTGTCCCAGCTAAACAACGTGCTGAATTGATTGTGAAGTGATGTAGTACCTCAAGGAGAATCTATGAAACAATGACCTTGTAGAAATGTCTCCAAATAGGCATATACACTTGTGGATATATCCAAACTTCGAACAACGGCTGACTCAGGTCTTTCGCGAATTATCTGCGTGGAAAGAGATTCCTTTTCCTCGGTCAATTATCCGTAAGGAAAATCCAAAGTTCAGTCTGGCAACGGTGATTATTGCATGTTTCAAACAAAAATAATTCAGAGAACGTCAAGCGATTATGAGATTGGACATGTCCAAATCTTTAGGTCGATATTTACTAAATATCATTTGAACGTAGCACTGTACGCTTCGTGGTTCAGGCTTTTTGAGTCTAACCATATCCTCTACATCAAGAAGAGCAGGAATCCCAACAGAGCTGTGAAGAAGAGAAAAAGACTAATCATCGAGTTGCAGAGAACAGCCAGTCTTACTGACCACATCATCCACTGATCTGTGCGTGCTGGTCATGATTGGCTACCGTGAAGTGTTGAAATATTTCAGTCGTAGAAGCATCGCCCGAGATTTTTTTTTTAATTTTTGGCAAGCGGTTTATTACTAATATACTTATAGTATTCAGTGCCTACTTATTCAATTGCGCGGTAAAACCATTTTCCGTCGTCTAACATCAATCGCTTACGATTCGTTAGATTACTTAACTATTCAGTTTCCGTATAGCTTGCAATAAAGAACTTAGAAATATTTTAAAATAAATAACAATCTTCTCGATCTGCATAATTCTTCACATTATACTCAGCTGAACATTAAATAATTGTTACATCTCACTACACGAAAGTAGAATCCAATAACTGGTAACTAATCTCTATTCCGTAATGCGGTTGAGCAAGAGGAAAAATACTATGGTCTGAACAGAGCTATTTAAAAATACTTACATGCCGGTCTCAAACGCCAATTTAAAATTGTGTTCTCTGTTTTCCGCGGAAAGTGAGTTGTAATCAAACTTGTCAGGATTAAATTTATGTATTAGAGCACAGAAAGCTAAACCAGAGCTGAAACTGCCACTGAAATTCGTAATGTTTACCCCCTGTAATAATAGAAAATAAAGAAAATGGCGATAAGTTTAAAAAGTATTATTTATGCATTCCCCTCTCCTTCTCAACCCCCTCAACAAATCAGCTAAATAGTACACCCTTTACGACGTCACGCCAAGAAGGATTTGAAAAGTCACACTTAACCATTGTCCCTCTTTTTCTAAATTCCAGTGCCTCTGTCAAACAAAAACTTTCCAATTTTCAGCCCTTAAAGTAGGTCTGACATGTAAGGGCATTTAGGGCGATGTCCAAAACTGCCAAAGGCCACTCCATGAATGAACATAAAAGTGAATTCAAAATGACAATGTCAACTGGGCAAAAACTAGTGAAAAAATAGTGAATGATTCTCTCGAGTGAGAAAAACGTTTGCCCTTTTCAAAGAATTATATAAAATACTGACACATTTAAACACAAAGACGTGAGCAAAATATTTCAAGCACCCCTTTTCAAAGTGTGGTGGTGTGTGTGTGTGTGTGTGTGGTTTTTTTTTTCTCTTTTTAAGTTTTCCCGTACTCTCACCTCGTGGACTGGCTCCAACAGTGTACATCATAGACTTTATGAATAAACTATTACTTGATAATTGCCAAATAAATATTTTACCTCGTAATCTTGAGTGACATCTTTACACCACGTCAAAATCAGCGAAGATACAGACATTTGTCTTTTTAACTGAGGTTTCTTTTTCAGATCTCTTGGACTGCAAGTAAAAGAAATGACGTCGTGAAAAATGTCAATTAAGTAGTTACGCTTTTGAAGACCATAAATGAATTTCTCACCAGTGAGAAGGCGCATTGCTTGGGCAACCTCGTTCCCAGGGTCCTCTCTCTTTCACCCTGGGAACGAGTTTGCGATGCGCGCAGTTTTGCCTGGATCAAGTGAACCTGCACGTGAGTGTCTCGCATACTTAACAACCGTCCCGTCTTCTTAAGTAAACGAAAGCAGAAAAATAACGAACTGTAAATGTAAGCTATGACATCGATTCTAACGTACGTCTTGTTTGGATCCGGTGCCTTCTTCAGCGATACTTTCTCTGTGGGGCTTGTAGGGGTCGTTGGACTTGTAGGGCTATTTACAGCTGTCGAACCGGTTTGACTGGGTGGCGTTGTTGCGTTGAATCTGTTTGCAGGAGTGGGAGCACTTGGCGCTCTGTGTACAAACTGTTTCGCCTTTGCCTTTTGCTCTTCTTCCGCTGCCTTTCTAAAGAAAGCCATGCGGTCTTTCACGGAACCCATGCCACCAGCGCCTTTACCAAATTTAGGGCCCTGGGAAGTAAAAGGAGAAGTGCTCGACCCAAATTTGTTAGTTTTAAAAGTAAGTATTGTTAGAGCTGCCTTTATTAAACAACTAGTAGTCCCTCATTTTTCTCAGGGATACTAGAGCGAGCAAAAAATCGTAAAGACAGCCCGTGAAAAAATCAACACTCACAAAGCACTAACTGAAGGAAAGTGAGAGACTAATAGTATTCTTTAATAAAATGATGAAATCTTGTAAGGTGTTTTTAGTTTTAAGAATGACTTCTGAGTTTCAAATGAATAGTGTGGTTATTGTATAGTACATCTGTACTGTATGTTTTCCAACATTTCGCAAAATTAAATTTGAAATTTTGTTGACTTTCTTTGTCCACTTTTGGCAGTAAAATGGTTCAAGACAAGTCGGAGAACCTGGTGAAAAGCGGCAGTATCATGAGACATATATCAGCACAATCAAAACAGCCTGTTGTCTTCTTTTTTTCAGAAGTGATGCAGATATCACTTGCAGGTGGCAAGCGGCTCCCGTAAAAAACCCACCCCGCCGCCCCGCCCATAGGCCACGGAAATACACTTCTGAGGACCTTTGGTCAATTTTGAGATCCCAAGGTAAAACAATTCATTAAGTAGACAACGTTAACGCGAACTGCAAGCCAGTTTGCAAGGGAATAACTGTTAATAGAATACAGGCCTCTCGGGAGAAGCATAAAACTTACATCCTTTTTGGAGGGTAGAAATGAGTTGGGCCTCCGCTGGGGGCCTGGATCAGACCACTGCCTCGCTGCGGGACCTGGATTGGGGGGTTCAGTCCGAGGAGGCGGCTGCCATATTCTGGTTTTGGGAGGATCCTCTCGCGTAGTAGGAACATTCATTGTCTTTTGAGGTTCGTCGCTTTCTTTACTAAAACCAAATTTTGAAGGAGCGTTCGGCGACCGCGGGCTTTCCTGAATCGCCGTGAGCTCGGTTTCGCCGCGGGCGCTCACGGTGTCGCCTTCAATCTTGATCTTTTCGTGGCTTTCCTTTCGCGAAGTGCGTCGTATCTTTCGTTGCTCCTTGGCTTGTTCATCCCCTTTTGAAGTGTTCACCAGTTTGACTGTGTCTCCACTCTTGACGTACATTAGGCCTTCCAATTCCTCCTTTCTCTCGATCTCACGGACCGATCGTCTTCGACCTCTCAGCCTCCCAAGATTCTGAAGTAGATCTTGCTTCGTCTTCATATCTTGATGCGTTTCTAAAGGTTTCCGGTGTTGAACGGTTGGCGAAGATGAAACAGTCAGCTGAGACACGGGAGGGGCCGTTGAAGGCCTTTCCTTTTCTTTTCCCGCCTGATCAATCTTAAAAAGTTCCGCTAAAGATGATCTCCGGGACATTCGCTTAGGAACTTCCTCTTGTTTCTCTTTCTCCATCTTGTTGTTATTCATGTCTTGATCCTTCCTCGGCTTCTTCTCCTCGATGTTTGATTGCACATGGCTGGTTTGATGCCGACGGGGATAGATCTCTGTCACACGGGCCTCAGGTGCCTTCTCTTCAGTGCTCGCCATCTTAAAGCTATACGTACTCCGTGTGTTTTTCGGTTTTTGCGGAGCGACGTTCTCTTTTCTAGCTGGACTTTCCTCTCTGTTGATGCGGTTGGCTCTCTCCTGGTTTCTGTTTCTCTCTGAACTGCCCAAAGACATTGTAAACTTGGACGACATTGAGGGGGCTTTAGTTTCGTTGCCATTTTCATCTGTCAGCTTTTCCTTCTTTTCCTTAAGACCGCGCAATTCTGCACGTAGTTTTCTTCGATCGGAGATATTTTTAGTTGTCTCTAACTGAAAAAAGAAAAAGAGAAGCTTTCAGTCGAAATACCCAACGGGCTTTTGCTGTACAATAATTTCACCTTTTTCGACAAGGTTTAAGATTTTGTAGTCAGTGGGAGCTCCGTTTTTAGGCTCGGATAAATCGTTATGTTTGAGATAAATTGCCAAAATGTCGAGACTGCGACAACTATCTTTGATTTTTTTTCAATATGCAGAGTACAAAGAAGTAGATTTCTTTACAGACAGTCGTGAGAACAAAAACCTAAAAATCAGATTTTACGTAGACGGAAGCAGAATCTTAAACTTTGCGTCGTAAAAATTGTTAGTGTATGGTTAAGGTTAGGCCATAAAGTGGTTTACCATAACGTCTAACGCCCAGACTTTTGCCCAGTCGCCACTCATTTATTCTAGAAAAGGAATATGGGAAGGAAAATTGACGCATGCAAAGGGCACGAACTCATTAAATCCTTTCTATTAATCACAGCGCGAATACAGAGAAGCGACTGGGTACGAGTCTGTCGGGAAATTATCGAACAGAAAGAAAAAAATGACCGCAGAGGTTGTGAAATCAGACGACCGTTTTAATGAAATGAAAGCTGAATTAAAAAGGACATACTGTGAATTATTCGGCTCATGTTATGTCAACCTTTTGACCTTATACATATGAAGCTTATCTTTTCGAGTTTAAATGTGGAAAAATATTTCTATTAGCTTCAGTAAAATGGGAGACAAGTAGACTATTCTTTGGAATTTTTAAGGCCAGACACTTCGTCACCGCCTTAAAAAACATTTATTGCGTTTCACCAATTAATATCTGATAACTTCCAAAAAAATGGAATCTAAAGTGATATCTGGATATAAAGCTGATATATTTAAGCTAAATTAAACCGGTGGTAAATTAGTATCCGTTTTGAGTTGGAAGGATTTTATGTTTTTTTGTTTCATTTATTTATTTCACTTTCCAAAGCCAATTTGAAAGAAAAACTGACTGTCATTCTCCGCTGCCCAGCAATGCTTAAAGACACTAATAAATGATTAAGAACTAAGTTCTGTCAAAGCTTCAAACCAAACATTTAGTCAGAGGATGATCCCGCTAATACAAAAATAACTTCGATGACTGATCATGTCAATTGCATTTTGATCTAAAATATTGCTCCAAATAACTACTAATTGTAAACGTAGAGATAAAACATGCTTCTGTTCTTTGAATAGCGAATAGATTTGACAAGGATAAGATACCTTGACTAAGGCAGTTCTCTAATATACCAACAGCGAAAATAAAAATGTTTAACGTGGGGACTAAGAGCGCGCAAACTGTCAGACAATAGTCCCCTCGATGTATCAGTCGATAAGAAGTTGAGATAGTCATTGATAGCGTAGGTGAAAGGTTCGCTTTATTAACCTAACGAGTCTAGTAAGAGTCATTGAATTTCGCCCGTTAGTGGTACTTTTGTGCATGAAGCTACAGTTAGTCATTCTCGTGGCGACAGTTAGGCTGGATTGCCCCCGCCCTCTCGGATTCGCCCCGAGAAGTCAGGTTTCGGGGGAAGAGGCGGGCTCATTTACCGAACAATGGCTGGTATTCAAGCCCAGGCGAATTTGTTCTGGGTTCCTGCTGTGTTATGAAGCATACAGGTCTACCCTAAGACTACCTTGGGTGGGGCGATAGCAGAAGATGGAGATGCATGATGACCCATTCCATTAGTTTCCATTACGGGTTAACTTCCAAAGAAACTGCGATAGGCGATCACAGGAACTCTTACTAGTCAATTTACCACCGCAAAGATGAGCTGATGTTAAGAGTAGTGCTAGCCTTGAAACTAAACGAATCAATCTAGAGGCTGTGGCCTGTACACTGTAGGAGTGTGGTTGATACATCGAATAGTAGAATGATGATGATCATGACGTCGACGACGATGATGATGATGATGATGGTGGTGGACCTGCTGCTGCTGCTGATGATATTTAACAATTGTCAAACTTTTCGAAGCGCAAGCATCGACGACGTAAATGTAATCAAATGAAGAAACGCTATTGCTGGGAATAACAATTATTATGCTAACTAACATAAAGAAAACAAAAACGAAAAAAGAATATCAGTTCAAATTATAAAAGCATTAACGTCGTCAATTGCTCCACTGTTCCACCCACAAACTCGTGATTCGCTCTGTCTAAATGCAAGCCAGCGCTAGAAATGTGATCCTTTCAATTTTTTTCCGGTGACTACTTGACCTAACCAACTGTAAAAAAGGTTTTGCATATCCGCATTACGCCGTCAAACCCCGTTAAAACGGACACTTAGGGGGCCCGGCATTAAAATTGTCCGTATTAACAGGCTGTCCGTATTGAAAGCAAACTGTACGTAGTAATGAGTTGTCCGTATTAAGCGGGCCGGTGTTCGTAAAGCGAGGTTTGATCGTTCACGGTCAGGTAAGGCAAAGAGGTAAAATTCTGTACCAGTGTCGTTGATGGACAGTGAAAAGTCCGAATTCTCATTTTACACAACCGTTAATGAGAAAAAACGAAGTAAAGCTCACTTGCGCCCGCAAGCTTTCTCTATTTTAACGATTCCTCACCCCTTTAAATTTAACTGAGACCTTTTAAGGCTTAAATGTTGGACGGCGTTGAAAGAAGCGAACTTTTCGGTTTAAATCCCGGCTGAGACTAGTGACTGAGTCGCCTTTTCCCGTAATTGTCCAAGTCAAGTTGTGAAAATTTGGTGAATGACCTTTTCGTAGGCTGCGACGATAGGCGAACATATTTTAACTTCATAAAATAGTTGGTCATAGTTAACTTCGAGCAACAACCAGTGATTAGCCCACACACACCTACTCAAGGATGCCCAGAGATATTTCTTAATTTGGAAGCCATTTTCTGTTTCTTTCGGTTTCTTTGCCATTTTGTATTCGTCGTCTGGCGACAACACGCCCATGAAGGTATTTTAAGATTCTTGGAAACTTTAATGAGAAAATACCGTAAAATGAATCTCAAGTGGTAAAAAAATACGGCATTCATGAACTTTAATCCCCCTTAAAAACCACTTGTTCTGAATGTATCGTGAGTATGTTAAGTAATGTCGTTGTAAATGTTACAAGGAAAGCCGTCGAGTCGAGTGTTGATGGGTCTTTACTGGCGGCAGACCATTGCCATTAGTCGGTGGTAAAATTGAGACGCACAGCTTGAACAAGATACTCACAGTTAGTTTTAAAACACTTCCTCCATGCCATCGCAGTTATCCCTAGGATTGTTGACAGCGACCGAAAAATGAAATTTACAAGCAAAATACTATTGGGTTATGTCAATAAACTGAGGAAGTTCATCTCAACTCGGAAACAAAGCACCGATGACAGTTTTGTTTCGCCCTTTCCCGCTACAAAACATTTCTAAAAGGGAAATGCTGTGGACTGGATGACTGGCTATCTTTCAGCTCATGGTTCGAAGGCGCGATAATGAGTGAAATTTTGTACCGAATATCATCAATGCCATTTTACGAAAAAGATCAGTTTATTTTCCCAAATTTCCCGAGTCTCGAAGGTGTTAGAAATACGATCGATAACTTCGAGCCCGGCTTTCGAGACATTTCGACTCTTTAGTTTTCGGAAATATTAGCGTCCTTTAATAAGAACTTAACAAAAACAAAAACAGTTTAACGACTGGAAAAGCCTTCTTAAGCTTTATTAAATCCACAACATGAGACTGAAAAGTATTAATAACTAGAATCAACATCCTGAATTTACAAAACTCCGCGTAATGCGGAGAAGTGACATGACTACTGCAGACTCACCGTGGCAAGTTTTTCCACTAAACAGTTTTTAAATTTTATGCTCTATTTTTGACTGCCTGACAACCCGACTTAAAAGGCCCTTTCCGACTCAACTCCTCTTTTTGCCATATTGTTTTGTTGCTCTGTAGAATTGCAACGCTTTCGTAGCCTCAGTACATTAGTATATTTTGACTAAAGCGCCGCAGGGTCGAAACACAAGTAGTAAAAAAAGGTGGTGATGCTTTGGTACAAATTCTAGGATGTTCTAGATCGCATCTGTCATCAGTGCAGGACAGTTTCTTCAGGGAATTTCAATCACGAGCTATTTTTTGGTTCAGAGTTGAAACGATCGGTAGATGAAGCCGACCTTTTTTCGAGGAAGTAGGTCGAATTGAAATGTGGGCCCCGATTCAGATGACAGCTAGTTGCGCATGGATTTTGTGATTGGTTTTGTTGTCTAGTGGTTTATTTTCTCTGTTTTCTCCGGCCCTGTTTCGACTTTAATGCTTTAATTTAACTTTGTCTACATACAGCGTCAAATAGCACATATCTTATCAAGAAATAAAAGAAATAATCAACTTCATTCTCCATTGCTTTTCAACTCCTTGGCTGTGAGTAACAAATAATAATAATAATTATAATAAAATATGCAACAGTATCCTACCTGTCATTCTTTGAACCACTTTTTTTCCGCGAAAAAGCTGCTGGCATTAATTTTTTGTTTTAATTCATGATTAAAACGAGAGCCATCAATATGCCGAAATATTAAGCGCTAACCATCGAGTACTGAAGCGTAATGAAAACATTTAATACTATTAAATGTTTTCATTTCACTGCAGTACTTGATAGTTTGCGCGTAAAGTTGAGGTCAGAAAGATAACGGCGAAAATCTATGACAAAGCCATCAATACAATACAACTTCAATAATTTCTTATTTCAAATATGCAAATAATAATCATCATGTTTCAATGAATCCCACGAATTCATTATGTCCCAAAGGAAGTCTTAAAAGGTTTTGTTCAGTACATACTTAATTGAAAGAGGCAAAAAAGCTAAGCAAAACAATAATCGCGATTAGAAAACAGCCCGTTGAGTACATTAGCGAGCTTAACAAGGCGTGTTAGGGCTTAGAGTTTATAGTCAGTGATAAAGAAAAAAAACAGAAAAGATTTCTTAGGTTGAAAACAGTGGGATGCTTAATGACTTTTATGCAAACCCAGCGGTAGACCACACCTTTAAATATACCTGAACTGGTTATTAGTTCTCATTATGTTCAACACTCGTATTTCTAAGAGGAGCTTTTATAACAGGGTCATTTAGGTCACGCTGTGAGAAACAGGTATTTTTGTAAATACCAGAACTGCTTTCTCCAGAATTGCACGCAAAAGTAAACATCACTTACTAAAGAGTAAACAAAAAAGATAGCTAGTCAAAATAAGACTATTTTAATATTACCCGGTCCAAAGGCGACATATATTTTCGATTTGGAATACGCCATGTGCGATAGGTAGAGATCATTTGATGATCTTGTGTTGTATAAGAGCCAGCCCCTAGCATTCTCCATGATTCTCCACCAATAAAACCTGTTTTTGAAGTGACAAGTATTTCAGACATCACCGTTCACCGAAAGCTCGCCTTTCATAGCGAACAATTTTGGGAATATTCTATTGTACTTTTCAACTAATGCATGCAACCACAGTTTAGATGAATGAATTCCCTACTTGAGATTGATTTCTGTTCAAAACAGCTACAATATGGCAGGTCTTGGCATACGACAAGCTTTCCCCTGTATTAAAACCGTGACAGCTAGCAAGACTAATAAAAACGTGTAAATTACGCCTGAAAACAAAAGACTATTTAGGGTTCGTATGTTTACAATACAAAAATCACCATTCACATTTCGTAATTTTTATTGCAAATGACTGCAGCTTTTATGTTATGTCCTTATCAATGACATTTAACCCACGAATCATGTACAAGGCTCTTGTGTGCGTCCATATTTAATAGCCCGGCACAAAAGCATTTTAAAGTTGTATGTACAAAAAGGAAAGTCAGGATTTTTTTAAAAGCGCAGGGTTCTTATCAGTGTCTCGTCCAACTGACAGGTATCAACCTTCAAAATCGGATTTAACTAACAAATTAAACACAGTTCTTTAGCCAAAAAGCATGAAACTATTAACCAACATTTGCTCAATTACACTGATATGAGTCTTAATTAAGAAGTAAATCTTGAGTGCATTGGAATAAATGGACATTGCAAAGAATTGCAATGCTGGGCTGATATTTACCAATATTGACTCGTAAGATAGTCGTCTTGGCGTGAAGTCTCTCGACTTCAATGACATAAACAGTTCAAAAGGAGCACCCGGTGATTTATATCTGCAGGACTTTAAATTTAAAATCGTTGCATCGAAGCGTGGAATAATAGTCGTGATGTGTATCAACTGTGTGCACTTGAAAAGGTTCTCGGCAAGCTAATCAGCTCCAGAGGACAAAACAGACAGTCAGAGATCGACAAAACTTGATCGGAATCTAGACGTTCCACATACTGCACATATAACAAAAATATTCTCGAATAAATCGAGACGCGATTGTTTGGTATTTCTCCCATCCTAACAAAGTTGTATAATCCGTACTTAGAAGCAATGCGCGAATGAAAACTAACGTCGCGTGTATTGTATATTGGGAACCCAGGAACAGTCCGCGCCGGTATCAAGTTGAGTCATTTACCACATAGGTATTCACTAAAATATTCCGTTATGGAATTATGCTTTCCTGACTCACTTACGATTTTCACTTTCATCAGCAGTGTTCAGTCAAGTATCAAAGCTCTTTAAGAAATATCTCCGTAGCCAAACTTTGTACAATTTCGCGTGAGTCTTGATTATTGCAGCACGCTGTACGCTGTTCGCGAAATAATTGGTCATGTTATAACGGCGTTTGCTGCGGGTATCAAGCTAGCGGCATGATCTTCTTTCTAAATATCAACGGTGCATCGCTCGCAACAAATTTTCGCCGGCAGCCACGCGACGTATCGATCAAAGTTGGCACTAAAGAATACCACATACCTGTTGCTTGAGAAGTGCTTCCTGGCGATTAATGTCCTCAATTGTGGCCATTTCGGCGTTCTTCAAGGTTTGGCCCCTGCGCAACAAACAAGAGAATGTGAAACAGCTGTTGGTATCGATCCAGCGCACTTATAACACTACTGCATTCACAAGCGAATTATCAGATGGAGAGGCGAATTAAGCTATTACTGGAATGCAAATCAAGAAGCTTGTTTGTTTTTTATGTCGCTTTTGATTGAGCGTACAAAAGAATACAACGCAGCGGACAGTACACTAAAAGAAACTGACGTGCGCGTGACGTCAACAATAAAACTTAAATGCCTGACGTGACAAAAAGCTCTCTGCTTGTCGAACTGATTAAAAACGCTTTTTGTGACATTTACAACGCTCAGCGCGCCTGTTTTGTAAAGATTCTCTTGTGTGCCTCTTAATCCCGCCTTGAGGTCATCCCACTTAGCCGACAGCTTATTCGTGATAAGCACGAAAGATGGCTATTTGCGCAGACTATCTCAAATGGGAACATTTCACGATTCCCTCCACTTGAAGTTGGACACATGTCAGAGATAATTTTGTGAAATTAAGACAGGTGATTTTTGGTGATCATGACCTCGAAAATTCTAAGAGACAGCTTAAACAAAAATAACACTCATTTGCCCAGCGGGCCAGACGGAATTAATATGTTAAAGAGTTCAAAAAACAAAGAATATGGTTGAGGTCCGTATTTTAAGATACAGTATACAGCATACACCTTTCACCTCGTTACTGGCACTGCAAAGGAAGTGTTTATCCAGTTGGATTATCTACTCTCCGTTTTTAAAGACAGTTTTGGCTGGCCGTGACTTTCTAAATTTTGTGTCCGATTCTAATTTTTTTCCTGTGGTTTCGAAGAGTTTAATGAAGTTCCGTGAGACAACCTTGTGTCGGTCGTTACTTATTATTAAGGGTACACACTGCCCTTATAAGAAGCCGTCGTGCTACTGCGGTAGCCAACACAGGAATCGATACTTTACCAGTACACTTGCTACGATATCTAGAAGTGGTGGTATAATGTAATTCCAAGAAGAATGCTTACAAAAAGGCTTGTTTTAACTTCTCTGCACTGATTAAAAACCTCTTGAAATCAGAAAGTCTTATTCTTATCAGAAGGTGAGCAAGAACTGAACGTTCTTACTTAGGCGGGGTTGGCGATGTGATGTCGTAAACTGAAACGTTGTTAAATTTAAAATGGGGTTAGCAGGCCTGCATAAAGTTTACCTCATGTTTTGACGATAAGCTGTGGGAGAGGGACTAGAGATACCAGTGTCAAGCCAAATATTTAATGCACTGAATTCTTTATGGTAGGCTCGATTTCCGCCCGAAAAGAAGCTAGTAATCGAGAGCTGATGCATGTTTTTGAGATGTTCTTAAAGATTTTTTCCATTCTCGATCGATTTCGTCGTTCACGAATACGTTTCTAATGATATATTAAAGAAATTCATCAGAGGAGATCCTAACTCAGTTTTTTAATATAGTCATAAAGAGGATTTAGAATGACTGCGGCTAGTCGTGGCTTTCTAACCCAAGTTTCAAGCGTGACACCTGCAAGAAAAAAACTTTGTAGACCAGGCAACCCACATGCACACAAGCTAATGATCTTCACGAGCTTTACATGCATTAGAATTTTTCAGATATGGACCATGGTTCAATGTGCGGGGGACTGAAACAGTCCATGACTCTAAGAGTATATTGAAAACTTCAGAAAGTCTTTCCAGTTTCCTTTGGCCGGAAACGTAGCTCTACCACCATTTTCAAAATATCGTGGGCTCAAAGATAGGTCAGTGGATTTTTAGACCAAACTATTCAGTCGACTATGTATCGCTATCAAAAGTTGAAGGTAGTTACTCTTTCTTCAGTACATTTGTCTTTTTTTAATGCGTTCTTTCCATAGGTAGACTGCGGGGTCGGAAACAATCTGTCTTAGTCATGGAGCTTTATCAGATGTTGATCAATATCCTAAACTCAAGAACCTTTTTCCCACGTAAACGTCACATACGCTGCAAGCAGAGGTTTCTCTCTTGGTCCTCTTGCATGGCTTCTAGCTTTTACGAAGTCGTTAGCGTCATCATGCGAGAGAGAAAGCTCTGATCGCATGATAAACGTCACAACGAACACCACCAAATCTCTGTGCGAAGCAAGGCTGTTATTTCGGCAATTGTGAGATAAAAAATCACGGATATTTTTTCTTCACGGTACCTTAACTGACCAGGAAAAAAATTCCAAAAGAAGTATTTTGATAAGACTGGATTCTGCCGCTGTGGATTTTGTTTTAAATTGTACTCGATTTTTCAACGAAATCATTCGCTCGGTCTTTTTAAATTTCATGCTCAACAGAGCAGAGAAATGTATTCAAGTGATCGCAGAGATAGAAACAGTGCTTATATAAATTGTGCGGAAATGGTCATATCTTAATTCTCCCGCCACAACTACTTGAACTCTGGTCCACTTCAGAGACCGATTGTCAATGGCGTTTGAAATACCGTATCCATCCTTTCGGCTAGCAAGATTTACAAACACGTTTATCAAGTCTCCGATTTAGACATGAAAAGGTTAAAAGGTGATTTGCGACCAAGCGCGTGAGATCGGTTTTGCACCGTTATCTATGCATTCAAATGCAAAAGGACCGAATTCATTAAGATAGGAATCAATGAAGATAGCGGACCGTTTACCTACCGATGTTTTTTTTTTTTTTGTTTAAAATAAAGGACTAAAATATAGAAAATCAATATCCACAACCCGCTGTACATTGCCGTCAGGAACAAAAAAATGGTCTACAGCCAGGAGCCCATAACCCTGCTACAGCTTACAATGCAAAATGCCAATCATTCAACAGATTCTTCGTGTTGCCTTGATCTTTTTTCTAGGTTTTCCTTTAGCAATCTTGGCTGCTTCCTATTATTTATTACATGTTTAGTTCACCAGTATTTATTGCCAAGCATTTACTATCATTTTTCAGATATATTTATTTTGTCACCCAGGGCGGGGCCCGTGAAGAACTGCCTAAAAAAACCCTTTCATGGTTTTTTTAACTTTTCAGATGGACAAGTCAGGGAAAATCCGTCGACACCACTGAAGCTTAGAGTAAAGTGGTATCTATATCTTAGTATGAGTTTTCAACAAATCACTTTTGAACATGTAAACCCGCGGAAGGGCCAATCCAGAGCGATTGTGATATTTAAATAAAGTATACTTATATTTAAGATACACTTTTATATAACCGACTTTTTCGCCAGCTTTTGAGAGCTCGACTGGAGTCCGTTGCCTTCGAACAACGATTTTGTGTCCGTTCCCCATGCACAGAGTTGAATTGTCAAGTGTTTCCAGCGGATTATAGCTAGAAATTTTCCATAGGTACGACCATGTTTTCCAAATCAATCCAACCGCCATCCTCTAAATTGCTATAACGGGTGTGACTCAAATTTCCAGTCAAAATAGTAGGAAGAAGAAGAAACAGGTTACTGCAAAGCCGAGTAGCGCGTAAAGAGAACGTAAACTTCATGAGTTTTTGCGAATGCGACGAGACGGGACACTTACTGACGCGGACAAAGGGAACTAACTTCAAAAACCAGCTTTCTACATAATACTAGGAGAAATTCTAACTATCATTAAATATCTTTAGGCTGAGAGAACACAAACTGTTTTCATTGTTGCTCTTGCATATTTCAGTGGTAAGAGTAGAAACCTAGTCTTGCTACGTTTTTACCTATTTGGTTTCAAACTATTGCTTTCGCATATTCTGCCATCAAATAATCATGTTTTTACAAACCCCGGAGTGCTTGAAAGCCCTGAAGTTTGAGCGTCTTAATTTGTAAAAATCAATAAATCACCTGGGCATTATGTTTCAAAGAGATCAGATTGAATCTTCTCTCCTACGCAGGATACCAGCAAGATAATTTTACGTCTTCGGATTTATGGTATTGGTGGAAATATGCATCGTCACGTTTTTACGTGTTTGCTGAGATCGGCTAGTTTTAATTCTACATCTGCTCTTACCTGACCACCCGTACTGAC
The DNA here is from genome assembly GCA_038088405.1 of Porites divaricata. Taxonomy (NCBI): domain Eukaryota; kingdom Metazoa; phylum Cnidaria; class Anthozoa; order Scleractinia; family Poritidae; genus Porites; species Porites divaricata. The sequence continues at coordinate 34,548,883 of JBBMOI010000002.1, read as the reverse complement.
GCGTAGAAGATGTCGTGTTTCCTACTTTAAACTCCCAGTACGTATATCGTATCAGTGAATGAGGGAGACACAGCACCTAGCCGTAAAAGGTGGGAGTGTTACGTTTACTTATTTCTCAATGTTACGTTGTTTGGTGTAACTGAAAAGCCTTTCGGAGAAAACACGAGATTGTTTTGTTTTTATTTTGTCGCTCGCCAGGAAAGCCACAGTTTTCTTGTCCAATTAGAATGTATTAATTTTTAAGCGAAGAAAAACTGTTGTAGAGCCAGGTGCTATAAGAATAATCAAACTACTTGTCTAGAAAACTATTGACGAAGTGTTATTTCGGATTTCTGAATTCCAGCTGAAAACCAATCGCACAAATACACAAAAATGGACGTCTTCGTTTAAACAAACTTTAAACCTTCCTGTTGCCTCAATGGCTACTGTAGCACCGGATATCTATTTTAAAAACAAAATTCAGACAGGATATAGAATTTGTGGCTAATTCCAAATTGGTTTGCATCCTTTAAGTCAAACGTGTATTTAGTTTGTAACCAAACCTTGGGCCAACCGTTGAACCTTGGGCTTTAATTAACTACTGTAACACCGGAATACAGTGGGCGATTATGCATTGGAAAAACAAAAACAGACAGACAAGATCTAGAACTGAAATTTGCAGCTAATTCCAAAATTTTTTAAAATATTTATTTACTTATTCTCATTTTTTGCAGCCTTTAAATTACACTGAAGTGTACTCCATTAGTTTGTAACCAAACTCTTGGCAAGTATTAAACCTTGTTTTAATTCCTCCAATAGCTACTGTAGCATCGGAATTCGGTGGAAAATTATGCATCGAAAAAAAGAAAAAAAAAAAACAGACAAGATCTACGACAGAACTTTGCTCTGAGCTAATTCCCAAGTTGTTGTTGTTGTTGTTTTTTCAGCCTTACGTCACACGTGTAATTGGTTTGTTGCCAAGCGTTAAACTTTGGTTAAATGGCTACTGTAAACCCGGAATTCTGTGGGCGATTATGCATTCAAGAAATTCAGACAAGATCTAGAACTGAAATTTGCAGCCAGTTACAAAGTTTGTTAATTTTCTGAATTTTGATTTCAATTCAGTTTTGATTTGCAGCCTTTACGCCACACGTCTATTTGGAAACCTTAAGCTTTTACAAGCGTTAAACCTGGTTTCAAAAGTCGGTACTGAAAACCCGGAATTCTGTAATCGATTTTGCATATACCAGATAAAAGAAATCAGACATGCAAGGAATCTGCAGTTAAATCCAATTTTTTTTAGCTGCCTTTAAGTAGGCTCAGTGGAATACAGTCAATAAATGCTCACCTGATCAACTCAATTCAGTGCAGTCGAAATTTGCTTTTTGCTGGTGTATAGAAGCTAGAGCTCTAAAGCTCTGAACTCCGTGATAACCACACGCAACAATAGCAAAGGTTAACTGTGCATCTGCCTAGTATAGAGCCGGATTAAAGAGGGTGGAGTATGCCAAACCGGATGAAAATTTACCATTGTCACGTACAAAAATAAAAAAGCCATTTTAGTGCGGCCGATCTATGAGCAAGGGTCGCATAGTTGAAGGAATGTAGCTTTTGAAAAGCCGCGAAAATGTTTTGCAGTTTGCCGATAAACTGGTTGGGCGTAAAGAAAACAATGCCGGCTTGCTTACAGTGGTCCGTATTGATATGCGCTCGTCTAGGACTGATGCAACTTAAGTGCTCTGGACACGATATAAGGGCAACTGGTTTATCTGTCCAATAACTGAGATCTTTCCAGCCTAACAACGAGTTCTAAAAAGGTGTTAATGGAATCAGACCGCTTAATTCAGTTAACATAACGTAACAGGGATAAAATAAACAACCAATGAAGTGGGCAAATTATTTGCATGCACTAAAAGAGCTCTAAAAAAGGCTGAGCACGAATGTGATAATAACCGGCTAGTTGAAGACTGATAAGTCTGATAGCCAGGTCTATATCGAGGCTTATCTACCGCCATGTCTGCAGGATCTGCATGAAAAGATGACGAAAAATAATACTTACTGTAATATTTTTATTTGATAAAAATGACAATGTTCGTTTATTCACTGATCGACATTATTCGGCACTTGCGATTTACTGGGGCTTTTATGATCTGATAGCCTTAGGCTGTACACTGAAAAATATTTAATTATTGAGAATTGCTTGATGTTGCAACTGTTTCCGAAACCGTTTCTCATTAGTTTTTGTTTTCTCGTGTGTGTGGTTTTGTTACGTTACGGTATATCAGACTCTGATGAGATTAGTGCCCCGACTGAATGTCTAGCTGTTAAGAAAATGTTAGTAAGTTGTTACATTATCAGCAACGTAAGTACGTGCTGTCAGGATCAAATCGTTTGAGGGTCTGGTGTCATACAAAAGGCATTGATGGTAGTGCGTGTTTGGTTTTTCGAGACTAAAGCTTTATCAGGGAAAAATATCGCAATATGATTATATTTCTTGTCATCAAATCTAGTAATTATTCAATCGACACTACTTACTATTGCTAAGTAAAACCTTAAAGACCCTTTTAAGTACTTTTAATTTCTAATAAGTTTTGAGAAACCCCCTGTCGGCGGACAGCAATGAGTGAGATTTACGCTGATACAATAGAAGAAAGTAATTGAAGCTGACAGAAATTCCTCGGTCTTTCTTTGCTCCGAAACCACACGGAAACGTTTTCTACGCAGGCCAAACGAGCGGCACACTCAGCGTGATAGACTTTGAACCAGTCTTCCCGTGGCAGGGAATGGGGGAGGAGGGTTAGAAACTACCGTACAAAACCGGGGTGCTCGTCAGAAAAAAAAACAACAAATAAATGAATAAACTAAATGACAATAAATAACTATATGGAGCTACCTAGCACAACTACGTAGTGGTTCTTCGGTGACCTAATTTCTGCTCGAATATCAATTTAGAAATGTTGGGTTTTATGGAGCCGGGGAAAACCGGAGTACATGATGGAGGAAAACTTCTCAGAACAAAGGTGAGAACCAACAACAAACTCAACCCACATATGGCTTCAACGCCTGGATTTGAACCCGGACAAAATTGGTGGGAGCTGGCGAGTGCTCTCGTCACTGTTCCACCCTTGCTCTCCCTAAAGCAGACCAATCTAGGTGTGACTCAGGCTTTGTAACATGAAATAGTTAAATTTTAGGCATTTTAACACTAACAGTATAGAAAAAATTATTTGTTTAGTATATCAAGGAGTTTTCGGCCATTTTACGACATTTCCGGATTGTTTCAGAAAATTTCCGAAGGCTACCGACGATTCCCGAACATTAAAAAAAAGGCCAATTAACAGCAAACACTTAAAACTATGGGCAAATAACACTAAACACTAAACCCTATTCAGACCCTCCTATAAGGAGACCATAGATGTGAGTTGCAAGATAAAAGGAAACGTTTTTAGTTTTGCAAAAGATCTGATGTGGACATGGAATGTTGCCTTCAACACTGTCGGATCAATATTTGGATGCCTGTATTGGTGAAAATAGACCTTCTATCCTCACCAAATCTGCAGCCATACATCCCTAAACTAGAGGACAAACCACCCATTTCATATGGGGGTCATCCCACGCACGTTTTAGGCCTATAGCTGCGAGTGACTTATGGCTAATGTTTAGGGGGTTCAAGAGACCTTTCAAGTTTCGAGGCACTGTCGACATCAGCCGTTTCCTAATAAATCATGAATATGTTACCAACCTAGGTTACAATTTTTAACCTAAACATAATTTTGACCTGAAACAAATACATCAAACTCAAACATTATTTAGATTCAGGGTCTCCCTTCACTTCCTTCACGTTTGTAGTTTATGTTTGGAAAAATTTTTTGACCTCGTGCAAGTCGTTTCTTTTAATTATAAATTTGAAAATACTAATAAGGCTGTTATTGACAAGTACAGCCTCGGGGCAAGTTTTGTGAGTGTGAATATAACTGACAAGTTCGAAAGGCCTTAGTATTTATTTCGCATAATCCGAGTAAAATGAAGAGAAATGTCCTCCTCCTTTAAATATAACTAAACATCCAAAGTGAAGTAAGTTAAAACAAAAGAGGATTCGGCGGCCGACAGGATATATCTGGAAAAAATTCAAACATTCTCCAATTTGTTTAATTTAGGATAGGATAGAAGGTCGATTTTCCGTAGAAAGTGAGATTGAAACGAAAATGCTAATATTATTTTAGCTGTTTCCAGATTATTTACATGTTAAAGAGAGAGCGCCTAAAACATTTTCTACCATGATAACTGGATTTGTCGAAATGTGTACTGCCAATTCAAACTTTTAGAACACTCATTTTTAATGCCGCGGTGAGTTACTTTAAAACATAAGGCGAAGACTACAGATGCCAACAATAGTATCAGTCATTTTTTCAGGCCGTGAATGGAAAGAAACAACTTAAAGAGTATACTTTCATCTTAATTAAAATCAGTTTTCCCTTGAGCTATTCATATTTCATGAAATGTTTTGATGAAATATATCAAGCATGAGACGCAGTGAGAGCCCGGGGGGGTACTCCTGGGAATTCTTAGTGGGGGGGGGGGGGTGTGCCGCCCGGTTCCTCAAATCCTGACCCGATTTCAGACCAAAAAAAGTAATTTTCCACACCCGTTTTCAGATGTGGCCTTTAGGCAGAAATTAGGGAGCTTAAGCAAGTACGACGACGACCACAACGACGATCAAAACAACAGCTCAGCACGTGCATCATGCTTTTTAGTACATTTCTTTGACGTCCTCTGCACGACTACGACGTGAAAACTCCTAATTTGCCGTTTTGTGGAAGACGTGGACATGCCACGACGAATTTTCCTTCCTCTTTTTGAACTTGAATAAAATCCTTAAGAATTCAACTCCAGGAAAAGTCGCCTGCATTTGACATATTGAGAGGGTCCAAATAGACGCGATTAAGTTTGAAAGAACGCAAATTCATTTTTTTAGCGACGTTTTCACTGCAGTCGTCGTCGTCCTTGCTTAAGGTCCCTATTATGTTTTTATTACGTAGCCGTTAGAGTCGGACATTTCTCTTTCTTTCTTACTCATTTGGAATCGGAAACGATAGAGCGATTTTCGTATGACCTTGAAAAATGGTTTCGGTAAGTGTTCGTCATCTGTTTCAAAAGCCAATGGATGAAAAGATCAAAACATGGACTCTTCGTTTTCCCGCCAAAGAAAACCCTAATATGGCGAAGGCATTGTTCGATTGGCCAATCATGTTGCAGTATGACGTCAAAGCGAAGGATCCATTGATTTCTAGAAAGTTCTCGGGCATGAAGTTTTTTTACGCGAGCGTTCGCTTAACCAACCAAAAGCCACGCGCGTTTGTATCCGTTCGATAAACCAATCAAATCGCTCTATTTCCATTCGTTTGTTGTTTCTGTTTTGTTCGCGCGTTTTCATTTCAAGGTCGTACGAAAATCGCTCTAAACACGTTCATACACTCCGTAGTTCCTTCGAAAACCATACCCGATTCCAGTCCAAAATGGGCAAAGTGTATACCCGTTTTCAGACCAAAACGGCGCAAAAACCCTACCCGATGGCGCGGTACATACCTATTATGGCTTCTATAGGGGAGTACTCTCCCCCCCCCGGGGAAGAGAGTTGAAAATACGACGCGCAGCAGAGTATTTTTGACGAATTTCGAGGTGTTTGATCTGGTGATGGAACACTGTGTCGAACGCTTGATGTTACTTCTCAAGCAAAATGATTTTAGAAGGAGAAATTAAGAACACCGTGAGCCGTTTTTCATCCTATTTCCAAATACTCATTAAACATTAATTTCCTTTGTATTTTCTTTATAAATTATTAATGAGTTTGAGAAATTCTAAAAACTGACTTTTAGTCTTTTTTAGATTCCTCGGCAGGTGTAGCATCCTCGGAGACCCAGGGGCAGATAGTGGGGACGAGGAAAAGTCTAAACGGGCGGAAAAATATATGGCACGAAGAAAAGTAAAGAACGGCGAGAAGAGCCCCTGGGGACAATGTCTTACCAGACCAGTTCCAAACGGTCGCCGCCGTTCTGGCTTCTGATTGGTGCCAGAAAAACACAAGTTTTCTGGCACCAATCAGAAGCCAGAACGGCGGCCACCGTTTGGAACTGGTCTGGTAAGACATTGTCCCAAGGGGCTCTTCTCGCCGTTCTTTACTTTTCTTCGTGCCATATATTTTTCCGCCCGTTTAGACTTTTCCTCGTCCCCACTATCTGCCCCTGGGTCTCCGAGGATGCAGGTGTAGTAGAATACGTTTTTTAATTAAAATTTCCTCCTTTTTTCTTTTTTGGTCGAAGTGCATTTTTTATAACTACAGGCGTTCATGCGAGTATGTTTCTCATAACAACTACAGCCGAGTAAATTTTACCCTGCTAGCAGAG